>WPIO01000020.1:4130000-4532500 GCA_009760855.2 Cristatella mucedo
GGTATGTACACGTATGCACCCAGTGGCTGAGGGGAGGAGGCAGAAGCGCATTTGCCCCACCCCATCTTCCCTACAGCTGGGCAGCAACCTGATCGTTTTGGCTGGACTTGATCTGGGACCAGGTGGCCTAACTAGCATTGATCGTCATAGCAGTCGGCGCTGTGTACGAACTCATGCAGCTTTGCCCTCACTGTTGACTGCTGCCCTGGTCCAAATTACCGGCATCAAGGATAATAATAATAATACATTTGTTACAGCACTCTCAGAGAATTCAATCTCTTTCCAGGCACTTTACATGTGCTGTAAAGGAAGCATGTAGGCATAGCTTGTGAGCTTAATGGAGAACATGAGATGTTGCAGGCGATCCAGAGGTGCTAGCAGCTTTGTAATTTGTGTTGTATCCTTACCTTGTCATACAGTGCACCATTTTGAGTAGCAATTGCTTTAAGTGCCGTAGATTAGCTGGAAAAACCCTAATTAAAGTGACTAAGGCCTCAGTTCGTATATGGGTGGTTAAATACCAAAAGAATTGCTCGGCAGGGGACATTCAGCTGTATAATTTGCTCATAAATAGTATTAGTCAAATTTCCTGACTGATTGAGAGAAGCTGATCATACTGCTTTTATATTTAATCTAATTGTATGATGCTGAGTGTTTATTTCTTTCAGAATAATAGTAATAATAATAAAGATGATAAGAAATTTGTAAAGCACCCCAAGAGAACCAAATCTCTTTCTAAGCACTTTACATGTTCTGCAAAGGAAATGCATCGATTAGTTAGTGATAACGTACACAGTGCCACAACACACAAGCTTGCATAGGACAATTCACACGGATGGAGCAAACGCTGTGAGGAGCTGGTCGGTGTGTAGCCTTTTTTTTCTTTAAATGTCATCAAGTCAGGGTATGTCATGACGTCAGCTGTGCAGGAGTTAAGAATAATAGGAACTGACTGCATGCCCATCTCCGAAGCACTAGTAGTAAAGATCTAAAAAGCCACGGCTTCACTGCTGACACTGTTGCTAGGGGTGGTGGCTTGTTTGTGCTTTTGCATTTTCTTCTCGGGGAAAAGGAAGCCCCACGTTGCCAGGGTGGACGTGAGATGCTTCAGCCAATGTCGGCAGATTAATTTAGGGGGTTTAAACCGTTGAATTATGCAAAGACTGCAGTATTATATATTATGAAGTTATGGCACAATCTTGTGCTGGTATACAAAGTGATGTCCTGGTGTTTTCGTGATGTGCTAGCTTTTTCACTCATGTTGTAAATATGAATACGTGATGGTTAATTTCCCTCGGGTCTTTAACCGGAACAATACAAAGAACAAGAACCTACCATTATGGGAATCGCTTTGGATATATACCATATCTGGATATATACCATACCATCGGTCGATATAAGCGAGTTTGTATGGTTCTTCCTTCTGCTATCAGAGATCTTTCACTGAACACTTTTTTCACAGCTACGATATCCTTTCTGCGTGTTCTAGTAGCAGACTCAGTTTTGCATTTTCCAGGGCATTAACAAATGTCTGCAATGACAAGTTTCAAGCTTCGACATTGTATTTTCTCTTGCTGTTCGCTGTATTGCACCGCCTTGCCAGTTTAGGTATCCAAAAATGTGTGAAGTTTCTTATTTTCCTTCTGCCTGTAAACTTGGAAATCAGAGTGTAGCATTATTATGCTTTAATCTGGTATCGATTAGCTTGGCCGATCCAACCAACGAGGTTCTGTGTGTGAGTTTATGGTGCTTAGGGGCCTAACAGACTAATAGGTGCAGAGAATTATTTCAGATTCAGGGTATTTTGGAGCTCGTGCACTAGAGCTTTCTACTGATGGGCATGAACACGTGAGTTTGTAACCTTGCAGCTTGCAGGGATAGGTGACATTATGGGCAATAGTGGGCAGTGACACAGTGCTAGCTCGTCAATGCCGAGTGCCCCTTGATGGGCCAACTGAGGACTGAATGTATAGTTGGTATTATGATTGAGTAATAAATTACCCAACGGCTGGCTCGTGTACTTTGGGTGGCCATGTGTTTTAACTGTAGTGGCCTGAAGATTTTCACCCTTCGCCAAAATAGAGCATGAAGAAAGTATGCGTTCGTGTAAGACTGATTGGCCAAGAAACCACACTAGATTTGTAGGATCAAAGCTTCGCTTGATCGTCAGTTAGGAAGATCACCTAAGGACGTTGGTCAGGAGCAGCACATAACATCTTGATCATCAGAGGTAATTGGATGAGGTAGCCATGTGAATAGAAAACGTTACACTTAACTCCCCATCCACATTTCTTAGAATGCAAGCAGGATGGCTTTTAGATGTAAAAAGAATTTTTTCAAGCAACCTATAATTCTGCAAACCATCAAATAGAGATTTTGTCATGCGGAATTTTTGTTTTGACAAAAGAATTTGTGCGACACGCTTGGTTACACTGGTCGCGTTTTACCTCGAGCTGCTGCTAAGACATCACAGGCTTAGGCCAGTTGAAGGGCATCAACGTAAGCTAGCACCCAAGCCAGTCAGCACACTTGTTGAGTTGCTGGCAAAGCATCTACCATCTTTGTTAACAGGCAGATGATGGTGCAATTTTGCGCAGACCATCGCTACTGCTAGCAGTACAGGTCAACCCTCCAGATAAATGCTGCCCGTGTGATTGGCTGAATGCCGACCAGCCGCCACGCCACTGTCCGTTGCAGGCTGTCGTGAGGCTATCGCATTCGTGTCAACGAGGTATGCCGGCTACCTGTTCGCGGTTGGTGACGGTATGGCACAGCTGATCTGCACGTTCAGCTACGTCGGCACAGCGTTCAAGGTGTCACATCTCTTGTCGTGGCTCGACTGCCTATGCGCTGCATGTTCAACAGATGGGTGGCTGCCCCCCCCCCCCGTTTGAACGGAGGGGGATGCACGCACGCACACACGCGCACACACACACACACACATAGAGAGAGAGAGAGAGCGAGCACGATGAGCACGAAGCATCAAAGATATTTTCAGCTACATAGCATTGCTAAAATTCGTTTAGACAGGGATACCACATCTAAATTGGGTCCATGCATCCATGACATCCCGTCTCGACTTCTCTAACTCACTTGTTTTCTGGTCTCCCTATGCATGCAATCAGGCGCGTGGAGTTGGTGCAAAACTCTGCAGCTAGGCTCATCTGTAAGGAGCGTCACAGTTGCCACATCGCACCACTTCTTGCCGACATGCACTGGCTCCCAATCAAGCAGTTGCATCGACTTCAAGGTTCTGTCACTTACGTCTAGGTCCCTTCATTATCTGGCTCCAGCCTACCTATCAGAACTATTCCCCTAACATGCTAAGCACAGTACAAGCCACTGTTCTGACTCAAATCGTTTAGCTGCACCTCGTCCACACCTCAGATCCTTGGAAGACAATGGGTTTTGTTTATGTGCTCAAAAAGCCTAGAACTCACTTCCTACTGACGTCACGACATCTCCTGATATGACATTTAAAAAGAAGCTTAAAACACCTGTTTATTATAGCATTTAGCAAGTCCTTGTGATTCGTTCTTTGTGTGCTTGTGCGTGCTGACACTGTGCCTGCTGCTACTAACCATATTTACATGTTGACATCGCTCACATCACGTCTAATGAAGTTATTTTGATGACATTGCGAATGTTGGCACAAATAATGTTGTCACGCTTTCTTGGCAGCATCTGTAAAGTACTTACAAAGAGATTAACTTCTCTGAAGGCGCTACATAAATGTATTTTCATTATTATTATTAATATATGCTCATGTTGCAGCATAGAGCGAGTGCCCCCCCCCCGTGGCATTCTCCAGTCTCTGGCCTCACTGATGGTTATTGGTTTTCACTGGCAGCCTCGTCACTCTTTTGGAACATGGCCGATCTTCTGCCGCTCATTCTGACTGTCTTGTGACAGCTTCACTCGGTGCTCGCAGACGTAGTAAAGCCACGTACCTCGCTATTGCCGCATCCGTTTCTGACAGCGTGAGCTGCTTTGTTCTTGCTGTTTCTTGGCATTTATTTTACCAGAAAACGCACTTCCTTTAAGGCTCTGATCTCTCCGACCGTTCTCACTGTCTGCACGGCAGCCGGTATCGAGATATACACGAGCAAGGTCTTCACGTCACAGGATCGTGCCCTGCAGGCTGAGGTACGTCGGCTAGGCGGTTTGTGGTCTCGCGATCGTGCACAATGTCATCACTTGGGCTCTCATTGCTGTCATGTGCCGGTGGAATGGTGCGCGATGTGCTGGGATTCTAGGCATTCTCGGTCCTCTGATGCCATGCATTCTACTCGTCAGCCCTAAGAGTTATATCTATCACTACTAATTAAAGCATAACAGTCCATCCGTCCGTCCGTCATGTGGCAAGATGGCACACTTCTGTCGTGTGGCAAGATGTCTCAGCGTTGTCTTCCGTGACCATACTAGGACAACTTCTACTATGACTCAGAGAAGCAAGTCCTCGGGCAATGAGCTGTCGTGTCTGTTAGGAAGAAGAAAGCACCACTGTAGCCCATCGAAATGCCCGTAGTGCTTACAGAAAATGATTGATTTGCTTCGATTTATCGTGTGCATACTTCCGAGAGTGTGCATGCTTGTGTGTGCATGCACTACTGCTGCGTTCGTGTGCATCGATACGTATGTTTCGTCTACATCTGAGAATTTTCCGTGTCCATCCGGTTCTGTGGAGTTACAATATCGTTCATTGGGCTGTCAGACCTCACATCATGCCTTGTCGAAGTTCCACAGTTTCCGACTCTGTGGTGCACATCTGGTTAATATATATGTATATATATATATATATATATATATATATATATATGCATGTGTGTATATGTATATGTATATAAACACACGCACACACACACACACACACACACACACACATATATATATGTATACACACACACACACAAACATACCCCAGAGCTCACTGCCTATGGTGGACTCACATCGCTGAGTCCTAGTAGAAGTAGTCATAGTATGGTCACAGAAAACTGCACCATATTGCCTCTTGATAGAAGGACAGACTGACTTGCTTGCTTTAATTAGTACATATCTAATTCATTTTTGTAGCACCTTAAGAGAACTAAATCTTTAACCAGTCTTCACATGCTACAGGGCTCGAACCCACGACCTTGTTCGTCGAAATCGAGCACCTTGACCCCTGGGCCAAATCAGGACGGCATTAACGGCTGCCTTCACCCTTTCACCGATCGACCATAACTGACAACTTTGCCATCTCAATTACGCGTGCTGGTCCTCGATGCACCAGCCTGCCTCTGGATGGCCAGGCGAGGGCACATGGTGCCACGTCCTCGACTCCGATGGCTCCGTGCGACTCCTCTCCTCCACCTCCTCCTGCCTCTTAGCGTGCTAGCCTTGCTAGCCTTGGGTCCTCGCTCGCCCGATCGTGTTCACAAGCTACGCAGCTGCCTAGTCGCCCTTAGTCCTCAGCAGCCGCCGATCAAGTTGCTCAAAGTTTCGGTGGGGTGCATGCAAAGGCTAGCACCACCCGTCCCTAGCCAGTGGCCTGCCTGCCTTTGCAGAAAGGCTGGCCACAGGGCTTACAAACGGTTTTGTGTTTGAGCTACATCTGGGTTGTGGCTCTCGCCTACCACTTCGTTTGCTTGCTAGGTTTTTCGGGACTTCAAAAATCCTCTACTGATCGCTATGAAGGACGTCAAGGGGCTGGTTCACTGCAAATGGAATTCCACGACGACGTGCTACTTCACCGACCACTGGCAGGCTTACGATAATCCTGGCGTGGCCTGCCTCGCCGCCGACCTGGTAAACGCTTTGCCTGACTCTCGTCGCATGGCGATTTCTATGTTTTGCTTTCTTTTTTTGCTGTGCAAGTGTGGTGATGGACCGTGGCCGTAGTCGCACCGAACGGCATTGCTGTGCCACAAAGCAGCCGCATGGTGGAACAAGGGGACTTTGCTCGTTCCTGTCACATACCGCTGAGCCTTGCACTCTTCGGTCCTCCGCTCTGCTGCTTCCGCTGCTCTCTTCTGAAGCATCAGCGGCACTGCTCCGGCTTGTTAAGCTTAAGCTGTCTGCTTGCAGCTCCGCTTGGCTCAGGAACTGGTCGTGACGTCGGCGAACTCAGCGCTGCAGGTTGCTGTCGAGGGCCTGCGAGTCTGTCGACTCGATGCCAGCGTCAGCGCTGCAGCAGGTAGCACGGGCTGCTGCAGCAGAGGCAGCAGCCTTGACTGCTCGGGCGCTCAAGACGGCGACGGCACCGCCTTTCATGCTGGGACTGAAGCTGTTGCCGAGACGTTCCGCTCTCTCTGCCTCCTAGCTGCTCACAGTGTGATGACGTGAGTGCGCAAGCGCAGCAAGCATGCAATGCATCGGGCCAGCCAGTCTGCCGCAGGACAGTCGTTTGAGGGAGACACACCCCGGCACCGCCAGCTTGCAAAAACCTACGTGACTGTCGTCATCATTTATTTGTAATGGTATTTCGGTAAAGAGCACGTTACCGAACCTCCTCCTCTCATCATAAATAGGTGCGTTTGTAAGTTCTTTTTAAATTTGTTCAAATCACGGGATGTCGTGATCCAAGTCGGGAGTGAGTTCCAGGCTTTGGGAGCTTACGAACTAAAGGCACGGTCTCCAAAGGGCTCGAGGTTCATATGAGGCATAGGTAAATGACTAGGTTTAGAAAAGCAGGTGATACGATGCTTAGCCTGGTGGGGGAGTGGATCTGATAGGTAGGCTGGAGCCAAAGAATGAAGGGACCTAAAAGTGAGCGACAGAACTTTGAAGTCGATGCAGGTGCTTGATTGGGAGCCAGTGCAGGTCGGCAAGAAGTGGTGCGATGTGGCAACGTGACGCTTCCTACAGATAAGCCTAGCTTCGGAGTTTTGCACCAACTCCAAGCGTCTGATTGCACACATAGGGAGACCAGCAAGCAGTGAGCTACAGAAGTCGAGACAGGATGTCACAACTACATGGAACAATTTAGATGTAGTATCCCTGTCTAAGCGAGCCCGAATTTTAGCGATGACATGTAGCTGAAAGTAGGCAGACTCGACCGTGGAGCTGATGTGGTCGTCTAATGAAAGGTCACTTTGATAACTAGTAAGTTGGTTTTTATCATTCAGTTTAAAAATTTTTACTGCCATCTATGTGCAGATGTCATCAATACACTCGGCAAAGGAGTTGAGAGAATTCGATGTGCCTGAGGGCTGGGAGGGATCAAAGCAAAGATACAATCGAGTGTCATCTGCATTGAAATTAAGGCATTAAAATATCGGCACTCTTGATAGCTCCCGTTGTCAACTATCATCGACAAACCCGCGAAAGTCGAGGTGGCAACCACGACTCGCTATCATGCTTCGAGGTACGCGCTTCGAGGTGACAGCTCCTATTTTTCCACTCACACAAGGGCTTGCTCTGTCTCTGTAGTAAAGGACTTACGTTCAGGAGTGGCTACGGCCTGTTTGAAACAATGTTGTGTAATGTAATGCATACACGTATCCACATTGTGTGCGGGGTTATCCTCATTTTTAACTGTGCAAAACCACCAGAACTAAGTTATCATTATCTAGGTTAGTTTGCCTAGTGCACCTAGCAGGACACGCCATGTGATTGCAAGAAATCTGGGCGCCAGCTTTGAAGTATGACTGGCATGTTGGCAAATTTAATTGGATGAGTTCGTCAGTCGTCCGGGATCAGAGGCATATTACATCTTTACCAGCAAAGGCGAGATGGTGGCCTGAAGTCTCGGAAAGCCCTTATAAAACTTTCTATAAAGCTGCGCCTGGATCACATGAGCAATGCACTCAATGTCGGCAGCATGCTGGGCAAGGTAAAGGCCTGCTTAGTTGGCACGAAACTGTGAGATATATCTTATCTAGTGGGAATCGCTTCACGCTCAGCCTATCGATGGGCTGTAGGCACGTGCCACACGGGCGAGGCGTGCCTGGCAGTCATGCCCGGCCGCTCAGCAGCTGCTGTTTGAGTAAAGTAGGCCTTCGGGTCTTTGCGTACAATCCTGGAGCCTTTGAAGTCAACTGGGCTCACTCACTCGTGCAGCGCCGTTGTGGCAGCTACCCACCGGATGGACGACATTGGACATGTCTCGGAGGTTAGTGGGTGGGCAGCACTGTCCAGGTGCCATGATCGTGCTGCTATGGAGTGGCTTCTGGAAAGCGAGCATGCTGTTGCGTCAACCATTTCCCACTGAGCTTGGCTGGACCACCAGGCAGGGGTGAATTGCACAGGATTGAAGTGCAACTGGTGTCATATAGTGTGGCATAGCACTCTCCTATTCAAGGAGGAAAGTGGTACGTCTGCTTCATCATTTTGAGTCATAGCGACGCCTCCGGCAAGTGATGGCCGACAAGCTAGCAGCCCTTCTATTTAGATTCCACTATCAATTCTGATGCACTCACTCGCTCGGTGCTTCACTTCGAATCGAATCTGCTTCTCGGGCTGCTTCTGGATTTGGTGCTCACCGGCAGACTAAGGCAGTGCCTGCAATATGAAGGCAGTAGTGGTCGTCTAAGTAGCAATTGAGCCAGGCAGCAAATGCAGTTTGATTCGCTGCCTAAATGCCAATCGATGGGTCGAGGCCATAACAAGTGCTGCCACTGTCTGTGCCGCCATCGCTGCATGTGCTGCCGTCACCGCGTGTGCCGCCTCTCGGCTCCCCACGAGTGCCGGTGCTCTGAGTCCTTGAGGTAAGCATTTCGAGTTTGTGCATCTTCTAGAACACGTAGCAGGTGTCCGTCCTTAGTCCTTTCATCACGTGTGAGCGCCGGGCACGCGGCAAGCACAGCACTGCCCACGTGAGATTTTGACGACCCTCTCGGCTTTTGCAGAGTCGAGCACCCCGATAGGTCTGGTGACGTGGCTTCGAATGCTGCTCGGCCGAACGCTGGTACTTCGCCTGAGGAGTGCGTGCTGATGCTGTACGACCAAGCCGGATCTTTGTCACTTGATGCGACACTCGGCCAGTGCCTTGCCGCCGGATCGCCCTGCGCAGCTAGGGCGGCACTGCTCCTGCTGTTCAGGCACTGCGGAAAAGTGCAGCCAGCATTTAGTGTGCCGAGTCTGGTAAGACGATGGTCCCTTTGTCGGAGGGGAAAGGGAAGCCATGGCGATGTAGGCGGGGTAGCTTTTCCTACACGCTCAAATAACTCCGATTGCAGGCTAGCGGGGCTGCAGCTTCTACCTCGACCTTCACATTCATTCCGTCAGGTGTCGCTGTGTCCATCTGCTCCTCAGACGCGTTCTCTTTCACAGCTATAATGGATCCTTGCCCTAGCAGCTGCATGCAATGCTGCTGTAATGGTTTGGGATCCGATGCGACTAACTTGCCACAAAAAACTACCTCGGAACAACCTCGCATGGCAATGCTGGCCAGCTAGCGCGTTCGTGATCTGCTGCTTCAGCTGCGGCTACTCTCCTACTGCCGACTATGGCACATCCTTTTCAGCGGTCCTGAGCTGCTACTTCTATGCTACTCACTACCTCAACTGCTCTCCTGACTCTGCTATGCTTCTCACTTTCTCTTTGTTGCATGAGACGAAGTCTGTTGGCTACCGAATGCGTACCGAAAGCTGCTTAGGCTGTGAATGCGCTATACAAAACTCTTCTGCGCAGCACCCACATGGTCTTTCTGACTTTGTGGCGTTACAGACGGAGATACATGACATCACATGATGCGTGAGCTCACTTTTATTTTACTTCGTTTGTAGGACATTTCGCGAGGCGTTCTGATGCTTGTCGCCGCTCACTGTCCTGAATCGTTCAGCCACGCCCTGCTGCACCTGGCGAACTGGCACCAATCGCTTCTAGGTGTGCACCAGCGTATGCGTGCATGCAGCCTCTCATCGACTCGCCACACTCGTGCCGTACTCGCGTCCAGCGTGCAGGCGCTATGCCCGAGCGATGCTCCCCTTGCTGCCGTGGCTGTAGCTACTGCTGCTGCTTAAGCGAGATCACACGCTGTTCCCAAGCTGTTTCCAAAGCTGTGTGCAGCAGGCAAGCGCTCTTTGTTGGTCACTCCTTAGAATGATCTCCCCGGAGTCTATGCAGTCCACTTGCTCGACGTCTGTTGCAGACGAGGGGTCGAGCTGGATGACCTCGCATGGATCACACGAATACGATGCCTTCGGCGCCGCCTGCGCGGCACTGTCGGCCTTTAACGCAGGCCGCGTGGAGGACTTACAGGCGCTTTTGAGTGGAGTCACGCCTCAATCGATGTCGCTCAGAGCGCTAGCTGAGGCGCTTGCGAGCCACCCGCATGTTCTGATTGTCGGCAACGGTCTGTCCGATGTCGCTAAGGTGAGCAAGCACGCAGCATCAGAGGCTCTCTGCCGCAGCACTGAGCCTGCATTTCTGGCAAGCGTTTGTTAGTAGCAGCAAGTGCGCGTTTAGGTACGACGAAGAGCCGGCGATCCGTGGCAGGCCAGGCCATGTCGTACTGAGTACTTCTTTTCTTTGCAGTACTTGCGTAGCAACCATGCCGATCTTTTCGTCGCCGTGCTATTGGAGCTGGCAGCCAGACAGGTGCTCAGGGCCCACGACTTACTTTGCATCCTTGACGTAAGTGAACTGCCTTTCGCCGGCAGAAGATAATAATAATAATAATAATATTGCACTTGATAAAGCGCCCTCAGAGAACTTAATCTCTTTCTAGGCGCTTTACATTTGCTGCAAAGTGATATGCAATAGAATAGTAAGTAAAATCATGCTTGAAAAACAAACACGAATCATAAGAAAATACTGCACGGCAGAAGAGCAGAACATAACTATGGATTAAAGGCATGCAGGTTTGATAAATGTACATCCTGCAGATGCCATTACAGAAATTCAGCAAGTTGTGGCTGTATTCTGATGTAATTTCAACAAACTAGAAAAAATCAAACGATGCATCGTCTCAATTTTAGCAACAGCTAAGGTTGAAAATACCAGGTCCAAAGTTGTGCCAGGGAAGGACGGAGAGAAATTCGCTAAGATTATTTTGAACCGCCACCATGAGAAATTTCCAATAAGAGGCTTCCTGAAAATGATGCTATGATATGCTACGAGAATCAGTAACCCTTCAATACAATAACACTATACATTGTTGGTATATATGAAGCCCAACCAGTTGGTTGCAATCGTATGTCTCTAAAGAACGTTGCTAAGAAACAAGTGCCGCATAATAAATCAATCGAGAGGTTGTAAACTGAATGTTTGATTGTGTGTATGACTACAATAAGCACAAAGGGCCCAACCTCATGCCGTCAAAAGTCTAGGACTAACGCAAAGCAATTTAATTGACACGTAAAAACACAAACATGACCCCACCAAGCATACAGCAGTAACCTAACGTACATATAAGCTAATATAAGCTACCATAATTAACTACATGGACAAACAGTATGCATATGCACGTGTGTGTGTGTGTGTGTGTGTGTGCAAAGCCGTGTGCGTGGGTGTGTGGCCACACCTCAAATCGTTGCATTAGTAGTCAAGTAACCCATTTGCACAACACTATTGTTGACACACTCATGTCTCACTATCTTAACAAGAGAACCGAATCTCGCTCTTGGCACTTTACAGACGCTGCACAGAAAGTATTACCAAATATTTGGTGTAACATCTGCAAGAAGCAGGCATAGTGTAAGCAGGTACATGCACACGAAGGACGAATCCCAAAGCACGATTTGGACAATTAAATATTCAACAAGCAGCACTGAATGAAAAGAACTGTAGCTCCCACTCAGTCTTCCATAGCACTTACTCAAAGGTAGCCACCGAGTACGATGACTTATCATCCTTGGGATCAACTGCATGAAAAGCATGGCATGCATGCAATCTACAGAGGGATGAGTCAAAGATGTGCCTTTCATCTAGTTAGCATCGCATGCATAGGCAACAACGATGGCATCTTGCAATTGGGCACGTGGTGCGACTGTATTTATTATGCTAGGCCTGCCGCTATTTCTGGCATTGCAGCATGAGGATAGACAATGCTTTGGGGAGCTCAAACAACAGAGAGTGCGGATCGAACATGGTAGAATGGGGGAGGGCTCAGGTTGGAATACCAAATGTTTCACTTGCAAGGGATGAGCTGCTGTTGCCAGTCGCTGCATTTCGGACCGCATCGCCTGCTGCAATCGCATGTTTTCAGAACTCCTGCGGTGACAAGAGTTGCGACAGGAAGCTCTACCTGGAGCAGCTTTCACTGCGTAAGTGAGCGGCACACCGCTGTGACGCTGCGTCACACCGGTGGCGCAGTGGCAAGCCTCGCTGTGGCACCGCCGGCGTCGAGTGCACCTCGTGAGCGAGCTCCATTGGTCGAGCTGTGCTTCTGCCGTGCCCTCTGCGCGCATGCCAGATGCACGTTCTGATCGGATTGCCGTGCGATCACGTGCCCCCCAGCATTTCGCGAACGTTCGATTACTTTCTTGCTTGCAGTTAGCCTCCAAGCGGTGGCTCCCATGGATCTGCAGCACGTGGTAGGTATGCCGGTTCGCTCTGCGAGCGTGCACACGCTTTCCTGCGTCATGCTCTGGTGGCACGTCGCACGTGTACGTTGGACCGGCCAAACGACTCACTCACTGCTATTGAGCACTTATGTCGAACTTGCCTGCTCGAACGGGTTTCCTTGGTGGGATATGATGCTTTTAGCCGAGTGAAGGGCCATCGTGAAGGCCACTCAAGCGGTTGACATGCTAACCGTGCTGCCTCAGTGCGAAATCAAACTGCGCTCACTCGGCGCTCGGTTTTTGAGATGGTCTCGATGCAGGCAACGCAAGGCAGCTAAGCAAAGGTAGCAAAGCGACCTGCTGCTCCAGCTTCTCCACGTGCTGGCTCGCTGGCTCAAGTCAGCAAAGCCAGCGAGCACATTTAGAAAGAGGAAAGAGCCAGCGATTTAAGATTAGATTAAGATTAGATATCACTTAGCTTTCCGTGTAACTTGAAACGTGTTGGGCGCAGCACAAGCACCGACTTAGTAGCAATGCGTCTCGATTCCTAATCCCTGATCTGGCAGCTGAACATGTACCCCACGTTGCTGGCTGCATCGACTTGACTTGAGCGTAGAATCGCCATCGTCGATTGAACGTGGTCGGTCTGCAATGGATAGACACAAGCAAGCAAAGAAACCCTCAGCGGACCGACATTTTCGGGTGCGAGAAATGAGCTGGCGAAACTGCTAGGTGCATTTTGTTCTCTCGTCGGAACGTGCGAGCTTAAAGCTAGCCGTTTGTCAACGTTGGGCATGGCGTAGCCTAAATTTGTTAGCCGCCTGAGCTTAACTTGATGCTCAGGCAGATCCGAGTCCAGCCGGGTGGTCAGATGGGAAATGGAACGTTAAAACTTAAAACGTTAAAACTTAAAAATAGAGCAGTCAATAGTAGGCTGCATTTAATCAAAGTTGGCATCGGAAGAGATTTATAAGCCTCCGCTTTCCCAGGAAAAGTAAAATGCTGGCTTAGTGCTGTTTTTTTTTAGATTCTTGCTGTCTTTCAAATCTTTTGCACTTAAGTGTTTCTTATATGTCTATCTGTAATTGTGATACTAAAGATATGATAAACAAGCCGGTCTTCTGTGTTTTCCACCATCTGTGAGCATCTTGTTGCACCCAAGGGGTGGGGGAGAGTTACTAGAGTCTAGAAGGGATGTAAGAAATGCACGGACTTAAGTCGCTATGGTACCTTTATCTAAGCTTAGTGGACTTTTTTGCAGTATTACCTACCTTGCTGAATGCCGGCAGCTTTGACTGTGGAGTGAGGCTAGCGAAAGGGCATTTCGGAATGCACCGCAAACATAATAATAATAATAATTCACTTGATAAAGCGCCCTCAGAGAACTTAATCTTTCTCTAGGCGCTTTACATTTGCTGCAAAGTGAAATGCAATTGAATGGTATGTAAAATCATGCTTGAAAAACAAACAAAATGAATAATATGGTTAGGGGTGACATGCACAGGGTCAGCATGCGAATGTCGGTGGCAGCATGCACAGTGCCAGCTCGCATAAGCACATGAAGGACGAATCACAGGGACCCACTAAATGCTGTCCTAAATAGGTGTGTTTTTAAGTTCCTTTTAAATGTGGTCAGGTCGGGGGATGTTCTGATGCAGGTTGAGAGGGAGTTCCAGGCTTTGGCAACATACGAACTAAATGCACGGTCTCTAAAGCATTGTAGGTTTGAACGAGGTATTTCTAGACTGTTGGATTCCGAAAAGCGGGTGGTACGATGCTTGGCCTGAGGGGGTAGTATATCTGAGAGATAGGCTGGAGCCATAGAATGAAGTGACCTAAAAGTGAGCGACAAAACCTTGAAATCAATCCGTTGCTTGACTGGTGGCCAGTGCAGGTCGGCGGGAAGTGGTGTAATGTGGCAACTGCAACGCTCACGACAGACAAGTCTAGCTGCCGAGTTTTGCACCAGCTGCAATCGCCTGATCGCACATGCTGGTAGGCCAGTAAGCAGTGAGTTGCAGAAGTTGAGACAGGATGTCACGAATGCATGGACCAACTTAGATGTGGTATCTTTATCTAAACAAGCCCGAATTTTAGCAATGTTATGAAGCTGAAAATAGGGGGATTTGACTGTGGAGCTGATATGGTCGTCTAACGAGAGGTCGCTTTGGAATATGACACCTAGATTTCGAGCTGATTCAACTGGAGATATGCTGGCAGAGCCAATTTTGAGAGTCAGCCTTTCCAATCTCTGAATCGCACTGAGTTTGCCCATAACAAGTAAGTTAGTTTTATCATCGTTTAGTTTTAGAAAATTTGCTGCCATCCATGTGCGGATGTCATCAATGCATGCAGCTAGTGAGTTGAGAGAATTTGAGGTGCTCGAAGGCTGGGAGGGATCAAAGCAAAGGTACAACTGAGTGTCATCCGCATAGAAGCGAAAGCCTAGATTGTGCTTGGCAATCACATCAGCAAGAGGGAGAGTATAAACCGTGAACAGAACCGGACCTAGCACTGAGCCCTGAGGTACTCCATATTTCAGAGGTACTTCAGATGATCTTTGTCCATTCACGTCAATACTCTGGAGTCTCCCACTGAGATAGGACCTGAACCACTGCAGAGCCGTGCCAGTGATGCCCAGGCGAGATGAGAGGCGCTCTAGAAGAACTTTGTGATCGATGGTGTCAAAAGCTGCCGAAAGATCAAGCAAAACAAGCAGAGACACTCTACCCATGTCTGCATTCCTAAGTAGGTCGTTGTATACCCTAAGCAATGCTGACTCTGTGGAGTGATTTGCTCTAAAGCCAGACTGGAACTTACTAGCAAGGTGTGAGGTTTCGATATACGAGTTCAGCTGGTCCGCCACGACCCGTTCGAGTGTCTTTGATAGGAATGGTAGAAGGGAAACTGGGCAGTAGTTGCTTAAGTTCTCTTGGTCTAGTATAGCTTTCTTGAGAAGTGGCCTGACTACAGCTTTTTTGAAAGGTGCTGGGACATGACCTGAGGCTAATGACATATTAATTATGTTAGTTATGCATGGCAGCAGCAGATCAATGCAACGTAGGAGCAGGACAGTGGGTATAGGGTCCAGAGGACTTGTTGTCTTCTTTGATTGAGATACGAACTTTAGGACTAGATCACTAGTGACCTGCTTAAATGCAGACATTGAGGTGCAGCCAGGAACCAAGGAACAACATTCTAGTGGGGAGGTTGTCATTGCAGGGATGGATTCCCTGATCTTAAATAAATAAATAAATAAATCCTAGCTGATTAAACAGCCTCGTTTTGTATAGCGACAGAAGAGCCTTTACGGCTATCTCCACCGCTTGCAGTGGCGATAAAAAATCGCCCACCGCAGGAATCGAACCCACGACCTCGGGACCGAGGTCTTGAAAGTAACCGTCTTACCTAGTGTGCTATCACGGCTTACCATGTTGTCTATCTTCTGCACAAAGAATCGAGAGAAGCGATCGGCTAGATCATCACTAGGATCATCAGGTAAGGAGCTAATCTGGGAACGGTAGAGGAGATGGTTTATTGTCGACATCAGCATTTTTGGATTGTGCATCTGTGATTCAACAATGTTTTTATAGAAGCTAGACTTGGCCTTTGCTAGGATCGATTGGTACGACCTACAGTAGTCTTCATATGCCTGTCGATGGACAGTTAGTCCGGATCTTTTGTATGCTTTTTCAAGCTTTCGTTTAGCAGACTTGGCTAGTTTAATGTCTGTGGTAAACCATAGGCCGTCTGGGCGGGTCGTACAGTGCGCTTTGTCAGAGGTGCAAACTCGTCGAGCGTGTCAGCTAGTGTCGTGTTGTAGCTATCTACCAGTGATGACAGATCGGAGGGAGGATTGGCACATGGCCAAGTCGATCGACTCTTGCTTCATCTGGCAAATTTATTGGGAAATATTAGATGATCTGAGCCTCTGTTATGGTGGTGCTAGCTCAGATTGTTGCCTGACATGGCATGTGCAGTCAAGCTTTTCTCGAGTCTTTGCAAGACGTTGCACACTGGTGTTTACAGGAGGAGCTCTGCCACCTGCTGATGGACGCTGTGTCGCACACGGCACGCCATGGGGCTCACATGTCAAAGCACGACTCGTACTGCCTCCCTCAGGTAGTTCGCTTACCGTGACCTTGCCTTAGCCTTGCCCCTTCGGACGGTGCTGCCGCTAGCAGCATTCTTTTGAATATGTCTTTTGCATGCACGATAGGGTGAGGTACCAAGCTGCTGTGCACGTGTATGGACAGGTCAAGCAGCAGCTTACTCATTGGGCTGTCTGCGAAATTGAATGGCGCAATGTGCTTTGAAATGAGGGGTGGTTTCAGCAGGAGTGCCCCGGTCTGCCGTTTTTGATAACTGCCACATCAGTCTGAAGGAAGAGAGACCTTCAAGCAGAGGTGGCAGATAATAATCTAGGGAATATCTAGATATCTAGAATCTAGATAATAATAGGGTCACTGCAGGAGTACAATTGGAACGTTTTAACATCGCCTTTCTCTGAGTGAAAGCTGCCGATCATCAGATCTGATTTGTGTGCCATGCAGCACACAAGTAACAGTGCAGTGCAATAGTCTATCGGGCATGTTACTAATACCTCGATTATTGATCCACTTGCAGCCAGTTGTAAACATCCCCGGGAATTGTCCTAGAGTGCTATACAAGTGGCATATGATAATATCATTATTATTATTGTGTGGCCCATCCCTCTACCCCTCTTTCCTCATCTCCTCTGTTAAAAAAGGCCTGATCTGCAACACCGGCATTGCTGGGTCGTAATTGGAAGCAATGTAGGTTAATATATCTGTCTTTGCGTTGTCTTTGCACACTGCTCATTTGTAGACTTGAGAGCAAGGCTAGTGACCGGTTTGTAAAAATGCCATAGTGGCCAATGGTGTATTTACTGAACGAACGCCAAGACGAAGGAGAATTAATCGAAATCGAGTTAAGTAAGCTTATTATCTCACTTTTTCTTTTAAGGATTGCGTTTGGTTTTCAAGTAGTATCATTATTTTTGTTTCGTTGGTTCTATAATTCGTTTTAATTGCAATATTAGTGCTTGTTGTCTTGTGTGGGCCTGCTTACTAAAGTACATCCGTGTACCGTGCCAGCCCAATACTAGAACCGTTCACACCAATGTGTGGAGATAAGTACTCAAGCCAACAGCCATGAAGAGCTGAATTGGTCCAGCAGTTAAGGCGCTCGCCCCAACCAAGGTCTGGCTGAGGTCGTGGGCTCGAGCCCCGAGGCTTATGTAAAGCTCCTGAATAGAGATTAAGTTCTGTTGTGGCGCTATGCAAATAAATTATAGATATATATTACATATAAGGCTTGTAGCTGACGAGTCACGTGCGCTCTAATAACAGCCCGATAATTGACTTCAGAGCTCTGCTGCTCAATGGCAAAAGAATCCCGGCATTCAGTTTAGGCGTGCCCAATTGCACGAGTTCAGTTTCGCTCATTAAGTTTTCATGATTTTACGCCATCCAGTCATATAGTAATTCATCCCGAAATACTCAAATTCAGCTGTTTCGTTGCTGTAGATCAAGAGAAAGAGAGAGGGAGAGTGAGAGAGAAAGGGAGGGGGAGAGAGAAAGGGAGGGGGAGAGAGAGAGAGAGAGGGGGAGAGAGACAGAGACAGAGAGTATAATTGGCATACAATGATGGTGGATGTCATTCGATCGAATTATTTTCTTGATAAGGAAAGGGAAAAGCAAGAAGGGAGAGCAAGAGCAAAGAGACAATAGATTTCATAGCTCTGCAGCCCAGTCTCAGCAAAATTTATCTACCACGATCTTGCGGCAGTTGACTGGGATAGATAGTCTGTTGGATCCAAAGAATCTCTTAGACGCCTTGCAGACTTGGTTGGCAAGCACGATGTTTAACTGACTTTGCTGCTCGATGCTATAAAAGGCCTGACAATGAAGATTCTCCTGCAGTGGCGGGGTGACCTGCTGTGTTTATGCATGCTGACACTTTTGTGTGCTTAATGTTTTGGTGATTCGTGGTACTCGTGGTCCTGCCTATCCCCATCGCAGTATACCCCGAAGCAGTGACACAAATCTGTCCCTTCGTTGCTCTAGATCAGTATATTTACGTTGCGAGAGCAATATCGGCTTAAGTCTCTTTTGTCCGCTGTTGATGAGCTTTTTGACTACATGAGTGGCCCGGTTTGAAGCGGCTGCTTTGACCTCAAAAGATTTCTCTGGTAGCATGCCAAAGCACACAAAAACAATTGCGAAAGTAGCCACTAGCGACTAGCTGTTCCGTCATGTCACACTCCAGACAGTGCCTGGTAGCACCGGTACGATGACGGTAGATGGCCCCGGTGCAGCCGTTTGTTTCCAATGGAGCAGTGGAAACAAAACTCTCTTGAGTCCAAAAAAGTCCCCCAATGTTCTCGGCATGCTTTGAAGTTCACTGAAGATTCGTTGAAGATACTAATGTAAAACACAGATTAGGGAGCTCGTAGACCCTGGCAGACAGTTTAGACATGCGTGGCAGCACGAGTCCAGCTTTGCTCATTGTTTAGTTTTAAGATTCTGTGCCATCCTGGATCGAATCCGTGAAATGTACAAATTCAGCTGGCTTGTTGCAGTAGAAGCATCCTGTGGAGAGAGAGAGAGAGACGGGTTAAGCGTTATCGGCATATATTATTAATTTATAATTATAATTAAAATGAACAATTAATTATTAATTGATAGTGAATGTCGTGCGATCGAATTATCTTCGTGATAAGGGAAAAGCAAGAGTGAATAGCAATAGAGGAGAGCAATAGCAGAGAGCAAGCCTGGTTGGCATTGCTAGCTCGGATGTGAGTCCGAAGGTAAGCTCTGTGTGAGAGCTGTCGCCGAGCAGAGGCTTTTTCTGATCTTTTACTGCCCACAGTTGTGGTAGTTTTTTTTTTATCGGGAAAGTACTCCTGCAAGTTCATTCTTTTACTGCTCGGAACTGTAGGTCACGACCGAATTGGCCCGGCATCGACCGGCATGGTTGAACGAGCCGTCCCTGTATCCACGTGAGTTGACGAGCCAGCGCACGTTCTCACCTGGCTCTGCATCTCCGGCCAGGGCTGCCGTCTGACGTCACCCTGATAGCTGATAGCCTGCCAAGCTTAGTCGGCTTCGTCGAGACTGAGCCGATGGCTGTTTGTCTGTTTCCGGTCCTACCTTTAGATAGATCCGTATCCGGTATCTCTTTCTCCACGCAGCGGTCGTCCATCAGATGTGTACGCACAAGTCTGGAGCGAGGCCCACCTACTACACAGCCAGCAAGCAGTCGGATGCTCGCGTGGCGAGCATCAGCAGGTGGCTGTGCGTCGTTTGCCACAGTGACCTGCTGAAGCTGCAGGTAGGTCTGCTGCTGCTGCTTTCGAAGGTCAGGCCCAGATCTTGCCTCGACCACCACCGTTCCCGAGATGGGCAACGGAGGAAGCCGCTACTTGTGGCACTACTTTGGTGTGATTCATCGATGGGCCATGCATCTTCTCGGCTCGGTCGTGGTCGCACCAAGGGAGAAAGAGAGAGAGAGAGAGAGAGAGAGAGAGAGAGAGAGAGAGAGAGAGAGAGAGAGAGAGAGAGAGAGAGAGAGAGAGAGAGAGAGAGAGAGAGAGAGAGACAGACAGACAGACAGACAGACAGACAGACAGACAGACAGAGAGCTACTAGGTTGTTAGAATTGGTTTTTTGTTCTTTTTTATTATTGCTCCTTCCACTGCCCTCTTCTTGCTCTACCTTCCGCTCTGTCTGTCTGTCTCTCTCTCTCTCTCTGTCTCTCTCTCTCTCTCTGTCTCTCTCTGTCTCTCTCTGTCTCTGTCTCTCTCTCTCTCTCTCTCTGTCTCTCTCTCTCTCTCTCTGTCTCTCTCTCTCTCTGTCTCTCTCTCTCTCTCTCTCTCTCTCTCTCTCTCTCTCTCTCTCTCTCTCTCTCTCTCTCTCTCTCTCTCTCTCTCTCCCCCTCTCTCTCTCTCTCTCTCTCTCTCTCTCTCTCTCTCTCTCTCTCTCTCTCTCTCTCTCTCTCTTCGATCCTGGCTCTCGGTCTTTATAGTTCATCCCTGCGGCTGCCTGTGTAGCGCTCCTGCATTAAGTACATGCAGCTGTAAGCACAAAGCTGTAAGCTTCTGCTGTCACGGTTACGTGACTGTGCTTGCTTCGCACAGGGTCTGCTCTGCTGTGGACTGATGGACGGCGAGCAAGTGAGCGCGGTGGTGCAGAGCCTGCTTGGAGGAGCTGCTGCTACCGACGCGACCAAAGCAGAGCCTCGTGCCGAACCGGCTGCTGCTCTGTCACTACAGCTGCTCGGCGCTACTGCCAGAGGGATGGCAGCGGCACCTGCCCAGCCTGGCGGGGGCGAGCCGAGCGCTCAGCAGCAGCACAAAGTGACCGCAGACCTGGTGGTGACGCTGGCAGAGCGCAGTCCGGCCGCCCTGCCGTCACTGCTGCACTCGCTGCCGCTGCAGTGTGTCGACCTGTGCTTGGAGGACTTGGTGTGTGTGCCACTGCTCTCCATCGACCAAAGTGCTGCTCTTGCCTGGCTGGCTGGCTGCCCGACTTTTTGCTTTTTCTTTTTGTGAACTCAGGCGTGCTAAGCGTCCTGTCGGTTGGCGTCTTCCCAGCAATGCTGTGACAGCGTACCTAAGTCAGTCGGCGATGTTTGTGGCTGTTATAGTTCGGTTTCATACTGAAAGAACTTGGCAAACAATTGACGGCAGCCACGACCAGCAATAGAGCCGGTCTCTTAAAGTCATTGGAAGGTGAGTGCACGAGTACAGTACCACACACACTCTGGACTGAATCGATCGAGAGCACAGTGCCATGCATTGTGGAAACTGTCATGCACGAGGACACAGATTTTCTAGTCATCCTCTCTCCCATTTTTTCTCTTTTTTTCTTTCTCTCACTTTCTTTCCCTCTCTCTCTCTCTCTCTTCTCCCTCTTTTCTTTTTCTCCCTT
Source organism: Cristatella mucedo (assembly GCA_009760855.2). Taxonomy (NCBI): domain Eukaryota; kingdom Metazoa; phylum Bryozoa; class Phylactolaemata; family Cristatellidae; genus Cristatella; species Cristatella mucedo. Next base: position 4,151,383 of record WPIO01000020.1, read on the forward strand.
CTGCTCAGCTTTTCTGGTGCCCATGCGTGACCTTGTCTTTCCATGTGCTTATGTTTGCACGCTTGTGTAAGCACGATACCCTGCTTGTGACTAGCTCTTGGTTATTGCTTACCTTGTAGCCAGTCTTGTAAGCGCCAGGATAGAGATTTGGTTCTCTTAGGATGCTTTACAAGACATTATGATTATTATTAACTTCTAGCAATTTTCAGTGTCGGAACCTCGGATCCAACCGGTATTACCATTTCAGTTATTATTTTGTTGTTGTCTCGTCAGTAATGCAGTACAATGTCAGATGAGCTTGCCAATGAGCCATAGAATTGAACCCATTGCAGAAGACTAAGTGGCAGGCAATCTCGGCAGTTGTTTACACCGGGAAATCGCAGCGACCGTTTTTGCCGATTTTGTATAGTAGTTTGCCGTCGTCACGGGTGCCACAAACCCAGTCGGGAACGCGTAGCCGGACGAGTGCAAGTTCTTAAAAACGGGCATTTATTAGGTGGCAGGTCATCCAGTGGCAGCACCTGCCGTGCGACATGAGCACTGCCTAAGCAGTTAAAGGGCGAACGACAGGAAGTCGGGTGAGGCCGATGCTCCAGCACGAGCTGCCTTCGGCCACAGCTTAAGAAAGCTCGCGCGCACTTGCACCACCGGATAAATCTGGCAAATTCTTACACTGACCCACAAGGCCAAGGCCACGGCTTGGCTCCTCCGCATCTAGCTGAACTGCTGCACCTGTTTCAGCCTCTTCGTGCCCCCAGGTCCTGTATGGATGATAAATTAGCTTTTCCATTCCTCCACTTAAAGACCGTTGGCGACAAAAGCTTTAGCTCTACAGGTCCTAGACTGTGGAACTCGTTTTCACTATTCTTACGCAACGACAACTACTCTCCTGCTGTCGACTATGGCTCATCCGTTTCAGTGGTTCTACGCTGCTACTTGCATGCTACTCACTACCTCAACTGCTCTCCTGACTCTGCTATGCTTCCTAATTTCTCTTTGTTGCGTGAGATGAAGTCTGCTGGCTACCAAATGCGTACCGAAAGCCGTTTAGGCTGTGAGTGCACTATGCAAAACTCTCCTGCATAATACCGACGTAGTCTTTGTGAAGTTATAGACGGAAATACATACATACATGCTCTTCGTCAATTGCCTTAATTGCTTGGCCTTTTAAATGTGCTCGTATCATTTAGCACTTCTTAGCGTCTCAAACGGCTGCCTCAGGCCAGCTTCTGTTCCGAAGCCGGCTAATTCGCAGGCAATCGCTGCGATGATCCCCCTCCGTCTCGCGTGCAGCTCTGGCCACGATGCTGATCGTCGTTGATCGGCCGGCCACGATCGCGTGCCTGCCGGCCTGGTCAGCGCGGCTGGGGCGTCACGCGGCGCTTCCCTCCAGCCTCGCGCGCCGGCTCTCGGGCCCTCTCCTCGAGCCGGCGCACCACCCTGCATTGCCCGCATGAGCTGGCCGCTGTAGCCAGCCAGAGACGGGGGGGGGAGGGGGAGGAGGACAGGACGCCATTGCCGACCCTTCCTGCCACTGCCGCCTGTGTCCTCCTCGCCGTCCTTCTTGCAGACGTCATGACGCTGTCGAGCACCATGCTCACGTTCGACCAGCTGCTGGCCGCGCTGCCGCCCAACGGATCCGTCGCCTACTTTTTGCCCTATCTTGAGCGCGCGGCGCTGGGCGAAGCTCGTCCGACGACTTGAAGCGCCCGAAGGCTCACTCGAGGCGAGATGTTGCGGCTCACTCTCGCAGGTCGAGTGGCCGGCTTCGAAATCGAGGCCGGCACGGGCTCGAGTGCGTTTGACCCAGTGAGTTTGACCCTTTGACTGTGTTTAGGTGACTCACCCGAGGTGGCTGCATGAGCGCCTTCCCTTCGGCGAGGTAGCGAACAAGTGAAGTAGTCGGCACATGAAAAACTGCCAGAGAAGCAGCTGTGGCTGAAAGTTGGTGCACAGGGACCGCCGGTTGCCTGCGATCCGGAGCCACGCGATCGGCTTGTTCGGGAATGAGCGGAGCGAGAGCTCGAGCATCGCCTTTGCCTTTGCCGCCGCCGCCGAGCGGTCGGGGTCGATGCTCGCTTTCGGCTCGCTCACGGTCGATGCCGCTTTTCATCGATCGCAACACATTGGCGGGTGTCATTTGGATTAAGAGCCGCTGGCCGGTGTGCCGGTGACGTGAAGCACGTGCAAGCATTGTTCGTCGTCGGCGGGCAGCGTTGTTCGACGACGCAAATTCTTAGGCAAATGATAGCACGCAAACGGTGGCTGGCGCGCCAGCGCTTGCCGCCGGGAACACCGTGCCCCCCTGGAGCCGTCGCGCAGGCGCCGCTGCTTGCACAGGGCTCCAGTGAGACGGCATGGGACGATGCTCTGACAGGGGCTGGAGCATCGCTCCGCGACTGTCCGTGCCGAGAACCGCTCCTCCTCTGCCAGCGAGCGACAATGCGATGCCGGCACGGGGGAGTCAGGCGATTGCGAGTCATTCGGAGCGACACTTCCCCTGGCAGAGAGTGACGAATTCTCGGAGGATCACAGCGTCGTGCAGTGCAGAGAGGCAGCCAACGAATCCCTCTGCTTTCAGCTCGCTGCTGCACCAGCTAGCCTCCAGCACCGTCCCGCCATCGGGTAGGGCTGCTTTTTGTAAAGCAATCTGTTTATTTAAAATAAAATAGCTCAGCAAGCAGCGGTGGCTGGCTGAAATGGGAAGTGCAGGCATTGCATTTCCGCTTGCCTTCTGAGCCCAAGTTCAACCTTTGTGTTAAAAAAAGGATTGTGTGCAGCAACAGCTGCCGGCATAACAGCTCGCTCTAAGGCACCTTGGCCCCAAGTCAGACCGGCAGGGGCAGCAAAGGCAAGGTCCAGGTGAGGTTGGGCAGCCAGCCCGGGAGCCACAGCAAGGTTCTCCTGCCTGGCTCTGGTTCTTTGGGCAGGGGCATTGGCAACCGGCCGGCCTCCCTCGGCAACTCGCCCCCACACATAGGGCAAAGTCGCAGGCTAGCTGACTGGGAGCCGCCAGAGCATGAAGGAGGGGCGGACAATCCCAAGGAAGACTCGATGCTAGCTAGCTACTGCCTGCAGGCCGTGAGGCAGGCCGTGATGTGGGCTGGGGGAGCCGTCGCTGGAGGCTGCTGCGTGCCTAGCCGCTGGCCTCGAGCAGCACGGCCGAGGCGGCTGCCGAGGTGAGGCGCTGGCCAGGCACGGGCCAATCGGGGCAGGCCTGCAGCTCCCTCTCGACCAGCTTGTACCTGTTGCCGGGCTGCTTCTTGCGGCGGATGGCGCGCGAGACGCGCTTCAGCAGCTGGCTGTGGACGACGAACGTCTGCAGCGAGTCGGTCAGAGGTAATGATGACGATGATGATAATAATAACAACAATAACGGCGATGATCATAATAATAATAGCACACTTGATACGGTGGTGCCCTCAGCAGCAAACTCATTATTCTCTTTCTAGGCGCTTTACATTTGCTGTCAAGGAAACGCGATCGATTGATATGACATTTGTACAGCACACACTGAGAGCTTAATCTCGTTGGCGGGAAGGGCCCCCGGCTGCAGAACGAGCACGAGGCATGGCTGGGGTGGCGCAGTCAATGCTGCTGCTGCTACCAGCCACGAGAAAGAAAGGCACGCTCGCTGAGTGCTAAACGCCAGCATGCTAAACGTGCCAGCTCATTAAACGGCCGCATTTGCATAGCGACAGAAGAGCCTTAACGGCTAACACGACCGCTTGCATTGATGAGCAATGAAGGATTGCCCCCCCCACCTTCCTGCAGGACTCGAACACACGACCCACCTTACGTCCTAGGTGAAAACCCAGCGGTGCATTCGCTTGCACACACACTGCGCTACAGGCGCCTGCTACACAATTGGGGTACGAGCGCCACGCTGCCCGCTACGAGGAGTCTGGCCGCCACGTGACTTGGAGCAGCGACACTGCACGAAATAGGGGCTGCACTGCTAGCTCTGCTCTGCGCACTCACGCTAGGGAAGCGGCCACAAAGAAGGGCCACTAGAAGAGCACTGCCATGACTTCGCTGGAAGGCAAAGCAAACGTCAGGCAGCTCGAAGGCCATTCGCCGGACAACTTCCCTATAGGCCAGGTGATGGAAAGAGCGATTTCGACCTTGAGAAAAACTAGGGCTAAATTGGAAATTCATTAGTGGTAAAGATCTTTCGGCGAGCTAAGCTGACATCGTTTGGCCACTGGGTACGGTAAGAGCTGGGGCTGGGAGAGCGAATCCAAGCTTGACGGTTTTGCAGATGCCTGCACCGGCCGGGTTCTGGCTTAGCGTCAACGAACGGCTCCTCAGAATCACCTTGTGAAGCATCCTGCTAGCTTTGGCCAATCTGCATTCATTGGGATTTTGCGATGACTTAACTATGTGGGGCCCCACCTGGATGGGTGCAACAAATGACCGGTTGCACCCAGGGGGGTGGGGCGATAGAAGCACGTAGAAGGCTTTCACTGCTACGAGCCCTTAGCTGCTGCTGAGGCAGACCGGTCTGAGACTTGCGGGGTGAGCAGCAGCTCGGTGCATCACAGGCTTTAATTCTAGCATTTTTCCGAATCTAAATGCATCAACTCGACAGATTGCACAACACGACATGTCACTCTCGTCGGCGATCCACTAGAGCTGCTGCCAGCAGCCAGAAGTCAGTCTCAGCCTGAGGGCGGTGGCCGCACTGAGAGCGCACTAGCCTGTGCTGCGCTGCTCGCACAGTACCTCCATGATATAGCTGGTGAAGAAGTTGATGCCGATGCCCAACAGTAGCACGACCTTAAAAGCGACAAACTTGTCGTCGATGTGAGACATCTGAAAACAAGGAGGAACGGATGCTTTGCCGGACAATCCTGCATAGACCACCGAGAGGCCCCTCGATCATGAGTTTTCCCTCGCACCCGCTGGCAGACAGAGAAGCAGAAAGAAAGAGTGTGCACGGGCACATGGCTGCTTGGACAAAGAAGCTACAATACAGTGTCGACCGGCACCTAAGAATACGGTGAAGGCTTGAATAAAAAAAAAAAAAGCTCTGCGCTGTGCTCCACTGCACGCGAGTTAGCCACGAGCGTGCAACGACGATCAACGACAAGCTAGATAAACGACGAAGGTTAATTAATAACGGCCAGGCCAGGTACTGGTGCCGGTGGTGCTTCAGAATAATGGTGCCGCTACCAAAGGTAGAGATGCCTTTGTAGGCGCACTGCCGATGCCAGCATGCACAAACGCCTAAGCATTGACACAGCAAGAAACTCGCCTGAAAAAATGTCTCCATTGGTTGGAATGGATGAAACAGCAGCATCAAGGAGAAGCCCAGTAGCACCAGTATAGTCACGAGGAATACAACTACAACACCAAATACTCACTTGACATGTGACATCGAAAGCCCGACGATAGAAGCTGATCAACAGAAACCAGTAGCTGCCTCGTGAGAGGCGATGGTAAGTGAACTAAATAGGACATACGAGGGAGTGTAGGAGAGAGAGAGAGAGAGAGAGAGAGAGAGAGAGAGAGAGAGAGAGAGAGAGAGAGAGAGAGAGAGAGAGAGAGAGAGAGAGAGAGAGAGAGAGAGAGTTTTGAGACACAGATGCACGCCACCATAAAGATAGATCAATAGATGGTGACAGACAGACAGAACATGGCTTAAATTCGGGCTTGCTTAGACAGGGATGCCACATCTAAATTGGTCCATGCATTTGTGACATCCTATCTTGACTTACCTAACTCACCTGCTTGCAGGTCTACCGGCCTGTGCACTCAGGCACTTACAGCTGGTGCAAAACTCTGCAGCTAGGCTTGTCTGTCGTGAGCACCGCAGTTGCCACATCTCACCACTTCGATCCGGAACAACGTCGCTATGCCAAGTGCATTATGACTAATCTGCACTAGTTTTATTCGTCAAGAAGAGAGCAATCCAAAACATAAAACCAAAGTCGTTTTGCCGTTTCTCGACAAGTCCCTTCATTTCACAGCTTGCAATGGCCAAGTCTGATCACAGATCTTTGTCCAATTGAACATCTATGGGAAAACATCCGCACCCGAGAGCTCTTAACAGTAACATCAGATCACTGATGGCTTTTTGGAACAAGCTGCAAGCCGTTGAGTATGCCGTGCCTGCAAACTTGTCGGACCCATGCCAGCCCGAATAGCAGAAGCGAATCTAAGGGCCACATCCTATTAGCATAAATGCTTCTATGACCCATGCTGTGGTCACTGGGCTGTGGTGCTTATTTTGGCATTAACTCGTCTGGATGCTCCGAGGAGATTTTAACACTGCGCGGGGTGCGTAAGGCAGAGCTTATGGCTGCTTGTGTGCGTGTGTTACATCGTGTATTTCACTACTCTTTACTTTTTCACTCTGCTCTCTCTCTCTCCCTCTCTCTGCTCTCTCTCTCTCTCTCTCTGCTCTCTCTTTCTCTCTGCTCTCTCTCTCTCTCCCTCTCTCTGCTCTCTCTTTCTCTCTCTCTCTCTCTTGCTCTTTCTCTCTCTCTGCTCTCTCTCTCTCTCTCTCTCTCTCTCTCTCTCTCTCTCTCTCTCTCTGCTGTCTAGCTGCTGCTCCCCCTTCCTCATTCTCTCTGTGCGACTTTCTCTGTCTATCAGTCCATACAATAATAACATCGGCATGCAATGGGTCAGCAAACATGCAAAGACGGTTAGTAGCAGCACGCAGAGTCAGCACGCACAGGCAAACAAAGAACGAATCACATGGACCATATGCTGTGACAAATAGATGTGTTTTTTGTTTCAATTTGAATGTGGTCACAGAGAGAGGAGAGAGGGAGAGAGCAAGAGAGACAGAGAGACACAGAATAGAGGGAGAGTGAGGATGGAGTGGGAGATGGAGAGAGAGAGAGAGAGAGAGAGAGAGAGAGAGAGAGAGAGAGAGAGAGAGAGAGAGAGAGAGAGAGAGAGAGAGAGAGAGAGAGAGAGAGAGAGGGGCAAGCTATACTGAAACAACAATTGGAGTAGACCGCAGGGGATGCATAGCTCCTGCTTGGTAGAAGGTTCGACCGACAATGGATTGATTCTAACTTCAAAAGGTTGTCTAATGCTACGTATCTTTACAGCCCCAGTCCCCTAACACAGTCAGGGTAAGATTGAAAAAGACAGCCCTGCCGCAAGACAGGATTAATAATCCAGCAAGTCTGCGCCGAAGAGCGCATATATGGCAACTGAATACGATTACGTCATACCAGCTGCGGAAGCTTCACACGGTGAGCCGACATCGTGGCCAAATTAACAACAGTAAACACCAGAGGCATCCATATGCACGAAGTGTGACACAGCAGGAAGCAGTTACCGTTTTTCCACAGTGGCTGCCTGAACGGTGGACCAGTGGAGAAGCAAACAGCCACGATTATGTACTGGAATGAGGACACGACGAATATGACAGTGCTTTCTAAGCAGTTTACCACCTCATCTTCGGCAGGCATCACGGGTACGAACCTATGAAGAGCATACCGCTGCTCCAGTTGAACCGAGCGTTCGCCTGCCTGACTACACGCAGTCATGCAAGTGACTGCAGGGCGAGTCCAACGAGGAAACTGCAAAGCCCTTACCAGAACTGGTTCTTGAGATAAACGTATGCGAGTATCTGGAAGGCAGAGACCAGTGCCATCTCAAAAAATATAGAGAACAAGTTGATAAACGACATGAGACTTCCCATGGGCCTCTCGGCCACCAACTTTTCATAGGCACCAGTGTAGCCCATCAAGATGGCGATCGTGGTCACAATGGCAAGGTCAATGTACAGGAACTGCTGGTCGCCGAGGTTGGTGCCAGCCTACGACGGGGGCAATGCACGCAACTCAAAACGAACATGAGCCGAACCGGCCGACACGCCCATCCTGCTGTAGGAGCATGCATGCACGCACGGTTTGCCTTGAGCGCACTCATAGTAGAGGCAGCACGGGCCGTGAGCAGATCAAGGGTGGGTACACCGCTACCCCACGCTCAGGCCTCCTGCCCGGCAAGCTAGAGTTCCGGGTCAGCTGCTGCTCTGCTCGCTAGACTGACGAGCACATCGATTTCCGCTTGCTGCGGCCAACTGCCGAGGCAACTGTGGACCGCTTTTGCGACTTACCGTGTACAGCAGGAGCACGGACGCAAACTGGATGAAGCTATACAGCGCCATGAACTTGAACATGCCGAACGACGTCACCAGGGCCGCTCGACCTTCCCTGCGGAGGCGATTGCCAACAGAAAGAGGACTTCGCGCGAGTGGGGCAGAGCGGGCGGCGGAGAGAGAGCAGGCGGCGGAGAGAGAGCGGGCGGCGGAGAGAGAGCGGGTGGTGGAGAGAGAGCGGGCGGTGGAGAGAGAGCGGGTGGCGGAGAGAGAGCGGGCGGCAGAGAGAGCGGGCGGCGGAGAGAGCAGGCGGCGGAGAGAGCAGGCGGCAGCGGAGAGAGCGGGCGGCAGCGGAGAGAGCGGGCGGCAGCGGAGAGAGCGGGCGGCAGCGGAGAGAGCGGGCGGCGGAGAGAGCGGGCGGCGGAGAGAGCGGGCGGCGGAGAGAGCGGGCGGCGGAGAGAGCGGGCGGCGGAGAGAGCGGGCGGCGGAGAGAGCGGGCGGCGGAGAGAGCGGGCGGCGGAGAGAGAGCGGGCGGCGGAGAGAGAGCGGGCGGCGGAGAGAGAGCGGGCGGCGGAAAGAGAGTGGGCGGCGGAGAGAGAGTGGGCGGCGGAGACTGGCCAGTGAGAGTGAGGGGGGAGGGAGAGAGCAGGCAGGTGGGAGAGAACAGGCCAGAGGACACACTGAGTGGCACACGGACAGAATCAGACTGTGCCAGAGCTTTCCAGCACGCAAGGAACTGGAGACTGCTCTCAGTGGCAGCGGCAGCAGCAGGCGTCCCAGGCACTACCGCAAGGAGTCGGTGCGTCATTTCACAGCAGCAAGCAAAGCAGAGCCCTTCGGCACAGCAGAGGCGTGGCATAGCAGCGAGCGAGCGAGCACCGCCGTCCACCAACCTGATCACGGTGAGGACGCAGCTCACGTTCGGTACGTTTGAAGTGAACGGGCTCGCAACTGACGCTTCGGCTTCAGACAGCGAGATGCCCGCGTGGGCCGCTTTGAGAGCCACGCAATCGTTGGCACCGTCTCCGCACATTCCCACGCCGTAGCCGAGCATCTTCAAGTGCTCCACGAGCTGACCCTTCTGGTCCGGAGAGACTCGAGCAAACACTACCGAAGGTGACAAGATGTCGTGGTGGAGGCGTCCAGATGAGCGCACCGACTGACAGCACTTATGCATGCAGGGGAACCATGAGCTAGGGAGCAGAGTTAACAATCACCACCGACCCACCGACCCACCTGCCCGGCCACGCCCATCGACGACCGCTACAGCGTAAGGTGAAGGCCAAGCGAAGGGAATGAGAAAACAGACTTACACACCTACAAGTCTCTCCTGTAGACGCAAAGGGCTGTTACCACCGCTTTAAGCATCGAAACATATGTAGCCTATTACCAAGAATGTAAACGGTGCGATGAGAGAAGACACAGTAATGCACTGGTAATTCGTATCTTTAGTAATCTGAATCAAACGTACGACTTACCTGTGCATTAGTATTGCATCTTGCCACATCGCACCATTGTTAGCTTCACCATTTGCTATTTTTAAGCAGAGCAGGTCAGCCGAGTCCATGACATTTTATAGCGTCAATTTTAACAATGATTTACTGGTTTTGCCTTACTAGGTCATTGGGTCGTCCCAGTAGTGCGGTGCTTGAACCTCACGACCCAGGACGTGGGTTCAAGTCTTACTGCAGGCAAGTCCTTTCTAATGCCAACTGGGGCCTAAGCGGAAAAGGCCTTCTCGAAGCCACGTACGGCGAAGGAGGCTTACGAATCTGGAAATCTTGATTTTTCCAGCCTTCGTCTTTATGGCTTTGTGAAGTTACAGATGGAGATACATGAACAGAACACACACGTGCACACACGCACACTCACTCACACGAGCCCGCACATGCACACGCACATACGTACACACACACACACACACACACACACACAAGAAGACTGCACGCACGTACGCCACTCATAACCTGAGGCTGCATATAAGCATCTGCCTTGCCATGCCGGTAGCAGAGCCGCACTACAAGGCACAAAAACGGCAAGAAGAATGCATTGATCACGGCTAGGTGCCCTATTCAATGTGCTGCTCACCTGTCCCTCTTACGAGGATCCTGTCAAGCAACTCTGGAAAATGCTGTGATACTATGGCCAAAGTCTTTCCGGAGACAGCAAAATGGTAACTTCCTTTCTCATGAGACCTCTTTGTGTCATCTGCCTAGAAGCAGCAAAGGGCAACCGATTAGCAGACACAGCCATCAATAAGCCTCATGCACAGTCATCAAGCACCAGGCAGCATGTGAGCACAGAATTGAGGCAGCCTGAGACACCAGTCTCTCTGTCTGAGCTGTGCCACACGCAGTGCCAGCACGCTGCCAGCGCTCGGCAGCTTGCGCAATACTTCGGCAGATGTACACAAGATGAATTGTTGTAGAGGCATGCAATAGGCTGGCAGAGGCACAAGAGATGATGGCAGAGGAACACCAGATGGCGTCCGGAGGCAAGCGGGGATGAGAGGTGCTTAGGCTGCGTTGGGTGATGTTAATGCGGCTCACGACTGGAGGCGAAGCACAAAAATCGTGTTTAAATGACACTGGGCACGCGATGGCCATAATCGTTGCATGATATCGTCTCGAGGACGTGCGGCGTAGCACACATGCTGTGCTCAGTGGGTGCCAGTGGATAAGTGCTGGTAAGCACTGGATAAGCGCTGGATAAGCGCTGCTGCTGCTGCTGTGCTACCTTTGCTGAAGCCAACTGATTAGCTGCCTCAGTCGAGTTAGCAATGGCCGAGGTGGCGGCGTCGGTAGCCATGGTAATGGCAGCCTCTTCGTCCTCAGGCGAGCGCATGTCGGCCTGCTCAAAGATGACCTCGGCAGGCTGCTCGCCTCGAGGGGCCACTGCGTGCACCAGGAACACCGGCTCCCGCGGGTCAATCATGTGACACTCCCTCGCCACCGAGAGCGCCGTCAGCATGTTGTCTCCTGCAGGAAGAGCCAACAATCACAGGCCAAGTTGTTTGAAGCTCCCTCACTGGGGATGAATCTGGTAGCAAATCTGTCACCGGGTGGGCACCGCACACACCCCTTTCCCACACCCCACCCCCCCAGCAGAATTCCCATTTCCGGTCTACTGACCAGGAGCAGCAGTGGTGCGGAAGTGCTCGCAAAATTACAGAAACGGCATCATCAAAACTTCACATGAATGAATAAACATTACGAGAGTCGCTCTAGAAATCAAGTAATCATAGGTCACTTTGTGCACACGACTCGCGGTACACACAAAAAGGACCAAATGCATTCGATAACTAATGTTTAGCAACTTCTGAGTACCTGCTTTTCAAACTCCGTGCGAAATGAGAAACCTTAAACAACTTTTGAATGCTACAGAAAAATAACCCTGGAAATACAATCAAAGTAACACGGCTATTTGTGAACTCTGTAAGGCTGAAACTATGAAAAACAAGAGTCGCTAAAATCGCCATCAAAGTCAGCGGCAAGCCCTGCCGACAAAATACTGTGAGATTGTATCTCCGTCTGTAACTCTACAAAGTCATAAAGACCATGTGGGTGTTACGCAGGAGAGTTTTCTATAGCGCACTCACAGCCTAAGCGGCTTTCGGTATGCATTCGGTAGCCAACAGACTTCGTCTCACGCAACAAAGAGAAAGTGGGAAGCATAGCAGAGTCAGGAGAGCAGTTGAGGTAGTGAGTAGCATAGAAGTAGCAGCTCAGGACCGCTGAAAAGGATGAGCCATAGTCGGCAGTAGGAGAGTAGTTATCGTTGCGTAAGAATTGTGGAAGCGAGCTCCACAGTCTAGGACCTGCAGAGCTAAAGCTTCTGTCGCCAACTGTAAGTGGAGGAATGGGACAGCTAATTTATTGTCCACACAGGACCTGAGGGCGCGAACAGGCTGAAACTGATGCAGCAGTTCAGCTAGGTACGAAGGAGCCAAGCCGTGGCGGGCCTTTTCGGTCAGCGTAAGAACTTTGCCCTGTATCCTTTGCTCAACCGGCAACCATCCTAGCTCCGTCAGCAAAGGAGACACGTGCTCAAACCGCTGGGACTTGAAGACCAGCCTTGCAGCCATATTCATTGTCCACTGTAGTGGCATACTAGCTTTCTTTGGTAGCCCAGCCAAAAGGGAATTACAATAATCAAGCCGAGACAGAACTAGAGAGCTAGTTAAATTTTTTACAAGCCACTGTGGGAGACAGCTCCTAATCTTGAACAGGGATCGGATGTGATGGCCAGCTGTAGAGGCAATCTTCTGAATGAAGCTTTTGAAATTGAGGCAGCTGTCGAACACGACACCTAGATTACGAGCACGTGGTGAAGGTCGCACGATAGCATCACCTGTTAGAACAGCAAAGCCTTTTAATCCAGCCACACGCTTAGGGTGTCCTATGAGCAGCAGTTCGGTTTTATCGTCATTTAATTTCAGGAAGTTTTCCGACATCCAGGATCGAATATCGGCAAGGCAAGCATTCAGTTTCTCAGTTGCCGCAGCAGATTCCGACGGTTTGAATGACAAATACAACAGAGTATCGTCAGCATAGAAGTGATATCCTATTCCATGGGCCTTAATCACTTTTCCCAGAGGTTGCGTATAAATGGAGAACAGCAAGGGACCGAGTACAGACCCTTGAGGGACTCCCCAGGTGACCCTTCTCGCGTCTGAGACCTGACCCCCACACGACACGGATTGAACACGATCAGACAAGTATGATTTAAACCACGCCAGTGCTTCGTCTGCCAGACCAATCGTTGTTCTCAATCATTCAAGCAGAACTTCGTGATCAATAGTGTCAAAAGCAGCAGACAGAGCTAAGGCAGTGACATTCCCGTCGTCGTTGCCCAGTAGAATGTCATTGTTAACACGGAGGAGAGCAGTTTCAGTAGAGTGCTGCCTCTTGAACCCTGATTGAAATGTTTCTGACATTCCATTATTTTCAATATGTTCAACCAGCTGCTTAGCAACAATTTTTTCAAGAATCTTTGATAAGAATGGAAGAAGGGAAACTGGACGATAGTTTGCTAGGACCTATGTGTCTAATCCAGGCTTTTTAAGAATAGGTCTAACGATTGCCGATTTGAAGGACTTGGGGACGACCCCTCTTCCCAAAGAAGCATTACAAATTTTGGTTATGGCAGGGCTACGTTGGTCGAGATAATAGGAATCAGTAATGATCCGATATGTACAATCCATGGTAAAAAAAAATGGCATCATACCAGCATACAACTCTTAGCAATGGCTAAGTTTTGAGACTCCTGTAACCTACAATTTTTTTAAGGCTATGCCACTCTACTTTGACGAAGGGGTTCGGTGCTGGCCTCAAATGATCGGTGTCGTGGACTCCAGCCCCCTGGCACCTGCAAAGCCCTGGGTGGAGATTATTTTCACTTTATTATTTGATTATTATTATTAGATTATTTGCACTAAACAAATGAAGCAGTTACTCGAGGGAAGTCGGAATTTTATTTTTCAAAACCTACAAGCATAATTGTCTGTCTCAATTCATATTTGTATGGCCTTCCAAGGCACATCACCGCAGGGTAGACAGCTGAAGGAATACAAGATTGGACCGACAGAATGGGCGGAGCAAGTTTCCTACATGCCGTGCTGAAGAAGTCCTAGAGTCACACCATGCTTACGAAAAAACGCAGGGCTTCTGTCCAGGCTATTGTTAGAAAACTCGAACACGAATTAATCCGAACAACTTCAGCAAGAACAGCAAGGGAGCAAAAACTAGGTTCAGCAGACGAAATTATGAAGGGCACGTGTAAACTAACCCAATTAACCCGGCCTTGCCTTGTGATTGGAAACAATTTCTTGGAACGTCCACAAATATGTCAAAGTTTGCCCCTTTAGAGCAAAGGAGGCTTCTGCTCACAGTGAGGCATAGCTCACATAGCGGCCTGTTTGCACACTATAAATCGTTGTCAGCAGGCCTCTCAGCATGATATGTAGAAAAAGAAATATAGCAGGAAAAAATTTGAACTTTGGTATTATGCTTGACACAGTTTGTTTTTTCTCTACGATGCTGCTAGCACAGTTCACCGGCATGCAGACATGAGGCCGCCAGGAATGAGGCTCGGTTTCTGGGGAAGCCCTTCAGCCAGCTCACACGCTTACTTAGATAGCAGCAAGATAAGGGCAACTCACTTAGTAGCTCGCAAAAATGGCAACCGGTCAGTGAAGCAATTCTTGCGACCGTTCCACAGGCAAGGCAGAGCACACCCGAGGCTCACCGCGATGCTATTGATACGGCAGCCAGCGCGCATTGCCATCTTGCCACTGGTGCCTCGGTAAGTTTAGCCACACACTGCAGAGCACCAAATTGGCCATCAAAATATCCTGCCTGCTGTCAGCAGTATCTAAAACTGCTACTGAGGGAAGGATAACACAGCCAATCTGGCGTTTGAGAAGAATCACGAATACACCGGAGGCATGCCGCGAATGGTCGACCACCGGCTGCGGCAAGGCAGGGTACTGGTAGCCGAGAATATGCCACCTGAAAGGCACCAAAGGACAAGGCAACACGAGCACCATACAGCAGGCTCCCGTGCACAGGGAGAAAGGGTGAGAGGGAGGTACAGTCCTCTCACGATGCACGAGCCCTGTGCCAGTGCCCACGGGGAGGCACTCGACAGCCCTTGTCCTGGCCAGGGCTGTCGATGGTCATGTCGATGGCAGGCAAGGCTTTCGGAGCCTGCGGCTTACGATACGACCAAGATCGACCCCGATCGACCCCTTGAGCTTCCCTTCATGTACCTGCTGCCTTACGGATGCTTGCTGCAGGGGGGCAAAGCCTACCTGTGATCATGACGATGCGTATATTGGCAGCAACCAGCTGCTTTATGGTGGGAGCCGTCTGAGGTTTCACCATGTTCTGCATGATCATTAGACCGAGGAACGTCAAGTCGGACTCCACCTGGTCCCTGAAAACCAATGCGACTCGCGAATTGTAACCTATGGGTCTCACTAGAATCAGAGCTACTCACGGAATGTGTAAATGATAATGAGAGCATGCGTGACCTTAAACTGCCATACCGCACGTGACTACCGGCTAATGTTTTCACTTTAGGAATGACATCGAGGGCACGAAGATGACAATAAAATTCTGCCGCAAGTGATCTTCTTGCCAGTCACTAAGCAATGACTCATCTGAGCTAGGAAGTTATGACTTCCATGATGCTAGCACTCCGCTGGCCTCACTGTTGCGAAGCGGGTTAAAAATGCACTCGTAACTTCATTTTTGTACTTCCGTTTGTTTGGTTAATCATCGAAGTGATAACACGACACCTGACCGACGTTCCTTGAACGAATCGAGGACAGAGAAGGCATTCGTAATTATGCAGAAAGGTTCGATTTGTTTTCAATGGCAAAGGGCAAGCCGGCAGTAAACTACTAGTTTGCGAGTTCTATTCAAGTTCCGTGAGCGCTGAAGCCTAGGGGATACTGAAGGATCTCGTTGTGCCGAAAGAACAATAGGACTGTCTCCTAATAGCTGTGCAGTGCTGATACTCTTTTTTTTTCTGCCACGAGTCTACACCACATCGGATGCCGCCGCCAACGGCGCACCAATATTGTCAGGATCTTTGTCCACACTATCAGCGATATTACCCAGGCGAGCACTGGCGCCTCGATTCCTGACCTCCTGAATAATCTTCTCAGACCAGTGGGTGGCAATGAAGTTCCCGGGAAATGTTTCCAGGAACTTGCACACCAGTTCCATTGCATTGTTAAGAACATTATAACTAACATCTTGTATATCGCCATTATAGCCAACCGTGGCGTGCATCCTTTCATTGAGCTCTTGAGCACGTAGTTCTTCAGATTGCTTGACATGATTCTGACGATGCTGCTCCTGCATCAGGTCAACGGCGGTTTCGACATCGAAACGCTATATTTTTTAGAGCAGCTATCCGCAAAATAAATAACTAATTGTGATTCTACTTTCGGAAATTCGGTAGCCCGGGTTACCGCCATCGGGCTCATTTGGCAGTCGGGCAGACAGCTCTGAGAAACCACGCACAGCTCCTTGCACAATGGAATGTCCTTGCACGAACGAATGAGGCATTGTGACAGGAGAGGGCAGCTGCTCATCCGCACGTGGCAGGCCACCATACAGCAAATTATAGTTGGTGCACGTGCCCAGCATCGTGTCTACCATCTGGAGGGCGCAGGAGCGGGCAAAGCATGCACGGTCGAACTGCAGGCGGCCTCGCCACCTCTGGGTTGCATGCGGCGGCCATTCCACCACTACAGGAATCCAGCTGTAAGCTCGAGCCACAGCGGGCTCAGCTACTAGTGATACACTCCATACCACATGCGAGACACGAACCGCTGACCTCGGCGTCTATGCAGCCGTGCGCGCCTGCATGCCATACCTGGGCACTTTCAGAGCGCGATGCCATGTCACGTGTTCGGGCAGGGTTCGGTAGGCGAGGGCGATGACACGGTAGCCCTGCATCGTGTAGCGCCGAAGCACAGTCGGGAAGTCCGGTGGCACCGTGCTGGGCAGGCAGAGAGAGACGATGCGCTCCGGCGCCCCTTTGGCGTACAAGGTCAACTGATCGCTGCCGAGCGTGCGCGTGATGACGCTCATTCGCTGCAGGCTCGAGGTGAATGTAAACTGGCGCACGATGCCGACCTCTGTGGGCGAAGCATCGGTTTCCATCTGCGAGTGGAAAGTGGAGCGTGCATCAGCCGATTTCGTCACAAGCAGAGAGAGCGCTGAGAGCGGGAATGCCGTCCTTGCCCCGAGATTTGCTAGAAGCTAGCCATGAGTCCTTCAACACCCGTTTCCCAGATGGTTGCACACGAAAAGTGTCCACATTCACTTGTGGCACCAGTAAGGTGGTTCCCCACCCTCCTGCCAGCTCTGCTAGCCACAAGAATGCCTGAATGTGAGCACCGACCACCCATGCCAGCCAGATAAAAGGTCATAGACAGAGGAGTAGAGACACAGGCACAGAAACAGATAGGGATAGAGAGACAGAGGGTGAGAGAGAGAGAGAGAGAGAGAGAGAGAGAGAGAGAGAGAGAGAGAGAGAGAGAGAGAGAGAGGGATAGAGAGACAGAGACAAAGACAGAGACAGAGGGAGAGAGAGACAGACAGATAGAGACAGAGAGACAGAGACAAAAAGAGACAGACAGAGACAGAGAGACAGAGACAGACAGAGACAGACGGACAGACAGAGACAGACGGACAGACAGAGACAGACGGACAGACAGAGACAGACGGACAGACAGAGACAGACGGACAGACAGAGACAGACGGACAGACAGAGACAGACGGACAGACAGAGACAGACAGACAGAGACTGACAGAGACAGACAGAGACAGACGGACAGACAGAGACAGACGAACAGACAGAGACAGACGAACAGACAGAGACAGACGGACAGACAGAGACAGACGGACAGACAGAGACAGAGAAACGGAGACAGAGAGAGGGAGAGAGGCATGCGGCAATCAACCTCACCAACCATGGTCCGATAGGTCCACAGTACAAACGAGCAGCAGCCAAGAAAGGAGGTGCAGGGAGTGAGGGGCCATGCACGAGGAAGTGACCTGCTCGGTGCCTGTCTGCTCATCAAAGCATGACAAATCTGTCATCATCACATCGGCAGCCATCTACAAACAGGCCACCACACAGGTGGCTTGGCTAGCAAAGATAGCAGCTGTGGCTAGCATCTGTGCAGGCGAAATAAGCATAGAAGCAGCAGTGGCAGCATATGTGGACCGAGCGTGCCATGCACTAGGTCGACCTGCCGTCCTATACGAAGAGCACATGAAGCATTGTCACGTCTGTTGCTGCCACAATGGAAAAAACCCACAGCGTACCAGCAGCTTGCTACTAGTACACAACAACAAGTCCTTCTCTAGGGCACAAGCCTAAAAGTGCACGTGCTTGCACTCGACAAAGGCAAAGTGAAGGCACGATTGCTGGTTAATCTTGCATTAGTATGCTGGTCCATTAGCAGATTATTGACAACTACTCGACTTAACACCTACCTAATCCATTATAATGCATTGAGGAGGTATCAAGTCAGATAAAGTATAATATGTATCAGGATGCAACGATTATAACATGGAGAGAGACCAAAACGGAGAGAGAAAGAGTGAGTGAGAAATTTCTCGATTTCAATAAATTGACACAAGCGATTGCTGCTTGGCGGAGTCAACTGTAGGGGCTAGTGGGTGTGCGTGCACTCTGACCACCCTGTCGATCTAGTGGAGGAGTGCTAGTGGCGATTGCAGTACCAGTTCCAGGCGGAGCCAGGTTCGACGCTCGGGATTGACAGGAAGCGAGCCCGCATGCTGGGCCATTCCTGTGGGTTCCCTACGCTAGGGCGAAGGGCGCCGGCTGCTGGCCTCCTTAGCGAGCTGCCCAGCTTCTGCTTCTCCCCACAGGAAGGAGTTGCCGTGGAGGTGAAGTCTTGGCTGATCAGATCTGAGAGGCAAAGCTCACCAAGGCAAGCCTTTGCGAACCTTGATTCTCTGAGCTAGAGCTCTCCTCATTGTTGAGGTGTAGGTAGGCGGTCTTTCCAGTCAGCATGGTGATTTTATTCCCCCCCCCCCGACCTTGTCTTTCCACTCCACATCGTAAAGCGATAGCGATAGCCCCAAGAGGGCACAAGGGACTGAGCCTGGAGCACGACCAGCTATTCAGTCAAGTTCCTCACTTTGCTCGAACAATCCTCACAGAGATCGTGAGCATACTGGGCCACAACGGTGAACAACACAGCTTACACTGGTTCGCATGTTGGACTAGGTGCCACCACTTGGACGGTTTTTGGCACACGTCTGCACCTCTTGGCTTCCCTTCGGCCTTTTCCGTCGGCTCGGTTTTGAAAAGGCACTCGCAATCTTTTCCATTATTAACACCCACTAGAGCTTTGCCTGCCAAGAATTTGCGCAACCAAAACCCCTCACCTGTCTTCCTTCGTACTCTGTACAATTCAACCAGAGGCAAGGGCATACCCAGACTCACATAGGTTCAGATACTTTTTTTTTTTAGAAAACGAGCACTCACGGATCACGGCCAAATCTGCAAGCACACTTCGCCTCTTTCGGTTGGACGACCCTAGTTACACGTTGCCTCGAGCACTACGGCACTTCCATTAAGTGGCATTATGAGATTGGTCGATGGGCCATGGCACACAAATCATTAGCAACGCGAGATGCCATGATCTCACTATGGCACACAGAGTGCTCAAAACGACTCAGCACAGGTCTGCCAGCACACTGCCACATTCTGTATGCATGGCCTGTGCTACACCACAAAACGAACGCAGTACCACATTCGACTCTGGTTGATCTACACGTGCAGTGCATGCCCACCAATAGCTGGGGAAGCAGTGCTGTGCTCATTGCTCGAATGCACGAGGCTCTAGCATCGACCAATAATGTTTGCCATTGAATTGAGACATACCTTTTCAGCCCCACTATGCGTTGACGAGACAGACACAGACCGGGCTGGAGGCCGCTGCCTCGGCATGGATCGGACGACAGTCGGCATCAGGTTACCAAAGTTGGACGTATCTTCAACAGGCTCTTCCAACTCCTAATCAAAAGGGAGTTGGAAATTCTAATGCGATTCACATTACTCTACACAGTACAACGGATGGACATTAGATGGGTGGACGCCACCACGTCCTGAAGCTACCAGCAGATCGCTGCAAATATAAGGTGAATAGTGAAAATGGAACAGACAGCAACTTCCTATGTGGCAAATGAAAGTTATTTACCTTATCGGGTGCACGATAAACAAAATTTACTTCTATAAGGATCCATGTTCTTCAGCTAATGTGACAGCTGCTGACAGCTTTAAAGAGCTATTCAGTGTTCAGAGAGTTTCAAAGGACAATCAACCTCCTATAGCTGAACTATACAATTTTGATTGAATGTGTGCATGTGAATGAATATATGTCCAAAAGTGAGTCCATAAACAGGAGTTGCTGGCGTCATGTTTATGGCGTATGTACCCTTTGCAATACTTACACCGAATACTATCACAGTACAGCTAAGATGAGTATTATGTCAAAGTTATCAGGGGAGATAATTTGGTAAATTCCATATGGTACAGTATCCTTTCGAATAGTTTACTAACATTAAATTATTCATTCAAAACAGCTTTACTAACTTTCTTATCAAACGAATTTAAAACTAAAGTTAAATACTTTTAATTTTTCATTCTTTATAGATTTTTCAACATTAAGAAAGAATTACAACATTGCCCATAAGTAGGAGTGGCTCAATCAAGCCTAGGCCTTAGCCCCGTGATAAGGGGTTACCTATTAACGAACCAGGTTGTGGGTTCGATTCCTGCCGTAAGCAATCCTTCACTGCTTACTGCATGCTGTACGTTATGCAGGTTGATGCATGCAAATAATAATTCATTCATACATATTAATGAATATTCGAATACATCAATCTACATAATTAGGAATGTGAGTTAACCTACATACTTTACATTATGATTTTGTGAGTGAATATGTAAATGTGTAAATCCCTCTTAACCAGTAAACATCAATCACCGACGTCACGAAAACATTTGTCATTTACGATATTTATTGTACTACGATTACGTTACAGATGAAAGTCACATCAAGTAAAAAATAAATAAAGGAGACACTTTACTAATTTGTATATGCAGCTACAAGATTTATTCCCATACTTGAGAAATGGAATACTGAATGGTACATTAAACTATGAAATAGCAATTTGCAGATTTTTTACTACTGCACTGGGTAATTATGCATCTAATTTTGTATATATGCATTTAATTATGTAAATGCCATGGAGATTATCTTAGTGGACCAGATAAAATGAAGAAACAGTTTGGCTGGGATTGTTGGTCTTAGCGACGGTTTGCCGGTTGGAGAACTATTTTGACAGAGCCTTTTTGCAGCTATGCCCTTACAAGCATGGTGATTAATTTCAAAATAAAATTGCATACCTGCCATTTTTTGGGGGCACATGCTAGTAGGTTAGCATAGCAACCATGACGATTGCAGATTTAAATAATATCGGGTTTGCGATTCTCAAATGGTTTATAAGAGATTCTTCTATCGGGCCAGCAGCTGGCGACAGAGGATGAAGTGCCTGTGGGTAAGTGGGGACAACTGGGCTCATCCTACTAAGAGGCGGGGCAGAGGCCAAGAGAGAGTGGAAGAGAAGGAGAGGCAGCTTCTAGGCAGCCTGACATTGTTTATTGTCTTTGATTGACGAGCACAAAACGCTAGTAATAATAAGAAGGACAAGGACTATTCCTAACACCTATTCCAGCACTACCACTTCCCTGGTCTACCACCTACCCTATCATAGGCAAACCGGTTCCCATCAGACGGCAGTGAGATCCAAGCATGTCAATGCACCGCTGATGTGACGGAGGCCTGTTTCTCGGGCCTGTGCAGCTGGAAATGCACTATCACAGCCTCCTTGGCAGTGCAGCCCATACAACCTTTGCAGCTGCATAAGGTAAAAACCACGGTTAATGTGTACAGTGCCTTAAGAGAACGTATTCTCTGTTCAGACGTTCACATATGCCATAGTGCTCGAGCCCAGACCTCGGCCAGACCTTGGTGGAAGCGAGCACCTTAACCGCTGGGCCAAACCAGCACGGTAGATGTCTACCCCACAGAAATGGTAAGGCGTGACAAAGGGTCGTAGCTGTCTCTAAGTACATATATAAATGCCCCGAGCCACAGCCCCATACCATAACATCTGCGTGTGGTTCAAGATTCTCACAGCGCCAAGCACATGTTCATTTAATGTACCTATTGCAGACTAGAGGACAAGAGACCGTTGAAACCAAATCGAATGGACGCATAAGCCAGCGGATTTACTAGAAGACTAGCTGCCCATAAAGCAGCCTTTACATTGACGGTGGTTTAACTTCAATCTTGACACCTACTTTATGACTACCAGTGAGACATCGTTTTTCGGGCAGAAAACAGACACCCGGTGGCCTGGTTCAACATCTTTGAAAAACAATGAAAGCATTGACCAGAAGACCTAGTAGATGTGCCTTTTAGAACCCACCAACCTTTGCAGTGAACAAAATGGCATAGGGCAGCACGACTTCGTTTAATGAAGCTTAACATGCGAGTCCCACTTCACGGGACACGTCTAGTGAGGAGTACAGGAACGAATTAATAAGGAAGAGGGCGATAAGAGATGCAGCTTCTAAGCTCAGCCAGAACAGTGACGCATGCTATTTCATATCGATCCGAGTACATCAAACCATTGACTACACTGTGGGTGAAGCTTTTCGGGTAAGTGACGGAAATCTGACCAAAAAACCGGTCTTTTAAATGCAGCCTAATCGTCCCTCAGTTTCACCGACGTAAAACCGACCGCATATGTGTGGCTTTAAGGACCTTGATGTCATTAGAAGTATAAAAATACAAGAACCGGGCAAAGACAAACCGAGCATGAAGCAGTCCATAATTCAAAGATACAGCATCGTCAGCAGACCATACATAACAAAATACTAGCTGATTTAGCAGCCTCTTTTATATAGTGACAGAAGAGCCTTTACGGCTATCACCACCACTTGCAACGGAAACAAAGGATCGCCCACTGCAAGATTCGAACCCACGACATCAGGATCGAAGTTATGCAAAGTAACCACCTTACCTAGTGTGTGCCATTGCGGCTCACCGAACTGTTACATAGAAGCATACTGCTACATAGAACTGTTAGCACGACGTCTGCAAGAAGACGACATCACTTACCCATCCGGTGGCTTCAAACATTTTAAGATCGAGTGGGTCACCAGTAAGCTGGCCGTGAAGGATGCTGAGCGAATGGCAAGTGGCCATGGCCACCTTAAATGGCATTGACTGCACCAGCTGCATGCCATCGTGGACAACATGCTGGAACCTAGAAAGATGTTGCTCAAAACATACTGCAGCTGGTTGGGTTGGGGGTTTTAGAATATGGTAAGCAGCAGCGCCAGATTGCTATTATTTGGCATGCGAAATAAACCCGCAGCACATTATGCCGATCGATGTACGAATGCCTAGGCGGTGAGCTTGCAATCTAGCACACTCTGGATCACAATTTTACTGCATTTGATCCTTCCACCCAGTGCTCAGCTTGGCTCGCTTGGCTCACAAGTAGCCCCACCTCCCACACTTGCAGTGCCAGCGCATACATCGCACACACGAAAGGTGACTACAACTGAGTTGCAGCAATGGAGGAGGAGGATGTTCTTTGGTGCGTATCTTCCGGATGCACATGCACACACATGCTTGCACTTGCAAAACGATGCAGCTCGGTTGATAGTCTCACAAAGGCCCTGCCAATCAAAGGGCAGAGAGTACATATGAAGAGCCATGGCAAATCCTGCCAAACCTCCAAAGGCAAAACATTGCTTTATTCGGCAGGCAACGACCGTGGTCGATGGATGATTACCAAGAAGCTGCTTTGGATAGAGCAAGGTCCAGGCCCAGCATAAAGTTGATATCGAGCCCTTCTCTAGAAATTTCCTAAGAATGGTGGCTAAAAGTGCCACAGCGCTGATCCTAGCATGCAACCAGCTAAATCACTTTGATAACTACAATAGAGATATCACATTTGTTTGGCACTCTCAGAGAAGTAAATTTCTTTCTAGGCACTTTGCATATGCAGTAAACAAAATGTGTCAATATGATTAGTGACAACGTGCACAGAATCAATTTAATTTTAGCTTGTAGAACCTAGTGATCTGTCCCACACGAGGTGATACCAGCTGATACCACAGCTATACGCTCTTCATGCTAGGTAGCAAGCAAGGGTGCTCGCCCTGACCAAGGTCCGGCCGAGGTCGTGGGCTCGAGCCCATTGGCATATGTGAAGTGCCTAAATAGAGGTCAAGCTCTCTTAGAGCACCATACAAATCAATTACTATATTTACTAAGACAAACAGAGAAAACTTGTGATATCTAAGCTAGCTAGCAGCGCTGTGGCAGGGACTTGCTTGCCATATGGCACTTTGGATTTGGCTACAGCCACCTACTGCCGCCTAGGCGATTCTGGTATTTGGCAAATTCTTTGGATCGAAAGACACACGTGACCACGTGCACAGCATAATACATCGGGAGAGGCGCTCAGAAAAGGATGACCTCTCAAGATGCCTTGGCAACAGTGAGTGATCGACTAGAGCCGTCTGCCACGACCCTTCCCTAGCTTAACGCAGGTTCACCGGAACTGTCGGTGGGAACCTCAAGCCAGTTGCATATGAAAAGTCCAGTTCCCAAAGGGCACAGGTCGGTTTGGTAGGCCGGTAGCACGGTCGAATGGCAAAGGTCACAGGCCACTCACTGCAGCCTCTGGGCTCCAGACTATCTTGCTCGAGTTAGCTCAGGCTGCTATCCACACCATGAACAGCAAGCCTGCCACTCAACTAACCACCACGATAGGACAGTCCAGTTAGGATGTAAAGTGGGCACACCATATAATGCCGGATTCGTCGAGCGAGTATAACAACTCTGAAATCGCGATTTGGAGCAGGGTGCTTCAGCATTATTACCAAACCTTACTAGTGCAGCACTGCAAACAGGTGGCAGTAATGCAGTCAATCGTTAGCCATTACTTCCGGGTAATAGGCATGAACTAACTCACAGGCGATCTTGGTAGCAGCATTAGTTGAGCACACCTCAGGTTGCCTATTACCTCAAGCACCACTCACGGACACTGCAGACTGCCCAGCTATGGTTCGCATCGATTGATTAGCAAAAAGCTTTGTTACTATCAAGATTCGAACTCATGACATGGGGTCCAGAATCTAAGACACTAACCACCGGTACTGCTGGCTAAAGGGTCTCTGCAAGCCAAAGCAATATCGGTATACATCAGCCAGCAAACTTGTTTCCAAATGGTATGCTACACTTTGATGACTACATCATTATTTTGCTTGTCAAGTTAAAAACAACCAAGCCACAAACACGGATGTACACATCATTTCACTGACACTGGTGGAACTGCACTAGGATGCTGGAGCCTAACAGAATGCACGCAGCTCCCTGAAAAGATATATGCAACGCAAATTCCATAAAGCAGGCAACAAAGCCACAAAGTGTCATGATACTCAAGGTAAAAAGACGCATGTAGGCAAGACGTCGCTACTCACCATCCATCGTCGACCGGAACAACTCCCCAGAGATCAAGACCATCCTCTGTTAGTGTGCCGGTCTAGAAAAATGCATGCAAAATCATTACAGCCTTAGCAACTACAGTCATTGCAGGCACAAACCCACGTGCACAGCTGAAGCTTATGTTGCAGTGCTCCGAAGCCAGGAATCCGGTATTTCAAAATGGCTAGCAACCTTAGCTTTTGATCAAACGCTAGACTGACCAGCAGTTTCCCTTGAAAGGCAACAAGACTGGCTGGTTACCAAGGCAAAAGAGTGCTACCCATAGGTAAAAAAAACAACAAGAAAACCGTATTGAGCAGAGCCACTGAGGCAGCTAGCTCTGAAGGTTAGAGGTGCAAGTGACGAGAGCTTGCATTGTCAATGGACAGCTGCCAATGAGTGAGATAAGCTACCGTGCCCCCCCCCCACAACGCCAGCATAGTACTAAACGCTGCACTTGCTCATCTACCAAGTGAAATGCGATCGGCAAGGCACTTTAGCGCAAAGGCAGGTAGGTGGCTTCTCTCTTGCCTTAATGTGCAGCTTCTGCACGCAAGAGCCGGCTGCACCATCCAAGTGTGCCCAGGGAAGAGAGCGGAGCCATGCGCCACAGCAGCCCAGCTGCCACAGCACAGCAACGATCACTCAGCACCTAGCCTGCCAGGCTAGGCTAGTTTGACTCCAGGTAGGTCACCAACCTTATCAAAGCAGATGACTTTCAGTTTCCCACACAGATTGATCCGAGGGGGACTGATGCAGAAGATGCCACGCTTTTTCAGCCGGGCTTGTGCATACACCGTACCGACTGTCATGGCTGCAGGTAGCGCAGGTGGAACGACTATGGTTACGATGTCAAGTACGCGGATGATGATTTTGCTATACTGCCTCTGCAAAGAGCAAGATTTGATTTTACTCAAACACATTTAATTCTAATACACATTACATTAACGATAAATTGTTAGCTGTCAACTTTTATCTTTTATCTATTATAATCAACTTTTAATTACTATATCAATAATAATTAATCTAACATAAATTATATTACCACATTTGACGCAAAAAAGCCACGACCACTGTCACAGAACAGCTAGGCAAGTCTATGCCTGAAAGCCAAACAGATATTCAGATTTGCCTGCACGTGACTTAGGGCAGTTGTGCTGCTATCACCACAGCAAAGCAACGATAGCTTGCTCCAAATCAAGGCACCAGCCAAAGACACGTGACTTGGGGCAGTTGTGCTGCTATCACCACAGCAAATCAAGGCATCAGCCGAGACACGTGACTTGGGGCAGTTGTGCTGCTATCACCACAGCAAAGCAAGGACGGCTTGCTCCAAATCAAGGCACCAGCCAAGACGCAGGTGGCATCACTAGACAGCAGGCATGATCCTCACAAAGTTGTAGGTTTGGAAACCGCAAACCATTCTGTCGGTTGCCTAGTTAGCTATAGAATTCCGGCGGCAACAATCTACCGATGCTGCCAGGCTTCGGTCGACGGACGAGTGCGCCTACCATAACTTTCCCATCGCTGGGTCCCAGCGCTGTGGAGGCAGGCAGGCAGGCAGGCAAGTGTCGCTTGCTCCGACGGCAAGGTGATCTGTCAGCCCTTTCACACGGCTCGAAAACTGAACGACCAGGCTTTGCGATCAGCCGGCAGCACTTCTACTGGCGACTGGCGGCCAATAGCAGATCTGCCTCCGCACATGCATCAGTAAGGCTGCGCCTGCGCATGGGGCGGGTGGGCAGAGCAGTGATACAGCGATTCGCTCGGCGAAGGCTTCACTCACTCCTCTTTTCAGCATGAGCCACAGCGAGTAGCTCATGCCGCCGACGGCAATGATGGCCAGGACGAGGATGAACCGTATGGCGTCCCGGTAGAACTTGAATCCCAGCGGTTTTGGAAAAAGGATGGCTCGAACCAGCTCGCCCTTCGATGTGTGAAACCCTGAGAGGGCAGCGAGCGCTGCGTGAGCGAAGCCCGGCTTTGCGGTGCTCACGCCGCGCCGATTCATTGTGCGCCGGTTCGGGCCGAAAGCCCCACCCCACCCCCCCCCACCCCCCCCCCCCCCCCCCCCCGATGCACAGACGAGTGCCCACGCTCTCGGGAACCGCCGGAAGCAAGCGTACGAGAGCGGTGCAGCGGTGCAGCGTAAGCAGCGGTGCCCTCCCTCCCGAGTAGCAGCCTCCGCCGTCAGCGCTCTAACCGTCCGTCTCACCGGTTCGGACGACCACGGCTCGAACGACGGGGTCGCCGTGACGCGGCCGCGTCTGCAGCACTTGAGTGCCGCAGAACAGCGTGTGTCGCTTGTGCTCCTCGGGGCTGTACAGCTCGGCGACCTCCTGGTTCGACAGAGGTGTCTTGGTGACTGGCACGCTCTCGCCGGTGAGCATGCTCTCGTTCACCACGCAGCAGCCGCTGATGAGCACGGCGTCGCACTGCATCACGCAGCTGCCGCCCTCCTCAAGCACGATCGAGTCGCCGGGCACGAGGCTGCCGACGGGCACGCTGATTTCCTCTGCAAGCGCATTGCGCAGGCCAGATTGAGACTTTACCGTGCGGAGCCTCAAGACGCTAGCACTCGAGGCTCGCTCGGGTCAAGACACCAGAACTAGCGACGGGATGTAACAAATGCTTGGACCGGCTTAGACGAGGTATCTTTGTCTAAGCAAGCCCGAATAATGTTTGAAATGCTAAGAAGCAGAAAGTAGGCAAACTTAACTGTGGACCTGGTGTGGGAAAGGTCACTTTGGAGCAGGACACTCGTGTTGCGTGCATATGCAGCAGGAGATACACTGGCCGAACCCAGTTTGAGTAATAGATTTTCCAATTTCTGAGCAACACTGGGCATGCAAATAACTAGCAAGTTGATTTTATCGTCATTCAATTTGAGAAAGTTTGTTGCCATCCGAGTGCAAATGTGAGCAACACAAGGCAGCACGGAAACTGAGAGATCTTGGTGTGCTGGAAGGCAGGGAGAGATCAAAGCACCGGTGCAGCTGTGTGTCACATGTATAGAAATGAAAGCCTAGACTGTGATGGACAATTACATCGGCAAGAGGAAGAGTATAAATTGTGCATAAAAATGGACAAAGGCACAGCCCTGAGGAACTCCTTACTTTTGAGGCTGATTCTTAGGATGACTGCTCCCCAAATCCCCCTACGCATCAATGCTCTGGAGTCTTCTACTGAGATAGGACCTAAACTATTGCAGCTCAGTGCCAGTGAAATTCGGGTGCGATGAAAGGCACTCAATAAGGACTTGCCGATCAATAGTATTAAACCCAGCCATACGATCCAGAAAACAAGTGGAGTCAACATTTCTGAAAGTCATACACTCAAGGGGTACATACGAGGGCTGACTATGCAGAGTGATTAGTTTTTTAATCTGACTGGGACCTACTTGAAGGGCTTGCAAGCATTTAGCTAGTCTGCCACTACTCGTTCAAGTGTTTTGATAGGAACAGCAGTAGAGAAACCGGGCAGAGTTTGCTCAGGTTATCCTGGTCTAGTGCTGCCTTCTTAATGAGTAGCCCAGCATGTCTTTTTGAATGATACAGGGAGAGGATCTGAGGCTAAGAACATAATGATTAAGTTAGTTTTCAAGGGCGGCAGCAAATCTATGTATGTTAGAAGGACGTATCATAGCCAAGTTAGGGTAGCAAGTCCAAGCATTTGTGACACCTTTTCATGACCTCTACATCTCTTTCCTTGTAGGCCTGTCTGCCTATGCAATAATACTCTTAAAGAAGGCACAAAACTCGGACGTGACATGACTCTTTCCTCGTGTCGTGCACTCTGTGCACTCTGTGCATCCAAAGCACATCCTCAAAGTAACGCGGTATAGATGGATGCACTACCGATGTAGCGCAGCAGACAAGCACCTGCAAGCGCTCACCCAGGCACACAGCGAATCAGCAGCAGCTAAAGAAGTCAAATCCGGAATGCCCTAATAGGCCCGAAAATTGATGCCGATCGACTGAAATAGCTCGGATTGGGAATGCCTTGATAATCGGATAAACGTCTGTATCAGAGCCACACCAGGTGACGTTGACATACAGATACACACAGCGGGGCTTATCAATACCAAAAAAGAGTCTTGGTTTACATTTAATGCACACCGCTGACAAGACACTGATAAGGTCGCAAATACTGGCAAAGAAATGCTTCGCAACGATGGCAAATTTCCCAGTCGAGAACATGAACAAAGCATAGCTTCGCAAGGAGAAAAGCACGCCCAGAATGCTGGCATAGAAATCAGCAAACATAATAAGTTTCAGTTGTCTCCTCATCATGCTCCCACGACAACAACAACAAAAAAAGCAGCTGCTCTGCCAATCTTCACGACACTGTCTCCCAAGCACGTACAAACGCACTCGCTCACAGATTCGAACTCGTGCACGCGAGCGAGCGCTGCCGGTGCCGGAGGGCAACGCACGCCGCACTCATGCTCACTACACTGCAGGTGCACCGACGTACCGCCATTGCTCTTGACGAGTCGGACCGTTGCTTCGGGAGTCTTGACCATGTCGTGTAATGCAATGCTTTGCTACAACATCAGTTGCACATGTAAGCTATGTAAGTAATTGTTTTAATATTACCAAACAGTTCGGCCACGAGAATGGTGAATGCAGGAATGTGTAAGTGTCATGCACACTCACACGCACGGACACGCAGACCAGGCCTTGCAGCTGTTGTGAAAGTGACGCACACTATCACGCTACTAATACGACTATCCACATGAATAATCGAAGAGGTTTTCGATACGTATTATCAGCTTAAGGGCACAGTTTGATGAATGTAACCAAGTGTAAAGCCAATGTGCTTGGCAACATCGCATGCAGGCATATTGTGCCTGCGACAAAAGGTATAAAGTGGCAATCAGCAGTCGAAGTACAGCAGCCAATAAGCAGTCGAAGTACAACAGCCAATCTGAAGCTGCCAAACAACGCTGCCACAACAGCGTCCACCGGTTGCATTTTCGAGAGCGTGATGACAATGCAATGAGTACCTGCGTTTTGAGACAAAACTTAAGTCGCAACACTAAGGTAGGCGGCCTACAGATGTGCTAATCACCAAGCCTTGCCCCTACCCCCCCCCCTGCTGCTGGGATCCTCTTATCAAGGAAGTGGGCCAGGAAAGCCACACCGAGGACAGCCATGCCACCACCGTTAGACCAGCTCGGACTGACGAAACAGGCTGCCATGTACCTGGTCTCACACACGCACACGCATGCACACACACACACACACACACACACACACACACACACACACACACACACACACAGATGCGGCTGCATGCTCCCACCAACTCATTCCCTTCTACATTTCTGGCTTGCTTTCTGGTGACTATTAATCAACTGTCGCGCTCCATGCACAAGGGGTGAGAGCACTTGCTCTCTACACAGCTCCTTGCAGACTGAGCTACAGGACAATGAACAGCTGTTAATGAGCCAATAGACATCTCTTGAACCTTAGATGTTTTCCTGTCAATCCCTTGCAGTCGCACCTCGTGGCATTCAAACGAGCAGCTGATGCAGTCAAGTCGGGTGCACACTAGGTGGTCACACTTCATGCCCCATATCATGGGTCAGAATCCTGAGGGCGAAAATCCTCTATTGTCCACTGAGTGACGGCAAGTAAGGCTTTTCTGTTGCTATATAAACAAGGCTGCCTATTCAGCCGACCCTTACTAAGCTGACATTCAAGGCTGTACATGCTGCCATTAACCATATTAGCATGCTGACCCTGTGCATGTCACCTCTAACCATGTTGTGCTTGTGGTAATTGAGCATGTTACCACTTGCCATTTGATCCTAGTTCATTTGCAGCCAATGTAAAGTGCCCAGAAATAGTGAGTTCTCCGAGGGCGCTATAAAATGTATTATTATTATTATTATTATTATTAAAGTGCAGGTCGAATAGCCAAATTTACCAGTTGTAAGATTTTTGGAGCATCAATACAGTAAAACTAGCCAATCACACGTGAAATTCACCCTCGGTGAGTGTCAGAATCGTCTTTTGTCATGGGGTTTCGGACAATTGCAGTTGTTCCTCTTGTAATTATCCACAGCAGCCGTTGTCTGCTGCAAAACCTGGGGGGGGGGGGGTTAGAGAGGGCACTGGCTAGGTAGGCGATATGGAAACTGGTTTAGTGCTATAGGCTAGTGTTTTCGACACATAACGACGAGCCATGAAATGACCACATGGTGCATTTCGGCAGTGCAGCTCCAGGCAGCATTGATAGCTGGGCACACGAGCAAGAATTTCACGTGACAGGCAATGGCAGCAACCGCAGCAGCAGAAGCAACAACTGTGGAAGCAGTAGCAGCTGAACTGCTATGGTAGCAGTAGCAGAAACAGCATCAGGGGGTAGTACTTACTCTCTTGGTCTCATACAGTGCGACGCCAATAGAAATGCAAGTGATGAATACTATGCACGAGGCATAGTAAAAGTAGCTGTCGATGGCCCAGAGAGTGATACTGGCCAGTTGAAATATATAGAATGGATTCAGCACCTGTGCAGCACAGAAATGTTATGTTCACTAAGGGGAGACCGGGTCTATGTCAGCAAGCCAACGGCAAGTACTCTCTTTCGTGAAAATCAGCAGCTAGAAGAAATGAGGATTTCTCGAAGCTCATTCGGCCGGGCGTACGTACGACAGGTCACAGCAACTCCCATACAGGCGCCTTTAAGCACGACCGAGTAAGATGCGGTAGAAAAGGTGTGGCTAAGTCAGCCAAAATGCTCAATCAGGCCAAAATGCTCAATCAGGTCATGCATGCATCCTATCGCCAGCTCTTCTTATTCAAGCCGTCTCGCAGCCGCTTTGAGCCAACCTAAAATCCTTCGGAGACCGTGCCACTAATGTGTATGCTCCCAAAGCCTGAAACTCAATCTCGACTGACGTTACTACACCCACTGGCATGACAAAAAAAATAAAAAGAAGCAAAAAACGCACCTGCTCCTCACATCATTTGCTGAGTCCGCGTGAAATGTCCTGCATGTTCTTACGAATGCTGACGCTGCACATGCTATAACTAAACACATTGACATGGTTCCCTGACAGCATATGAAAAGTGCCTAGAGAGAAAGATTTAGTTTTTCTGCGGGTGCTAAACACATGTATTAACTTTATTATTATTATTATTAGCATTGTTATTACTATTAAAAGAGCTTTCGTATCAGACCTGTGTCAGCAGGCAGGTTGTGTCTCAGAAAGTGCAACCAGAGCTCAAGGATCAAGCAAGGTTCACTGCATGGAGAGTACCCTGCTGCACCTTTCCCTCACTCGCTCTCTCTCTCACACACTAGTGCTCTCTCTCTCACTCACTAGTGCTCTCACTCACTAGTGCTCTCTCTCTCTCTCTCTCTCTCTCTCTCTCTCTCACTCACTCTCCCTCTCACTAATTTTCTCATGGTGAGTCGATAGAGCTCAGCTGGGTAAGCCGACCTCAGTTCCAAGCATATGCTTCTAATGAGATCACTATCGTAATCGTAGGACCTATCGATCACAGACTCCGTTCATCTGAACAGGTTGGATCACCAAGCAGCCCCCAGCCCCAGGTTCCTGATTCGGCTAAATCTACCACTGTGGCATGTGACTGCACAGCATCGAGCTGCCATAAAGAGTCGACATCAGTCGTTGAATTAAAATGTTTGCGTGCTGGAACAGGTAAGTCCCTTGTGTGAAAACTGCTTCTTGTAACTGGTTACCTCTTGCTTGTTGCACACAAAAAAGAAGTCCCCGCAGACAAATACGGGCAGGAAAAAAGGCACGACAGAATAGCCAAGCTATATGTGCGCTACACTAAAGCTCCATACCATTTCGCAATCCAAAAACACACCATGCATTCAGATAAGCCAGCTGTACGATGCAGCCGGCAAAGAAATCTTACTAAGTGCATCTGCATCACCACAGCCAGCCAGGTGCAGGTAGGCGCAGGCAGGCAAAAAGATGCAGAAGAGAATGGCCCACCTCTTCAACGAAAAGCCTGAAATATGACTTCACCTCGATGACGATCTCGTTGGTGCCAAACAGTGCTTGCCTGCAACGCCAGCCGAATGCAGCAGCGGCGCCTGCAGGTGCTGCGCAAAGCCCCCCTCTCCCAAAGCTTCACGGTGCTGTCACTGCCCACAGCAGAGGAGCGCTCCTAGCCGCTGCCACTGCCACTGATACTGCTGCTACTGCTGCTACTGCCTTGCCACACTCACTTGGCTCTCCGCTCCGGCTCCGACAGCCCGGCGACGGTGGACTCGATCAGGGTAACGCAGGTGACATTCCGTTCTAGGCCAGTCAGACGACAGAATGCGAGCTGCATCGTATTCCACACGTAGCGCACTTGGTGATGATCGAAGCAGCGGTAATAGCCAGTCTGAAAATGCCATCCGACGACTTCGGATTGCAGCAGGCGCCATGGCACCATTGCCAGCAGATGGCATCAGGCGCCGGTGCCACCAGTGACAAGGCAGAGTGCAGCGCGATCGGCAAGCTCGTGCTGCGTGCAAGGGGGGCCGCCGCAGCTGCTGCCAGCACTAGGGATTCCGACGGTGGAAGGGTGATCGGATCACGGCACGACAGGCTAGTCACGGCGTGCACACGTGCATCGACAAATTACGACCTAGCTGCCATGCGATTCAAAAGTGTTTCGAAAGGATGACATTCAGATAAGGGGCTGCACGTCTGGCCCAGCCACTATCCTATCGCCGGAGCCTCTTGGCTGATGGCCAAGTCTGGAGAGCGGCAACACTCCCCCTCCCTGGAAGGTTTGCGGAAGCCCAAGGCTGTCAGCGTATTCTGCCCAAACTACCGAGCCCGCCAGGTGCGCACCCAGGCTTCCGATGGGTGGATGGTCGGACACTTGACTTAGTCGAGGCAGCTGCCTGTCGGAGCCGACGGTCGATGGCCCACCCAGATTAGACACGGAGCTCGGCAGATGTTGATACTAGAGGACAAAGTGGCCAAGTCCAGCACGTTGGCATTCTCTGCAAAGACGGTAGGGTTTCTGTCTGCTCTCTGCAACACGGGATCATTGCTCAACACACAGATTAGTAATTCACAGCTGAACACCGGGAACAGCAAAAGACTACGCAGCAGTCTTTTGATTACATGTTTCTTTGTTACTCAAGGCTAATAGGCTTGCCATCTTGTCAGCAAGAGCAATGCCAAACAAGTTCTCTAGCGTGAAATGGATGACAGCAGTCGCATGCCTGTGGCCGGGGCATTCTTCAATCGCGTACTAGTTGGTATTACAATTTTAGGCTATTACTTTATTAAAATGCATTGCCTATCAATGTGTGTAATTTCCGGAATCTCTACCCACAGTCGTCTCCCATGCTGCTTCTCCATTTCATGGTTCCCTACCGCCATGGCAGGCTTAGTCTCGGCACTCGTCTATCCTTGCATCAGAGTCGCCTTCCTAAGAAGCCCCTGGTAGTGGCGAGTTCAGTAAATGAGCTGCATTGGTGTATAGCGGCACAGCACAGTCCAGCAAGAGTAGCTCCGTGCACCATGCCCACAGTGGACTGCAACCTGGCTGCCGAGGGCATTCCTCGTAAAAAAAAAGATAATACCGAAGAACCCAGCAGTAATAAAAGGTCCAGCTCCCTCTGCGAGGCTCCGGAGAACGCCTATGCATAACTTGGGCATCACCTGAGCAGCGGTTTCTGCAAATAGTTGCAGCATCACACCAGCTTCCAGATGCTGTCACTTCTCCAAAGAAATGCAAGGTAATGAAGCCGAAGTGAAGTCGTGAGCACACGAGCTCGAACACCAGTGAGAATGCGTTCATCACAGAGAGCTGAGCTGGATGGTCACCTCGAACATAAGTTCTTACGGCAATCCACAGAAAGGCCTCCCACGGCTTGGCTCCTCCATAACCAGCTGAGCTGCTGCACCAGTTTCAGTCTCCTCGTGCCTTCAGGTCTTGTATGGATGACAATAAATTAGCCGTTCCTTTCCTCCGCTTAAAGACCGTTGGCGACAGATGCCTTTGCTCTGCAGGCCCTAGACTGTGGAACTCGCTTCCACAAGTCTTAAGCAACGACATCTACTCTCCTTCTGCCGACTATGGCACATCCTTTCCAGCCGTCCTGACCTGCTACTTCCATGCTACTCACTACCTCAACTGCTCTGCTGACTCTGCTATGCTTCCAACTTTTTTGTTGTTGTGTGAGATAAAGTCTGTTGGCTACTGAATGTGTACCGAAAGCTTCTTAGGCCCTGTGTGCCCTATAAAAAACACTCTATTTCGTAACACCCACACAGTCTTTGTGGCTTTGTGGAGTTACAGACGGAGATACATACATATGTACATACACACATGAGGACTCAAACATGCCATCTCGAACATGCAGACGAGGTGGCTGCCTCTGTCAGGTACAGAGACTGCAAACAGGGGTTACAGCAGCGCTTAACAGGAGAACAACAGAGCCCTAAAGGTGTCATCAATCAGCAGCAGACTGAGACGCAGCAGCTTTTCCTTCGACAAACCACCATAGCGAACCATCTAATTGGATCAACGGTCTTCCTCTATGCAGGTCAGCTACTGAGCAGTTCTGCCGATGCTAGAGCCTTGAAATGTCATAATACAGTGTCCGCCTATCAGGGATCTAATAAGCCCTTGCTTTGCTCAATGCCTCCCCGAATGCTCAACAGGAAATTGCACACCTTTACTGGTCGGTCGTGGTTGAGGGAGCTGCTGCTGCTCCAGATCAACTGCCGCTCGTTGCTGTCTCCTGCATTGATCGACAAGTCGGCCTCTTCATTGATGGTTGACGCATCCCTCTTGGCACTTGGCTTAGAGTGAGCTATTAAATAGTCATCGGCACTGCAAAAGAAAACAAATGATCACATGACCAGGCCCACACCACTAGTAGCCAAACGTCTGGGAGCCTGCAGTGAGTGAAGCAGTGCCAGCAGCTGCTGCTGCTTCGGCGCTGGAGCTGGAAGCAGCTACGACTGCTGCGCTGCACTGAAATGCCAGTGTTTCACTGCCCCGCTGCCTCGAACGGCACGACGACCTTACTCGGCACAGGCAAGCCATTGTGTGAACCGCCTCCTCCCTACCATGCCGGTGCCGAGTGTTCAGAATGGCTGAGCCTGTGACCACGCGAGGCTGGAAAGGGGTGGGAAAGGAGTAGGTAGCCGCATAGCCCTCGGCGCCAACTACGTTTTTAAGCAGGAGACTACTCGCTGCAAACAGCAGCAGCGTTTCGAGTGCATCCGGGTTGCCTGTCCGACATGGCGCTGCTACCATTCTGTAGCACGCAGTAGCTAAAAAGGCAGCGAGTGCCAAGGTGTCCTAAAAAAATGGGCGAATAAACATTTGGGACAGAGGTGGTGGTGCAAATACATGGAAAGACTCGTGAGTGGGGGGGGGGCTAACGTGAGCCATGCGACTGCGAGACAGCAACGATTAGAAATCTTCCCTCACTGAGGACAGTCAGAGTCCTCCTATGCTGATTTTGTATTTCTGTTCGTTTGCGTGCGAACATGCTCTGAAACTCGCGAGCCTGCTTGGAGCTCCCACTCCTTAGAACCTCGTGGCAGCAGCAGTGGCATGACCCCAGGGACAGCCCTTCGGGAGTTCTCGGCGAGAAAATTCAACGCGACATCGCTCACGACACACAAGCCAAGGTTGCGAGTTTGGAACCAATTGCAAGTGTATCGTTACGTAGGCAGGAAGGCCTGCGTGCTACAGTGAGCGGCAGAGGTGCATATGGGACTAACATGCTCGTCACTAATGCTTTCTCCTTGCGTTTCTATTGTTCGCACGACACGGCTGCGGCTGCAAGCACGGCGCCTGGCGCTGAGCAACTAACCCAGAGTTGGGAGCTGCAGGTGCAGATGCGCAGCAGCAGCAGCAGCAGGCAGTGCTACTCACAAAGCTCCATCTATGACGGGCTTTTCCACGATCTGAACGACAAACGTTTGCCCATAGCTGTCCTATAAAGAACGAATAAAGACAGGCCGAGCTATTCCACGGTGCAGGTGCTCCCGTCAGCGAAGCCAGTGCCACGTCGGGCGCTGTGGAAATTCGAGAGCATGCGAGCAAGCCTCTATGGACTGAATAGAAAGTGGCTATACCAAATGAAGCAGGCTGGATGTTTAGGCCTGTGAACCTGGCGCCCAGCAAGGGGCACCTCGCTATAAGGTGATCAGCTCGTCACAATCACGTGCACAAAGAGCAGCAGCAGCAGCTCCGAAGTGGCCACGTCCTAGTACTGTTTGATAAGGCGGCTGAGTGCACGGTGCTACCGTGAGTGATCGAATATCAACGCTTGGAACGCCGAGTTGGCTCTGAGGTAAGAAGCTCGCCTTTAACTACCAGGGTGTGGGCTCGATTAATGAAGTCGGCTGTATGTAAAGTGCCTGGATTGAGATTAAGTTCTCTCAGGCTGCTATACAAATGAATTATATATATATATATACATGATATTACTTTTGTATGTTTTCATTCAGATATGATTATATATATGTGTGTTCATATATATATATGTGTGTGTGTGTGTGTGTGTGTGCGTGCGTGTGTGTGTGTGTGTGTGTGTGTGTGTGTGTGTGTGTGTGAAATCAGATCTTAATGAAATCATATCATACCAAATCATATCACATCTGCATGAAATCTAGGTGTCCTGTTCCAAAGTAATAATGAAAATACACTTAATAAATAAAGCACCCTCAGAGAAATCTTTCTACACGCTTTACATTTGCTGCAAAGGAAACATGATCGAATCGTCAAGTCTGCCCACTTTCAGTTACATATAATTGCTAAAACTCCGGTTTGCTTATACTAAATCCAAATTGGTCCATACCATTGGTACACCCACATAGTCGTTGTGGCTTTGTGGAATCACAGACAGATACACATTACATTGCAATACATTAAATGCTGTGTGAGGAGCATGTGGGTTTCAGCATCTTCCTAACAGACACAGTCATCGTCAACGACAGCTTCACGATACTGACTCGGCTTGAGCGTCGCCATCAGCCGTTGCGCACAGCTTGGCCGGCAGGCGACTAGAGTAGACGACTTAAAAGGACTAGGCGCACCTCGTCTAGAGCCCATGCCACTTTCCTACTAACTGCTGGTTTCTTACTTTTCTAATAATGCCTCTGCCCAAACACCACTAAGGTTTGATACGAACTCAAGCGAGGAATCTAAGAAGCAGCAGAACCACCTGCAGCCACCTGCCTCGTAGAGCACACGGCTGTCAGAGCAGCAGAAATCACTACACCCTGCAAGCGCGTACGGCAGGCCGCCGAGTACCAGTGCCACTGCAGGGTGGCGGCAACAGGGGTGAAGCAGGCGTAGGAGAGGCGGCGCGTCAGAGGCTGCACGGCGCTCACCTTCAGCAGGAGCGTCGTGGCTCGGTCGAGGCTGCATCGCTGGCTGATGATTGACAGCCGCCACTCGGGCTTCCAGTAGGCGAGCAGCAGCATGGCACCGCAAGAGAGCAGTGCAAGCACGGCGTACAGAGCCGCGCCAGCGCCCGTGTTCCGGAACCCAGCGACGAGCTACGAGCCAAAGATATGCACGTGCGAGTGCGGAGCAGGTGACAGGTAAAGGTGCGCAGTGGCAGCAGCGAGCCATCCTGGTTCGCTGTGAGCTAGGGCGATGCACTGCGCTCGGGGCGGCGCAGACGACAGACAGCTCGACAGGACGAACGGTTCGAGAGTTCGAGGCTGGCACGAAGTAGCAGCAGCAAGCAGACAGAGAGTGCAGAAAGCCAAGCGAGAAATATGATCGCTGAGTGACTGCCAACTGCCAATCGATCGCACCCCGACCACTACTACCACCACCACCGCCCCCTGCACTATACGCTCAAATGCCGCAGATCCTTACCAGCTCATCCTCTGTGCCTGCATTGAGCACTGCAGTACTCCCTCTGCCGAAGCCATCTCCTCCTCCTCCTGCTACGGGTGTCGCCGCCACACCACTCGAGGCTACAGTGCAAGCCGAAGGCAGTTGCTGCGACGCTAGCTAGCAGCAGCTCATGCAGCGACGGCAAGATGGCCAGCCAGCAACGAACACACGGCGCAGGCGATCACCCTACGATGAAACCGTCACCAGAAAGCGGCTGGTGCCCGCGCTGTAAACCCGGCGCTGTAAACCCGGCAGCATGGCTAGCATGACAGCGATTCAGTTTTTCCTCCACTTACGGCCCTCGATGCATCAGCATCGACGGCTCAAATTTCCAACAGGCTCACTGCTCGAGGTTGTCTCTACGAACAACCTCATCAGCAGTCGCCACTCAATACCTATGCTATCGCGTGCTCGCATTGGCTGTGACAACCGCCTGCCGCGCCAATTCGTTGTCAATTCTGCTCACGTGGGCCCGGTGCTCGAACACTTAGAACGAGCTGACGGGCACCCGAAGCTGGCTGTCGGTGGCGATTTTGATGCGCCGATGTTTCGGCGACACATTCGCGGTAAGAGCGGCAGGAGCAGCCGACACGACAGCTCGTCGCGGCTGCTGCAGCAGCGGGCCACCGGCACCGCTGCGGCTTGGCCGGCGCAAGTGTGCGCTTTCGCGCGAGTCCCCTCCATGCATCAGAGTCAGGCGCCGACGCTGTGCAGTTCGCTATAGTGCTCACGAACCTTAAGCAAGTGGCAGACGCGTGAACCAATCAGCCGGGCAACCGCTCGACCGACTGCCAAACAGAAGCCAACTGCCCCCAAAGCACCAGCAACCAGCACACGGCAGAGGGTGGCCGTTGGCAGGCAGGCAGCAGCTGCCTGCGGTTGCTGATTCTTGGTGGCAGCGGTCACGGCTGGCTTTGGCTAGGCACAGGCAGCCAGCCGGCCAGTGTGCATTACACTGAGCCGAACAAACCAAAGTGCGAGAGGCCAAGGCCATAGCGACTCCGAATCCCAGCCGAGCGCCGTGGCTAACGGATTAGTCAGCACGTGGCAGCAGGGACAGCTCAGCTGCTGAGGCTCGGCTGAGAGCAAAGGCCGGACAGGCAAGCGCGCTAGAGCAGAAGGGTCCGCCGGCAATTGCTCGCGCATGCGAGCTTGCACTCGGCCGCTCTTTACCCATGCATTCGTCGCCAGAGGCTCCAAGTCCTCGACTCCCGGCTGCCTCGCAGCAGCAGCAGAGGCAGCCACCACTGCTAGGGCTCACGTGCCTCTGTTATCATCCGGTCACGAGCAGATTAAACGGTAACGAATGCAGCAGCCGGCCACTCCCTCTGCCTGAGGCTGCTCGGATTTCGCCCCGAAGGTCGTTCCTGCCGACGGCGAAACCCCGAGTTCCTTCTCCTCTTCCTCCTCGGCGGCGGCTAGGGCTCGCGTGCCCCTGCTATCATCTGGTCGCGAGCCGAAGATTAAAAGGCAATGATTTCGCGCCAGCCGGCGGCTCTACCTCTGGGCGGGGCAGCACGGATTTCACGCGGCGGCGGCGCGTTCCTGCCGACGGGAAAAACCCGCGCTCGCTTTTCTTCTTCTTCTTCCTGCTCTTCTGCCGCCACCACCTCTTCCTCCTCCTAATCCCTTTCAACAGATGAAAAATAGCGTTCCTCTTTTTTTGAGCAACCCGAGGTTCGGCGAGCCGAGCGTCCCACCAGCCGATTCCGCCCGCGCGCGCTCCTCGGGGCCAACTGCGCGAAGTAACGCCGCACGAGCGTCGCGCTAGCAACATAAATCCGGAGCAGGTCGGTGCGCTCGCGCGGTCGTTCGCCGCCGACTTACCGACACGAACGAGTCGCCGACTGAGCGCGGCCGGCAGCTACGGAGTTGCCCCCCCCCCCCACTACTAACCCTCTACAAACGTAAACAGGCGGCCTTCGGCTGCGGCGGCGAGTCCGGGCGGATAGCTGCGGCGCCGCGGCTGGCGGCGCTAACTCGCGCTGTCGGGCGGCCCTGTCCCACCGTCTTCTATAAGCCTCTTTCTCGCAGGCGCTTCCGCGAAACCGGCCCTCTGCACAGCAGCTGCGGCTGCCAGGGAATCGGGCGCGCGCGCTCACGCGGGCTGGCTAACGGCGCTGCATCGTGGGGCGGGCGGCAAGGTGACTGCGCCCTCACATCGCGGCCGCTGGACGGCCGCTAATGACCCAGCAGGGATAAGCCTCTTGTTAGCGGGCTCGCGAGCACCTCGTTGTGGCTATTGGATAGGGGGCGGTCCTGGGTTTCCGGGGGTGGGAGGGCCGCATCCCCTCAACCGTGTCCGTCGTCTTAACGTTAGTTGTACTCGTCGCACCGGCTATCGCACTGAGGCTAGCGTTAAGCTGTTCGCACGAATAAAGAATATCTTACATGTGTGACGCTCTGCCCTCGGGAAGAAGCCTGATTTTGTTGTTTTTTCCCGGTAGGCAGTGGAATGCTCGCCGCGGCCGATATTTTACCCTTTCTGTTAGCGGCGGTTGGCGGCGGCGGCAGCACTCGCCGCTGGCTGCCGACTCTTCTTTGTTAGCGGGTGCGTGCGCGCGCGCCCGACCTCTGTCCGCCCGGTCGTCCGTCGGACGATTGCCGTCCGAATCGCTGACGCAGGTAGGAGAACCTGGTCGGACGCCGTCTCTCGCGCGTGGCCAGAGGATCGAGACGCTGCGCTCGCTTGCTGCGGAACGCTCGTCTGCGACGCCGCGGTCGCGAATCGTAGCGCCTCGATCGTAGCGCGGATCGTAACCCGGCTCGACTCTCGCGCGCGACGGCGTACTGTCGGCTTGTGCTGGCTGCCCCGTTTCTAGCCGTACTCGCTAAACGGCAGCAGCGGTTCCGCTGGCTACAGCTACAGCTGCCGTAGCTGTAGCTAGCAGATCTCCTCGGCGACGATAGGTATCTCAGATGTCGATATGGATATATATAGATATCATAGATATTGATATAGATATCGGCGACGAGAGCCTAGACCCGCGGCTCGCACCGAGGAGTTGAGCCTCGCCGAGCGGAGCCTGCCGGCCGGCGGCCGCAGACGGGAAAGAGTTGTCATTTGGGGCGACGAGCCGACGATCTTTAGGCTATGGCCTGTGCGGCGACAGGCTAGGACTTCGTCTTCCGGCACAGCCAGCGAAAGAAAAATCCGGGGGGGGGGGTTGGAGGGAACGAGTTTCGCCGAGCTGCGATAAGTTTGGACAGCCACCTCAGCTCGATGGAGATGGTTGCCATTGGGGTGGGGTGTGATGGGGGAGGGTCAGCAGACTGTATTGACCAAGCTGTGACATCTAAGGCTGGCGCGAGCGTTCGGTTAAAGCAGAAAGAACATCGAATGTGCCAATGCGAGTCTGCCAAGTTCCTCGTTGGATATTGCCAGCCGATGCTCGACGATGCGGCCTTTCAAGTGGCCCGAGCCCAGCTAGGAGCCAGCTGAAACCCTAAACTTCGACTGATGAGTCTCCCGCAGTGGCACTTGCCTTTGCCTCATGGATCACGAGTACGCTGACCGATTGGTCTGAGCGATCTGGCCCGGAAGCATCGAGTTTCGGCTGTACCTTTCGAGGTGCAGGAGTTGCTGGTGCCACTACCGGGAGCAGCTGAAACTCTCATCAGCTTATTCGATAGCAGCAGTCGCGAGCGGAGCAACTGATGGTGTGCATCCGGTACCATCGGCCGACCAGCTGGAGCTATCAATGTCACACGACGTTACCCTGGCTGTTTCCGGTCACATCATGCACCACCTACATCAGCTGCCTTGACCTAGTTGTGTGTGTGTGTGTGTGTGTGTGTGTGTGTGTGTGTGTGTGTGTGTGTGTGTGTGTGTGTGTGTGTGTGTGTGTGTGTGTGTGTGTGTGTGTGTGTGTGTGTGTGTGTATAACTGCACTACCTGCCTCTTGATTGGGCCAGGAGAGCAATCACTCAAGCCGACGACCCATGAAAACACTTGAGTCAAATATGGCATCCAGTGCTAACAGATAACTTCATAAGCCAAACCCCAAAGGTGGCTACTGTCTAGGTCGGCCACTCTCCATTTGACGACTTCGAGAACGCGTCTTACAGCTAGTGCAGCCGTTACTGTGAGAAGTCAGCTGACAAAGCTTTATCTTTGGCCTGCAGGGGTCGCCTGCCTGGCACATCAGGCGCTGCGAGGCTACAGCCCGCCGTTGGCAGCCAATGCATGCGCTATTCGGGAATGATTGCCTTGGGAAGCTGATCTCTCTCGTCGGATGCCAGCTGCAACTTACCTTGGCTACAGCTGGCATCCGAGCCTTAAATCGCATGAAAATGCTGTCCAGTCCCACGGGTCAAGATACCGACGACTGCGCAGTGGAAAGCCCTGCTCCTTTTTCTCAGCACTCTATCTTGTGCTGCTGTCGCAGCTGCGCGTCTTGGATTGATGATCGGTCGATGATGCCGCCAGCCACACCAGTGTCGCTCACCAGTCGCCGCCACCGCCAACCAGCCAGCCACTGCTCGCAGTAGCCATTTCTTCTGCAATGCATCGCGCTAATCCTCGGCATTACGACAACAGCAGACTACAAAAGTGTGAATCTTTGCAGCTTTCTTTGGCTAGCGGCTTCACCGCAGCAGCGGCCTGTTATTGCCGAGCTGCTCGGCCGAGCGAAGTCAAGCTACGCATCTGCTGCTGCCGGCGCCGGGGTGTGGCATCGGGCGGCTGTGCCGACGTCTGCCTGCGCCAGTCCGTCTGCCTGCGTAATCGCCGTGCAGACATTTACCTTTCGGTCTTTCCAGAAACCGTGCTCAGTAGCAGACGACCGATTGTCAGTTGTCCCAGCTCGGTTCCCCTACCCTTTCTTAGGCTCTGAGCGCTCAATCGCACTCGCCCACTGCCGAATGTGACCGCTGC
Organism: Cristatella mucedo; assembly: GCA_009760855.2. Lineage (NCBI taxonomy): Eukaryota > Metazoa > Bryozoa > Phylactolaemata > Cristatellidae > Cristatella > Cristatella mucedo. The sequence goes on from WPIO01000020.1 coordinate 4,195,317, forward strand.
ATTGTGCACTGCCCGATTTGCCTGCCGCCACTGCAGAGAGCGCTTCTGCTCTGCTCTCGTTGTAGGTGCCATGGATGCACGGTGGCAGTACTTTGCGATCGGCTGCCTTATTGGCGTTCTGTCGTCCGGTTTCGTGCAGTGGAGGCAAGGGCAGCAGCAGGATTTGCTGTCGAGTCGTGCCAAGGCAGCTGCGGCGCTGTCAAACCGACAGATCAGGCATGCCGCCGTCGATTCGGGCAGCAACTTCTCGTTGGCAGCCATAAGAAGCCTGCCGCAGAGCACCGGTGAGCGAGTGCCGTGGCTGCGACTGCAGTAACCTGGCAAGCAGCAGCAAGTGGGCAAGTGGTATGTCCGCGGAAAAAATAAATATATATTACTCATTTGTGTAGCACCCTAAAAGAACTTTTTCTCTATTCAGGCACTGCACATGTGCCTCGGGGCTCGAGGCCACGACCTTGGTCGAGGCGAGCACCTTAACCACTAGGCCAATCAGCAATTTTCTTAGCTCACGGTTAGCATCGGATACAACAATGTTATGCTCACCCGGTAGAAACAGTAGAGCAAGGGTCGGCTGATTCAGCAGGCTCATTTATAAACTAGCAGAGAAGCCTTTAGCTGCTATCATAACCACTTGCTGTGGGCTATAAAGAGCCGTGATGGCACACTAGGTAAGGTGGCTGCTTTTCACGATCTCGATCTCGAGGTCTTGGATTTTGATTTGGAGCGATTTTGAAGGCTAGCTGAGGAAGTCGGCAGCAGAGAATTAGCTGCCAAGGACAGGATGTGCCGGGGTCGGTAAGAATTGTGCGGAGATGTATTCCAGTCTATGACCCCCTCCCCAGAGCAAAAGTGCATGTACCGGCTGTCTGTAGATGAATGGACATGGCAGCCAATTCGTGGTCTTCTGGGGGTGCGGAGAGAGTGGGGGGGGGGCTCCTCAAGCAATTCAGCCAGGTTCTAAGCAGTCATACAGGGGCTGCAACTTTGTCGGTCAGATTGCCAAGTCCAACAATTCGTGTATCCCCTGCTCTACCGAAAAGCCGGGGTAGTTCGTTTAGCATAGGAGGCTCGCTAGCTAGCTAGCTGACTAAACTTCTCTGGACGATTTCCCCTTGCCGCGGCGGCCGCATGCGCCGCTGGCTCGGTGAGCGACGGTTCGAGGGTTGCTGCAACGTTGCAGGCGTGCCTCCCGCCGAAGACTCGTCGATGGCCGTCGACCTGTACAGCCGCGTGCGTGTGCTCTGCTGGGTCCTGACGAGTCCGGCCACCCTGGCGACAAGGGCTGCCAAGGTGAAGGACACATGGGGCAAGCGGTGCAACAAGCTGCTGTTCATGAGCTCAGAAAACAACACTTTTTACCCGGCTATCAGTACGTGTTGCTCGCGAGTCGGCGACCGGCAGGCTGTTGCCCCCTCATCAAGCGGCGCGTCGTCATCCTGGGTTCTCTCACTTCTAAATCTTCTGGGTCCTCTAGATCCCTTCGCTCTTTTGCTACGGCCTACCTTTGTGAAGTACTTCTCAAGCGATTTCCCTCGAACCTTGCACCCGGCTGACCCTGGTCGTGTTGCCGTGTGGCTAGCCAACTTCAACTCCTTCGGAGGCCATGCCTTTGGTTGATTGACTCCCGGAGCCTGGAACGTGCTACCTGCTGACATCGACTGACTCGACGAAATTCGAAAATGACACAGAAAAGGCAACCTTTTCCTCAAAGCGTTCAGTTCGTGTCATCTTGCGCTTCTTTTCCAGCTTATTTGAAGTGCCCAGAAACAGGTTTACTTCTCTTGGCTCGCCATGCAAACATGTTGTTAGTGTCGTTGTTATTGCTATTAACACCATCATGATCATCATCATGATCATCATCATCATCACTAGTACCAGGCTTCTGCCACAGCTGTAGCTCCCTGAGCTGTGCCAGTGAGTTCCTTTATGGGTTTTTTCTCTTTGCCCCATCGTTTGTCCATCTGCAGGTCTGTCACACGGCAGCAGCTGCCACGTGGCTGCCACGTGGCCTGCCAGCTCTGCTCTGCCGTTTTACTCTCGGCACGTTAGCCCACCCACCCCGCTACAGTAGCAGCCTGCTGTCCTGCGCCGGCAGTGCCTTCGGCCCCGGAGTGCACAGCCAGGCGTTTGTACAGATGCAGCAAAGAGAGAGAGAGAGAGAGAGAGAGAGAGAGAGAGAGAGCGCGAGTGAGCTGCCCTTAGTCTATATATAGTCAGGCTGCCGCTGCTGAATTTCGGCCGAGTGTGCTCGTTCGATCTTGTTTGCAAAAGAAGTGTAGTGCACCACGGCTGACAAGGTGAAACTGCTTATCTGGCAGCATCAGAGTGGACTGTTCCATTTGATGGGTTAGCGTGACCTATGCATTTTGTGCAACTGCAGACCTGGGCGTGCTCGAAGGCAGAGCTCACCTCACTGGAAAGACCATGCATGCTTTTAAATACATCTACGATCATCATTTCAACGATGCTGACTGGTTTCTGAAGGCCGACGATGACACGTACGTGGTCATGGACAACCTGCGATTGATGCTTGCCTCCAAGAACCCAGCCGAGCCCGTTTTCTATGGCCACCACTTCAAGACACTGGTGAAACCCCAAGGTTACATGAGTGGAGGTAAGAGACGTTTCGCCCCACCCCACGTGGCCACCGCCACCTCTGGGCCCACCTGCGTCCCCGACCTGTGTCCGAATCGAGCTCATGTGGTTATTTGTCCCGAAGCACCGTATTAAGCACAGTTTGCAAGTGTAGAAGCTATTGCTGCCAAGTGGCAACCAGATTTACTGTAGTGAGGCTCTGAGGAAATAATTCTACCATACTCTGTTGTCGTGGAGCTGCCTGGCGTCTAGACTTTCGAAAGGGGCTCGAAGCTCACTCTTGTTTCCTTAGTGGTGATAAATTTGGATCCGTAAAGTTTGAAGTATTTCGCATTCTTTATCCTTCTGGTGTTGGGATGGTGTTTCTACTGGCCACACTATACGCTATAGTTGTGCATTCGCAACGCCATCACCGGGCCGCCGCTGTAATACAAACGTGGCAGCTTCCTCGTCCGATCAGAATCCGGCCACAAACACAGCGCTCGTAGCGGTGCTAGTCCCAGCCGCCAACGGACGACGACGAGTACCGTTGAAGCTTGAACCTTGTATCGCCGCTAGCGGCTACTGTAGGTACTGCACCAATGCATGCAGATATGGCAGCAATAGAGTAACCCGGCAGCTGCAGAGTGCTCATACCTTAGCATAACAAGTCCATACTACTTGTGTAGGGAAGTCTATTTGACAGTCACAGGGGGCGGTGGGGTAGCAGGCATTCAACAGCCACCATGACACATACCAACGGCTCAGTGACCTAGATCCCAAATCAGTTCAAATGCCAGTGCCGACTCAAGAAGCACACAACTGACTGCTCATCTCATGGTATGGGCTTACTTTGGGCCTCAACCATAGATTACCGCATAATAGGTGCATAGCCGCTGCAATTCAAAAACTGCAAATAATAAATATTAGTCATATCTATCTGGCTGATATAGCTCGAAGCCGTTTCAACTGGATTGGTACTTTGGATCCTTGCCCGTGAAAAAAATGTCATGCAGTTTTCTTTGGTTTTTGTAGAGGCTTATTTTGTGGAGCATTTGCTATATGCTTGCTGTCTGAAGCATTTTGGACAAGCTGAGGTAGTGAACTTGTTATAAGGCTACGACGTGTATGAAGGCTTAGTGCTTACAAAGCATCGTGTCGACCCATTGGGTGTATTCGTAGATTTAGTCGGCACCCTATTTGGGACAAAGAGTTGGCGTGGTTTTAGCCGAAAGCACATTACTGCTATTTGGGTAGCTAAATACCCTATTGGGCAGAGAAAGCATTGGCTGTTCTCTAGCTTTATAAGATTTAACAAGTCGTTCTGACGGAAATCGACCCTTATTGAGCTTCGAGTACCATGAAAATGTTTTGATGTGAGACAAAGAGAGCTTAAGGCCATGTCATCAGTTCTTACTTGTAAAGATTGGCACAAGCGACTGCCAGGAAGAATCCGAATCCCACAGGCCAAGATCGAGGAATCAGCCTTACAGTCTGCTTTTTGATGGTAGGTCCGAGATTTCTGAGGCAGCCGAACAATCAGGAACAGACCGGAAAAGTATGCTGCCTTTGAAGATATTGCATAGGAAGACTATTCTGTAGAACTGCAAGAGTTCAGGAAAACGGAGATTTATTGGTAAAGAAAGCTGTCTATAGAAGGGGGTGTCGACATTTTTTATGATTTATATAAAAGCGTATATAGTTGGCAGCAGGTATGTGTTCGGGAATAACCTCTGCTCACTTTTTATTTGCCGACAAACGGGAAACTGTACGTCCCCCTCAATTCCGAGAACTCTCTTGTTGCCGAGTGAGAGTGAATGTATCAGCCCAATAACAAGGCTAGTCTCGACTTCGAACTATTGACACAGTGGGGACTTTACTGATTCGATGCTAGCTTGCACCTGAGACAAACTCTCGCGTGTCTCGACTCCAAACGGTCGCCAGTGTGTTGACGAAGCTTAAGTGTTCCAAGCTGAAATGATCCGGTCAAAATTGCTAGTTAAAGCCACTTGGTTTTACTGCTTGGCCTATACTGTGGCAAGACTTAGCAAACGACCAATCGTAATGGACCGTAATGGACACACCTTCACTGCTTTGCAAAGCTCGGTGGACAACGTGATCCTCAAAATCATCGGTGCGTTCCACGAGAGTTCCTGTTTGTAGGACAGTGTGAGCTCTTTTTGTAGGAATCAGATCATAGGGCAGTAGGCGAGAAGGCAATCGTGAAAGGTTCAGTAGGAGGTGAATTGTTGAGGGCTATTTCCTATCTCCACTAACGAAACCAGTTGTTCAGTGACCACTCTGGAATTGGAGTTAATAGGTGGTTAGAAGGGTGCAACCTCGACCGTGTCAACTTTCTGCTAGAAAGAAGATCAAAGCAGGACAAAAGCAAGATGGACCGTATGAATGCTGCTAAAGAGTGGAATAGATTCATCTCTTGCCAGCTGTGGTCTGTTTAAGATTTTTTCAAGTTTGCTACGTGAGCACAATCACTTGAACCCCCGTCCCTCTATTTGAACCTAATAAGTTGCTTCTGCCGACCTAGTTTCTTGGCGCCTTGTACTATTAGTACCAGTATTAGTGTCTCTGTATCTCTCTTTCTCTCTCTCTCTCTCTCTCTCTCTCTCTCTCTCTCTCTCTGTGTGTGTGTGTGTGTGTGTGTGTGTGTGTGTGTGTGTGTGTGTCGCGCTCAGAGCCTCTGTTTCTGATCGATATCAGCCATTCTGAGGGGAGGACGAATGGGGACAGAATGCTGCTACTCTGCTTGTGCATGTTACGTAGTCGAAGGCTAATAGTCAGCCGGTAGTGACCTCTCACTCCGAGCAGGAGCTCAGCTCTCTGCTCCTATGCTTGTCCAACCGATAGGTGTCTTTGGCATCAGCTGGCCGGCGGCTATTTGCAGCTTACAGAGAGCACAAACAGCCGATTGGCCGTACCACATCGTGAAAAGCTGTTTTGCTCAAATGTTTCCGAGTAACGATGTAACGTAAGTGGATTTCTGCTCGATTGCATGTATCGCCTCTGCTGTCTACGAGATCTTTCGTCGAATCAGCCTGTCAGCAGTGGTATGCTTCAGAAATCGGGAAAAACAGTTGGCTACGAATCGCAGCCTTTATGAATAATCTATTGGCTTTGTGGCCTAATACGATAGTGGTCACTGTTTCTTCCACGCTTGCTTGAGCTGGTGGCATGTTGGCTGCTGCTGTGGTGGCTCTTGCCTTGCTTGTGCCGAGAGCTCTCCTCTTGATTTGCATGACCTCAAGCATGCCAGTCCAGCCAGGTGGCGCTGATGCACATGAGCTGCTCGATCGCAACCGAGGCACGGGGCACTCTGTCGCCTGCATGCAGGCTGCATGCAGGCTGCATGCGCCATGTCGCCTGCATGCAGGCTGCACGCTCGAGCTTCCTTGCTTCCCAGAAGCCTGCTCTGCCATCCAAAGCTTCGAGTCTGCTGCAGCCTCCGTGCTCTACCGCTGTGGCAGAGCTTCCGAGCAGACTGTCCACACTGCGAGGTAGCAGCGCAGCAGCAGAGGGCCGGCCGCCACCCCTCCGAGACGGCATTAATTGTGCGCGCAGCGATGCCTCTGACGTCGCTCCGATCTGCCGCCTCCTGTTGGCGCCTAGGTGCCGGCTACGTGCTGAGCCGCGAGGCACTGCGGCGCTACGCCGAGCGAGGTCACCACCGGCAGGGCATGTGCCGCGAGGACGGCGGCGCCGAGGACGTGGCCATGGGCCAGTGCCTGCAAAACCTCGGCGTCGTCGCCGGCAATTCGTACGACGCGTCGGGCCGCAGCCGCTTCCACTGCTTCACGCCGGCCGGCCACATGCACGGCCCGTATCCTGCCTGGTATCGCAAGTTTGACGGGCACGGCGCCAGATTGGTAACTGAGCGGCTCCCCTGCTTGCTCGCTTGCTGCTCGGGTCGTCTGCACCACAGCTGCCGCGGCAGCAGCCGAAATGCGACCGACCTGCACGGATTGACATTTGCCCAGTGCGGACAGCGATTCCATTTTCCTGCTCGAACCCGAGAGCAGCAGTCGGCTCTTCTTTGCTTGACTCGAGTCATCTTCGTCTTTGTCATCTACCCGCACCTCTGGCCACACTGGTCAGGCCTGTCATCGACCCACGTTGCCCTGCCAACAGTGTCCTCGGTCCAGCCACCAGAAAGGGGTCATTAGGCTGGACAGGAGCATCGCCGCCCACTGCCCCATAGAGTTTGAAGACTCGTTCCATTCGATTGGCAAGCTGATTACCTTCATGTAAGCCTCCTCCCAAGCAGCTCGGTCAGGCTCTCATCGTGTAGCCCCTTTCAGCTGGGGGGGGGAGGTTGAGCTTCTAGATAAAATAGCAGTCATAGATAGCAATCATAGTGGTCATAATAGTCAGCCTCTGCAATCTCTTCGCTTTTCCAGCCATCATCGGCTGAGATGCTGCCTGATACCCAAAATGGATTTGATAACATCAGCCGGACAAGCAGCACACACTGCGAATGGGTTTTATGTGAGAAATACATTGCTCTGGATAGCAATAATAATAAAGATATCAAATAGTGCAATTCGTCAAGTCAGGATATATCGTGTCACTAGTTGGAAGTGAGTTCCAAGCTTTGCTAGCATACAAATTAAAGGCATTGTCTCCATAGGATTTGAGGTTGGTCTGAGGCACCGCCAAGGGATTTGAGTCAGTGAGTGTATAAGTCAAGAAAGACGGGATGTGTCAGAATTACATAGACTGGCTTACCTTCGATATCTTTGTCTTAGTAGGCCCAAGTTTTGGTAATAGTGGTAGCAGAAAGTAGGCGGCCTTGACCGTGGCGCTGATGTGGATGTCTAGTGAAAGCTCACTTTGGAACAGGACAGTCAGATAGATTGCATATAAATGCAACAATAAATGCAACAAATAAATATAACATAATATATAATAATAATAAATAAATAAATAGTATATAATATATATATATATATATATATATGAAGAATAAATAAATAAATAATAATAACAAATAAATGCAACAGGAGATGCAATGCTTGCCGAGCCCTTTTCAGGGGTGTGGTTTTCCTATGTCTGAGTAACATTAGGTTTGGCCATAGCTACTAGGTTGGTTTTATCATCATTCGATTGGTAAAAGTGTGCTACCACCCAAGTGTTAATGTCAGCAACACACGCTGCAAAGAATTTGATAGAGCTTGACGTGATTGAAGGTAGGAAGGGATCAAAGCTCGAGACAGGCTCCTGGGGTACCTCCACCAACCCTTTAAAGGCTCCCCAAGCAACCGTTGCCCATTGATATCGACGCACAGAAATCACCCCTGCGATTGGACCTAAACCATTGCCATGCAGTGTCAGTAATACCCAGATGAGACGACAGGCGATCAAGACGGATTCGGTGATTAATTTCAAAATACACTGAGCAACCGGAAGCCGTTTGCCGTGGGATTGGTCATAGAAAAGTAGTATCACCTCGGGTGGGACCGATCTTGGAGCCTCTGCCTTACCGTTCTATTTTTAATGTATGTTAATGCTCTAACCCATTGAGCTATCGAGACTACTCTTCCAACCGCCTTGAACGCAGGGCCATGGAGCCTCGGCTTTGATTGCCACACACGTGCTCGAGTGCAATCCCGATAGTGTTAGATGCTCCCGAAAGTTCTAGCAGAACTAGAAAAGTCGGTATACTTTCTCAGCAGTGCTTACTCTGTAGAGTGATTTTCACTGAAACCTGATTGGGACTTGATTGCCTGTTTAAAGATTTGATGCACGACTTAAGCTGGTCTGCCTTTGCTTGCTCCAGTGTCTTTGATAGGAACAACAGGAAGGAAAGAGGTAGTACAAGTTACTGAAGTTCTATCGGTCTAGTGTTGCCTTCGTAATGAGTGGCCAAACAAGCCTTTTAGAAAGGTGTAGGGATAAGAGCTGAAGCTAAGAACCTATTTATTGTGCTTGTTTTGCAGGGCATCAGCAAGTTGTTGTGCTTCATAAGGAGAAGTAATGGGTATGAGGTGTAGAGAACTAGCAGTCTTATTAAAGTGGGAGATACGCTTCAAGGTTTACATGTTGACACTGCATGTTACCTTTAGCAGTGTTATGCTTGTTGACGTTTAGTTGTTACCACTAATCATTTGATCTTGCTTCTTTTACAGCATCTTCACATATGCTGTAAAAGAAAAGTGCCTATAAAAAGATTAGGTTCTCTGAGGATGCTAAACAAATGTGTTGTTATTTTTACCATTATTAGGTGAGGTCATTAGTGGCAGGTTTGAAGGTGGGTATTGGTATTGAGGTAAAGGAACAAGCTGAGGTTCGGGAGTCCATTTGGGGATAGTGATTGCCCCTGAGATTGAGAGCTTGTTGATTATATTAATTTTTTCGACAAAGAAGATAGGTCGCTAGGGAAGTTGCTGAACTGGGAGTGGTTTGTGAATTGATCTATGGTCGACATCTGCATGTTTTTGGATTGAGCACCTGTGATTCTACTATGTTTTTATTTGAAGCTAGACTTGGCTTTAGCAAGGATGGATGGATGGGTATTTTACAATATAAATACCCCATATACCAGTTAGTCGGAGATGGCAGCATACAATCATGAGAATATTTGATCGAGTTTGTTGTCCTTACTGTCAGTGGGGCCATTCACATGAGCCAGAGAGAAAATAAATCAGCCTAACTACAAAATTTAGAACAAACGGTGTCATCTTTAGTGTCGAAGTAAATAATAAATCATCTAGTTTGAAGTAGGTATGATTTCTGGAACACAGACTCGAAATGGTATAAGAAAAATCATAAACATGAAATAACTTGGTACCTAAGGGGGGATGGTGGACTATTGCCACCATTATCATTAGCTGCTTGCTATTGGAGTGAGTCAAAATGAGAGATTCGAAAGACTGCCTCATGGGGACTGCAATTGGTTTGAAATTGATGGAGGAACCATAAACAACGGCTACTCCACCATCAGCTCTCATTAATTTTGAGTTGTGAAAAAAACAGATGTCTGTTGGGGTACATCGGTTATGGTCGGGCGGTTAGTCGATTTCACCCGGGTCTCTGTCACAGCAAACAGGACAGGCATGTCGGCAAGAATCCTATCGAGTATTATTAGGGGTTTATGACACATTCAATTGGCATTATATGGTTACACTTCAAGAGCGTGTTCATGGGTTATAGAAGGTTTGATCACCGTTCCGTTATTTTGAATACTTGGGTGCTTTAGGGAGAGCATGCATGGGCAGCTCAAGATAATGCAGGAAATATTGGACATGTGCCTGCTCTTGCTGTGTCTGGGCTTCCCGTGAAAGATTCCCAATTCGTGAACCATGGCAGAAGCTGCAGAATCCAAGAATACATTCGAACAATTGTGAAACGATAATATAGACAGTCGCTTACCAAATAGTAATAATAATAATAATGCACTTGATAAAGCGCCCTCAGAAAACTTAATCTCTTTCTAGTTGCTTTGCATTTGCTGCAAAGGGAAATGCATTTGAATGGTGAGTAATATCATGCTTGATAAACAAGTAGTAGGGTCATTTAAAGTCGGCCAATCTATAGTGATAGGTGGCTGGGCTATGGCAGCATAGACTGACGGTGCTGTGGGGTGTGGCATTACAGCTTAGTGGGAGGCACAAGCAGCCAGCACATCGGTCGGCACTGATAGATCGGCCTGGTCTGTCGGCAGCCGTGACCGAGACTTGGAAACTTAATGAGCCGTTATCTGCTGGCGTTGGCTGACGGCAGTGCACGAGACACGGTAGAGCCGGGCAGCCGAAGTGAACCACTACCGCCAGACCGTCGTGCTGCACCGGCTGCGCCCAAGTGTGGCGCTGAGCCTCCCTAATACGGAGGTCTTCTAATCGGTGTCATGCCAAGCCACACATCCGGTCGTTAAGCAGGTGCCCTTATTGCGCTTGCAGGGTGCAGCCGGTCTCAGTGACTCGACCGTCACGTTCCATTACGTCAGTCCCAGAGATATGGTGAACCTGGACTCTTTCATCAACCACTTTAAGCCTTACGGTGTCGATGAATCTCTTCGAGTGCTCTACCACGCCTACTACTCGAGTCGTCCCTGACACTGGTGATGTTTTGGTGCATTGAGAGCAGCCGACGTACATGACCTAGGTGACCCAGCCTTTGCGTGGCGAATCAGCACCGGATGCTGAGCAAGAGCACCTGCTAGTGTGGCCCCAAAGAGGTCTCATTTGTGTCTTCAGATGATGCCCCCAGCGGCTGGGTCTGCCATTCGTAAGCAGCGCTGCCTGCGCATCGTGGCCGCTTGGGGATGCACTACATTCCGACTGTGCAGGAAACCAGCGCCAGACCCATCTGTGACACTAGCCTGTCTGTGACATCCTAATAATAATAATGCACTTGATAAAACGCCCTCAGAGAACTCAATCTCTCTCTAGGAGCTTTACAATCATGTTTTTGATGCAACGGACGTGAACGCAACGTTTGTATTATGCTAGCTGGCTTTGTATAATTCATTTAAAAATAATTCATTTGTATAGCGCCCCAAGAGAACTTAATCTCTATTCAGGCGCTTCACATATGCCTCAGGGCTCGAGCCCATGACCTCAGCCAGGCCTTGGTCGGGGCGATCACCTTAACCACTGGACCAAACCAACTTTGTATTATTTTCTTATTTATTTTTCCATCACGTTTACATTCCCATGCAATTGCTGACATGTTTTTCATTGAGCTGTTTATGCCGTGTGTTGCTTTGCTCACTTTCCAACCATTTTTTCAATAGATTCCTCTTTAGTCTGCCTGCGTTTTCAGTCGGATTTTTTAGTTGACTGTCATAGCCGTGTGGCGCGGTCCTGTATCATCTGTTGTGTGTTGCTACCTGCCCTTCTGCTGGGAACCCGTGCACCTAATATTTGCTGACTTGTCAGCAAAACTATTGGGAACATTTATCTGCCTCGAGTGCATTTCATTGCAGATCACATCCTCAGGTGGCATACTTGAAAGGTGTCAGTTGACTAACTGTACATTACATTATGTTAGAGTAACTGCTGTGCTTGATTTACCATGTAACGTCAGGCAGGACGTCTGGTTTGGTTATTGTGTGCAAGGTTGATTAGGCACTTTCTGCAGGGCAACTCGTTCTTAGCATTCGTGAATCGGCAGTCTATCGTTCTCGTGTGTCGAGATCAGGGGCATCCCCTTCCTAGTTTTCCTTGAGTGCGATGGCTGGGCACATGGCGTGTATGTACAAGGTTAGGTTTCTTGTTTTTCTGCTGCATTATCTTAAAAGAGCATCTTTCATCGGCTGCATAGGTAAACGGGTTCGGTGAGCAGGAATACATTACCTGTGTGCTTGTAACTTTCTTGCTCAGCAAAATATTGGCATAATATTAATCTTTGTATGATGAGATATCTTAAAGCTTACTGATAATAATAATAATAATACATTTGTATAGCCCCCTCAGAGAACAGTCTCTTTCTATGCACTTTATACTAGCTGCAGAGTAAGCATAATCAAATGGTTAGTAGTAGCCTGCTCAATGACAACAAGCGTAACATGGGTAGAGGTGACATGCATAGGGTCAGTATGCAAATATGGTTAGTGGCAGCATGCACAGTATCACCACCCATAAGCACACAAAAGACGAATCACATGGACCCATAAAATTCTGTCATAAATAGAAGCATTTCTAGTTTCCTTTAAATGTAAAGTCGGGTGATGTCATGCCACCAGTCGGAAGTGAGTTCCAGGCTTTGGGAGCATACGAACTAAAGGCACTATCTTCAAAAGATTTGAAGTACTTGCGAGGTGCTGGTAAACGATTAGATTCCGAAAAGCGGATGGTACGATGCTTAGCCTGGTGAGGGAGTAGATCTGAGAGATAGGCTCAAGCAAAAGAATAAAGGGACCTAAAAGTGAATGACAAAACCTTGAAGCTGATGCGTTGCTTGACTAGGAGCCAGTACAGGTTGTTGAGAAGTGGTGAGATGTGGCAACTGCCGTGCTCACGACAGACAAGCCTAGCTGCAGAGTTTTGCACCAGCTGTAAGCGCCTGAGTGAGCAGGACGGTAGACTAGCAAGCATGTGAGTTAGAGAAGTCAAGACAGGATCTCACAAATGCATAGACCAATTTAGATGTAGTATTCCTGCCTAAGCAAGCCTGAATTTTAGCCATGGTTTGTAGCTGAAAGTACTCAGACGACCGGAAGACACCATAGGAAGCTACCCTTGCTTTCATTCTTTGAGCCAAGTTATCCTGGAATTATCTGTCGATCCGTGGACTACCGATCATGCCCACCCATGTTTACGGTGAAGTTTTAATCCCTCAGAAATTAAGTGTAGTGTTACCAATGTCGACACAGCCCCCCCTGCCAATTAATGCAGGCTCCTCCAGTGTGCAATTTCGGGCAAAAAACAGTAGAGGAAAGTGTCGGCTGGCAGCTTCCTCCGCGGCCACTGGCTGTAGAGCTTTCGCACTGGTGTATGGGAGTTAGCCACACCAGTTCCTGCGTGCTATGTGGCATATGTCTCGACACGGTTCGAAGGCTGGTTCCTGGTGCAGCAAAGTCCGATCAGCCCGATCACGTGGCCAAAGGCACGAAAAGCGACAGGAAGTTGCAAGGTGCCTACCCTCCTGCTAAATAAAATAAAATAAATCCTAGCTGATTAAACAGCCTCTTTTTGTATAGCGACAGAAGAGCCTTTACGGCTATCACCACCGCTAGCCTATCATCGTAGGCATGGACGACGGCTATTGATCGGCGAACAGGGAGACCGAGTAGAAAGCTTACCGTGGCCAAAATTCGGCCCTGCTAAAAGAAAACAAAAAAGCAATTGAGCTAAGTCCATGCGTTTGCGACATCCGCAACCTCAGGCTTCGGTGTGTCACTGCTCTAACGTCTTCCAGCCTGTAATATATATTGCTATAAGACGCAACGCCGTCGCTGCAATACTTTGCAGCCGGGGTTGTAAGTCATGATCGTCACAGCTGCCACATCGCGCCACCTCTCGCAGACCTGCATTTGCTCCAAATAAAGCAGCTTATCGACTGCAAGGTTCTGTTACTCACTTCTAGTTCCTATTTCTCTAGCTCCGGCCTATTTTTGAAATGCCATCCAAAACACACGCCTCAGTGCGTACTTAGAGCCTTCCACAATACTCAAAAATTGCGAATAAGTATGCCTCTTTGCATTAAAAATGCTTATAAAATGTAAATACAGTGTCCATACAGTCGAAGGTTCGTGGGATTTAACACTATAGCTTTCAATTTACGCTTGAACTCGAGTTTCAACAGGGAAGCAGGAGCACTTGAGCTAGCACTAGACGTTTGTTTAAAGCTGAGCGCTTTAGCCGGAAGTCCTGCGGCGGTTGCTATCTGCATACGCTTGCGTTTCAGTGCGTCTTGACGCGAGGCGGCGGCCTTAGCTCTGGCCGCACCTGACCATTGATCCAAAAGTCTGACCGCTTGCTTGCATCGTACTGGCTCCGCCGGCTGTTTTTCTTCAGAGACGGAAGCCACTCAGGCGCTTACTAATTATGGGGCCAAGATACAGTACGTACAAACGCGACGTAGCGAAGCTGCATCCTTCTGTACGCTACACTTCCAACCCGAAGCTTCCTTAAACCAAGGCTTGCTGGCGACAATTCGCACGTACATTTAGCGCCAGCGGTACTGGGTATTGCCGAACTGTGCGAGGCACGATCTCGAAGGCGCTTCTTTTCACCGGCGATCGAAGCAAGACCGTAACCTATAGGGGCTTGGGCGCGCGGCGATGGCGGTGCGACCTTGGGCGAGCGGCGATGGCGGTGCGACGAAGATAGCGTTGCCCCCACAAGTGAGTTGCGGTACTGGTGACGACAGCGGCTGTATTGCATCGTACGCAGGAAACGCAGGCGTGCGAGCGTACGCAAGGATGTAGAAACCGTCTCGGAAGCTGCTCCGGAGCTCTCAGTAGGGAAGAGAAGAGAAAGAGAGTGGAAGGAGGGAGACAGCGAGTGGATAGCGTCCACGCAGGCCGGTGGACAAGAAGAAAGTTCGCGCTGCAGGACTAGCGGGTCAGGCGATCACAGCTGACCCATTGTAATTAAATCCAGCTTAGTCAACCGATACAAACTGCAGCGTCTAATGAGGCGGTACTCAGCGCGCCCGTTGGCCGGGCGTGGTGGTGTGAGTCCGGCTGGGGCTTAACAGCTTTGAGGGCGTGGCCGCGCCCACAAACCAGCCGAGCCGAGTTCGCGGGTAGTGGCACAGCTGACTAGTTTTTGCCGGTTAGAGCACGCGCGCGCGTGCTACGAAGTCACATGTTTAATTACGCGACTCGGTAGTCGACCAATGAGTTGCCACGCTGAGTCAGTGAGGAAAATGTCTGACGAGCTCAGACCGAGCGACGGCAAGATAAGAAAAAGGGAGTGGATGGGTGAAGGACGGACGGGACCGGCCGGTCGCACGCGCGATGCGATCGGCCAACGCGCGGGAAACGCCGCGACCAGCTATCGGCATTGGAGGTGAAGATTGGATTGAAGATTGGATTTAAGGTGCCTTGCTAATTCCGCGCGCCGTCGCTGCTGTGCAGCCGCTGAGCCGTTGTCTTGCCATAGTCGGCGCACTAGGATTATGTTACGTTGTGAGCTAGTGAAGTACAGTTGGAGGATCTTGTGAAGATTGCCACAGCAGCTGGGGCCTGCGTCTTTGCGCGAGTGTGTAACGTTCGGGCGAGTTAAAGAGAGCCGGCGTTGCAGCTGCGGTCGCCGCCGCCGAAACTCGCTGGCCGCTTGGCCACGGTATTGCGCGTTGTTAAAAAAAACCGGTCTAGCGTATACGTAGTTACCGTAGTTTGCCGATCTCGGAGGCTTAGTAGGGAATTTGGTTATCATAATGTAATTGAACGAAACTGCCCGACATCCAGCCAGGTTCGAGCGAGTGAAAAGCAATCATTCTGTGTATCAGTGGCTGCCACGGATTCTGATTCTTTAAATGACTAAGAAGTACAGCTCATCATATGTAATGTAATGTATCTCCGTCAGTAACTCCACAAAGTCATAAAGACCATGTGGGTGTTACGCAGGAGAGTTTTGTATAGCGCACTCACAGCCTAAGCGGCTTTCGGTACGCATTCGGTAGCCAACAGACTTCGTCTCACGCAACAAAGAGAAAGTGGGAAGCATAGTAGAGTTAGGAGAGCAGTTGAGGTAGTGAGTAGCATGGAAGTAGCAGTTCAGGACCGGTGAAAAAGATGTGCCATAGTCGGCAGTTGGAGAGTAGATGTTGTGCAAGAATTGTGGAAGCGAGTTCCACAGTCTAGGACCTGCAGGGCTAAAGCTTCTGTCGCCAACTGCCTTTAAGAGGAGGAATGGGACAGCTAATTTATTGTCCACACAGGACCTGAGGGCGCGAACAGGCTGAAACTGATGCAGCAGTTCAGCTAGGTATGAAGGAGCCAAGCCGTGGCGGGCCTTGTGGGTCAGCATAAGAACTTTGCTCTGTATCCTTTGCTGAACCGGCAACCATCCTAACTCTTCCAGCAAAGGTGACACGTGCTCAAACCGCTGGGACTTGAAGACCAGCCTTGCAGCCATATTCATAGTCTGCTGTGGTGGCATAATAGCTTTCTTTGGTAGCCCAGCCAAAAGGGAATTACAATAATCAAGCCGAGACAGAACTAGAGAGCTAGTTAAATTTTATACAAGCCACTGTGGGAGACAGCTTCTAATCTTGGATAGGGATCGGATGTGATGACTAGCTGTAGAAGCAGTCTTCTGAATGAAGCCTTTGAAATTGAAGCAGCTGTCGAACACGACACCTAGATTACGAGCACGTGGTGACGGTCGCACAATAGCATCACCTGTTAGAAGAGCAAAGCCTTTTAATCCAGCCACACGCTTAGGGTGTCCTATGAGAAGCAGTTCAGTTTTATCATCATTTAATTTCAGGAAGTTTTCTGACATCCAGGATCGAATATCGGCAAGGCAAGCATTCATTTTCTCAGTTGCCGCAGCAGATTCCGACGGTTTGAATGGCAAATACAACTGAGTATCGGCAGCATAGAAGTGATATCCTATTCCATGGGCCTTAATCACTTTTCCCAGAGGGGGTTAGGCCTCACAGCTGGCAAAGCTAGTGGGTAGACATCGTTTTGCTACATCGATAGTGGCGATGGAGTCGCTTACATGGCAGTCAAGTGGAGACAAATGCAACAATCTTGGCATTACTCCTGAGCAGGTGGCAGCATCTGGTCTCAATCACCATTTGTTGGCAAATTAGTTCGTTGTTGGATGATAGCACACAGTCAAGCTCTCTCGACTGTTATGCCGCCGTGAAAAACGAAGGTATAGGTCAGACCAGGCCGACGGCTGGCAGGTTAGGGAGTAGTGGTCTGGCCCAAGGAGGGGTCGTGGTGTCCTTTGTTTGACACGAGATGGATGTGGGTTTATGCATGGCTAACCGGTACTGGGCTGACCTCACGGCCAGGCAAGCAATTAGTTGGGCAGCCAGCTGTTGATACTGTACGAGAAGACAGGCCACAAGCGAAGAGAGACACGAGAGACACCGATGGATGAGGGCTCCAATAACTGTGTATTCGGCTAAGGCACACAGCCGTTCTCCCCCCCCCGTCCTGCTTCTTCGTCCTCGGTCTGCCCTTGACAGTCCACTAGGCCCCCCTTGCACCTCTGCCACCGGCTGGTTAGGTCGCTTGAAGGGAGAGTCGCTTGAAGGGAGAGCCGCATGCAGGTTACATGCATCAAGGGTGAGCCAGGGTGCACCGGCCGAGCACTAGGCCACATGTCCCCTACCTCCCACCTGATCTAAGATAACATGTAGAGCCTGTGTGTGACCGAAGCAAAAGCCAAAAGGATAGCCCACAACGGGCGGAAGCAAAATGCATGACACATCGTAGCATTGGAAGTAAAACGTAGCATCAAAATTGATTAGTTCGACAAAGCACGTAATCCCCATAGCATGGAGGTGGCTTAGGGTCACATTGGCCGCAGCTGTCTGCCCAGCTATCGGCTCTGGCTGTACTACTAGGGCCAGCATCGAAGCTTGATTCAGGGTTCGATGGCGATCGTTACCGGTCTGATGTCTGCTAGATGTCGACGGATTCCATGGATTTCAATGCCTACTCTCAACCGGAACAGTACTGTCCCCTGAGGCCACTAAGCTGCTGTGGCTGATAGATTTTACTAGTACACCATCGTCGTCAGTATGTCTCTCCCACTCCGGGTTGCCATTCTTATTACGGTTCGGCGATCTCACTTTACTTCACCATTAGCGGTAGGCGCACTGATAACTTGTGAGTATCCCCCAACGCTCACAAAGCTGGTGAACAGTGTTAGATGGGGAGCCGTAATGGCACACTAGGTAAGGCTGTTGCTTTTCACGACCTCGGGGTCAAGGTCGTGAGTTCGAATCCTACGGTGGGCGATCCTGTATCGCCACTGCAAGCTGTGGTGATAGCCGTAAAGGCTCTTCTGCTGCTATACAAAAACAGGCTGTTAAATCAGCTAGTATTTTTTTTTATCAGAAGATGGTGGAATTGTCCATCAAGAGCTTTCTCCTTGCTGTATAGCTGGCCCTTTTCATCACCGAATATCACTTTAAAGTGTCGGAGTACTGAGGTCTCGCTCTCGTTGGGGATATGCCGCCAGATAGCAAACCTGATGGGGCCACTATCGACAAGTGTCAGATACTTGCCCCCCCCCCCGTTGAAGAAGGTACCATCAATGGTCAGGTGGCATCTATGTTCTGATGTCCGTGGCTCCCGAGACACTGGCGAGTTCCGCCTGCTCTCGCGTTACGGAAATGCCGCAAAAGCAGAGCCTGGCCATGTACAATGAGCCATCAACCCCTAATAATATTTAATATAATTAATTTTTATAGCACCCAAAGAGAACTCAAATTTATTCAGGCGCTTCACATGTAATGTAATGTAATGTATCTCCGTCAGTAACTCCACAAAGTCATAAAGACCATGTGGGTGTTACGCAGGAGAGTTTTGTATAGCGCACTCACAGCCTAAGCGGCTTTCGGTATGCATGCCTCGGGGCTCGAGCCCACGACCTCGGCCAGACCTTGGTCCCCGGGTCGAGCAGCTTAACTAGTGGCCAAAGCAGCTAGGCGTGATGCAAGGCATAGATAGCTTGCAGATCCTCTCTTCTAGTGCTGGAGCAGCAGAGGCGAGATTCGCCGTTGGCTTGAGCCCAGACTGTGGCCCAGTAGTACTGGTAAGTTACCTGCTTTTTTGTCGGACGAACGAATATTGTTTATCCTCACCCGAAGGTCACATTCCTTAATTCTGTAGAAGATTATTGCTGTCTGCCGGCGCCCTAATGCCTAACTCAGACCACATGTACATATTGGCTTATTGCCTTTAAAAAACGATTGCAGCCTCGAGTGCACAGGGGCTGAGTCGGTGAACAACTCGATCTCGTGCACAGGCTCTAGGCCAGGGCTAAGTTTAGGCTCTTTAAGACACCCTCGAGCTTGGTCAGATTGATATGCACTATCATCTGACTTTCTAAGCCACGAGGCATCGTCTACAGTCTGCCCTCCGATTCCCAAGCAGGCACCTATTTCTAAGCTGTTTTCGGCACACCATACCTGTACGAAATTAAGCCTCCCATCGTGGGCATTGATTCCCAGACCTTGCATGCGACCTGCGACCATTTTCTCTGGTGGCGTCTTAGCTTCTAGCCCGAACTGTCAACAGAGAGAGTTGACATGGTCATTCGTCACAATGTCATTGTTGTCGATTATAACATTCTTGACTCAGTAATGAACGATCTCAATTCAGCTACTTCGTCACCATATTCATCACCTCCACCTTCTCTTCGTTAAAGAATTCCATATCTGGAAGGGTGTGACAGCCCTCCGAACGACCTGTCGTCGAGCTGGGTAGCGCGACCAAACAGCAAGCCTGCTGGCGGCAACACCAAGCACTGTATTCTCCAAACCACCCGGCCAAGCCCAGTCTACATACGAGACGGCTGCCGGCGTGGAGGGATCTCATATCCTTCCTCTTGCACTTATATTCCATGCATGCATTGTTACCTTCGAACTGTCGAGCCATTATTCGGTCCGAACCGCCCGACAGCTGGAGTCAGTTTGTGATTAGATGGACGTCCCCACAGATGCCGCCAATGCATGGATTTGGGCAGCATTGCCGAGTCATCGTCTGCTCGGCTCACGAGCCTGTGGCTGCTTAGGCAATATGAGCCCTCGCAGAATCTCCACCCAGTGCTCGAATGGGCTTCAGAGTCATGTACCCTCACAAAGGGTAAGAATATAAGCAAGACACAAGAACGAGCGCAGGGAGCAGTTGACATGGAAGAAGCCGCGATGGCAGCAACTTCATGTTAACGTATTTGTTTATATATATTTGGTCACGTGATATTGTTGGCCAATGGTATTACGATACGGCTCAGCTCAACAGCCGTGGGGGCGTAACTCCCTAGCAGACTCAACAAGAATTAGTACTGAGTGGGCGTAGCAAAGAACGAATTCGATGCTGTGATGGTGAAGCTCGCAAATAGCAAAACATTTACTATTGGCCCCTGATAATAGGGCCGATGAAGTCCATGCCGATGTGCCTGAAAGGCACATCGATTATCGGTTTTGGGACCGGCCTATTACACCTTTGTCAACGAAGGCAGCTCTGGCTACCGTTCTACATCCTGTCGTATAGACCCCCCAAAAACCTCAGAATTATGTCTAGTTTTTTCCCCCCAGATGACCTGTCAGTAGAGGTGAGTTTGCCCCTCACTCTTCTACGACAGGTTTGTGGCAGACGCAGCTGTTTTGGCTCTGCACAGGCCCTCCGGGCGATCCATCTGTAGATTATACCCGGGCTGTTCTTGACCAGCCTCTGCACCCACTCTATCGTGGTGGCAGACTCCTGGAACTTGATTAATTGCTCCTGGCCTGACCACAGGCTTGGCTTCCTCTCCTGCAGGTCGTTTCCCGAACTCAGGTTCGGCTGCTCTGCCGGCATTCAGTCTCTTCCGGCTGGTCAGTTCCCTTCGTTCGCCAGCTCTGAAAGAGATCCTCCTCGAATATGCTTCTTAGGGGCAGTTCGGGTGCCAAAACTTGCTCTACCGGTGTTGGCTGCACTCCTGACTGAGGTAGCTGGGCCATCGCCTTCCCCACAAACCTGGCAAGCTCCTTGGCTTGGGCTCGGGTTGTTACCAAATAGTCTCCTTTTCTCTCTGCCCGGTTCAGGCCAATCGGTAGCACCATAACCAGCTGCAGTTGGAGCTGTGGTATGTCCGTACCGAGTAGCAAATCCTCAGGCAGGCTCCACACAACTGCTGCCACCATCTGGATTGTTACTCCACTCGACTTCATCCATGCGCACCCATGTTAAGAGGCACACGAAGGTGTCTCCAGCGATGCACATTGGACGGCATTCGTAGTACGCCGAAGCAAGCAGAGCACCGAAGCTGTTGTCACAAGGACGTTTTATTTTCCGTACACGCCTACAACGCTCCCCAAACGCAACTATTCTCTCCTAGGCCGGCGTTCCCACTTACCACAACACGTCCCAGTCAAGACAACTCATTCGAGAGTTGACGGGAGGACAAAGCCGGTCTGCAGATAAACCACAGCCTCCAGACCACAGTTGGGCACGGGCCTGTCCCTAGGCCACATCCATCGGCTGTCAGCCGGCTAGCCCATTGTCTAGAATGGAATCATGCCCACACACGGAACGTGCAGAGAAACACAAACCACACCAGCCAATCCTTAAATCCCTGTCGGTTGATTATAGAGTCTACCGGTAGTCATACTGCCCTTGTGTTATTACTGGAGGCTGTTCCCTGGCTAACCGAAAATTGTTTAGTCCTATAATGGCCCTTGGTGGCAGAAAACTCACCCAGACAAAGGATGACTAATGGCAAGCAGGACTCCGAATGTTTGGGGGAAAAGGTCTCAGCTGGGCTTCATGAGGCAAAGCTGTGTTGCTATCGCAACATAGTTGCTTAGCGCTCCTCTGCCCTTGGGCCGCATGAGCTGCTCGAAAGTTAGCAAATACGCTTCTGTGTTGTCCTGCTCACTCATCTTTGTGAGTGTCAGGCCCAGAATCCTGTTGGATTTCGAGGTAGCCGACCTAGTTACCCCATCGTGTTTGGCCTATCTGTCGACTGTTGCTTCCACTCGCAGGACATCAGCAGAAGTATTACCTCGAGAGGGCCTCTCAATGCTTCGTCGGTCGCATTTTCACTTGCCATTTCCTGACAATTTAAGCCAGAGCACGTTGGAATGCACAGCTCTTGCCAAGCTTGTACTCACTTAACGCAGATCCCGGTGGAGGGACTGGGCCGACTTAGATCTCACAGCTGCGCCAACAAATGTGACAGCCCTCCGCACGACCTGCTGTCGGGCTGACCTAGCAACAATCCTACTGCTGGCTCCCAACGCCAAGCACTTTATTTTCTGTAAACTACGCCGGCCATGCACAGGCTACACACTGTAGACAGCTGCTCGTATCGAGGGATCTAGCTCTCCTGTACTCATTCGGCAGCCCTCATGCCAGAATTTTTTCTACATTGCGTTCGTTCCGAACCCTCCCGACAGTTTGCTGGCAGCGGTTTGGGGGAGCTGGATGTCCCCCACAGGTGCCAGCCACCGATGCTTGGATTTCGGCTGGACTGCCGAGTCATCGGCCTGACTGTCGAGTCGTTTGCCGAGAGCCTTCACCTGCTCCTTGGCTGCGGCTCACGAGCCTGAGGCGGCTGCTGAGGCAGTCTTAGCCCTACAGTAGGGTCGCCGCCCTGTGCTGCTCGAAGGCTGCTGAGTCGTCATCTTCCCTTAGATTAACCTCGGTTAACCTTTTGCTGAATCGATCAAGCAGCATGAACCAGACGACGGGAACGAGCAGTATGGTTTTGTAAATCTCATTTTCTCAAGTGTCCAGAACTTTGTCGATGGACAGTTCGAGGGCTTCGTGGTCCGTGGCTGCGGGCTGCTTGCCGAAAGGCATCCCAGTCGAGCGAGCGCCTCGTGGGAAGCGCTGCATACTCGTCAAGTGTCAAAGAGCGTCGGTTTTCGGTCGACCGTGCATGGCCCTTGTGCTTTTGAGCCTGGCCACTGTTTCGCTTCGATCTCGTTGCCGGCCTTTAAGTCGGCGGGCACGCAAGATTTCTTCAATAGAAATCAGTCCAGCTCCATCGGCATGCCCTGCACCGAGCGAGGCATGCAGCATGCCGACCGGCAACGAGCGACTGCTCTGTTCAACGCAATTACAGGATCGGCAACCAATAAGAAGGTGCCGAGGTGGCACGAAGTGCCACCTGTCAAATAATCGATGCTCTTCCAACTGAATACGTACGCCAAAACAGGCAGAACATCGAAGCTGGTTGGAAGGAATGTACATTCTCACGTGCACCTGCAGCGCTCCCCCAGACGCAACTGTTCTCTCCCAGGTCCGCATTCCCTCCTCCCCGAATCCCTCCCAGCCACAGCTCATCCCGTGATTTGGCAGGAGGACAAAGCCGGCCTGTGGATAAACCACAGCCGCCAGACCGGAGCTGGGCACCGGCCTGTCCCCAGGCCACAGCCACCAGCTGTTAGACCCTTGGGTGGTTTAGGGCACTACCGGTCTGCCTGCACTGGCATTGTGCCGGCGCTCCCAGCGATCGCAATCATGCACAGAAACACATACCATAGCACCAATTTAGTCACAATCGACCGAGAGCAGCCGGTATCAAGGAGCACCTTCGTAATACGACCACCGTTGCACAGTTTTACTGTTGGCAGTCGAGTTCGCTTGCAGGGGAATGCTCCTGCGCTATAACGTGTGCTCCCTCTTAATCGTTTTTTTGATTGCGTGTCTGGGGCGTTCTGGGCATGCTGCTGGTAGAGGCTAGTAGCTGCACACGAAACACAGCCTTCCCTGCCTGCCATTGCCAAGAATTTGCAGTCACAACTTATATGTTCTTCCGCTTAGCACGCATAACAAACTTCGTCGAGCCGGATGAGAGCAACTAACTCCCTGTGCTTAGGCCACAGCCGGGTAGCTCGTATCCTAGCATCTTGTAATCGCTCGAGTCGAGTCGTCTTGAAAACCTCAAATAGTTGTCATTTTTTCGAGCAGACATGCCTTGCAAAGGTATTTGCTAAGATGCCCTCAGGAAGCCCGGTGACGAAAGCACTTTGTAACAAGTCGTCCTTTGCAGCCGACCTCACCAGTCCAGCCGAGCAGCTCTACACTATAGACACTTTCACGTCTACAGCTTGCCCGAGTTGAAGTCTGAGCTCTTCACAAACTCGGAATCTGTCAGCGGAATCTGAGCGCTGCCAGAAGTGTCTCTTTCACAAGAGTGTGATCCTTGTTTGCTTGCCCTCAGGTGCTCTGATACACGGTGAATGTTCCGCTGGTTAAGACAAGAGGCAGGAATTTGTGACGATCGGCAGCTCCGATGCCTTGCAGTGGTGCCGCCACGTCTAACTACTCGATCGAGCCCGCCATGTCCCTGCTGCCATCGAATTGAGCCGCGGTCTGGCTTAACTCCATATTTTGCCTCCCAGCTGAAAGAGCTGGCGGTCGGATGCTCAGTAACAGTGCAACGTCAGCACCGAAACAGGCTGCAGCAAACGTTTAGTCCTCGGATGCTCTCAGTGCAATAGCTCTTGACTACTCAGCCCTTAGGTGCTTCTCAAGATATAAGAGGCCTCAGCCCGTCGGTACAGAACCCGAACAAGGCTGTGGCATGGCCGACCCCGGAGGCCCGGCTGACACGGAGCGGCTGCTGGCGCACGCTCCTCACTGCTGGCCATCCAGCTGCGCATGATCGCCCCATATTGCAGCGGCGGCACAATCTGCTTGCGCTTCCGCCGGGGTCCGGCCCTATAACTGCGCTGGTGCTCTTGCCTGCTCTTACGAATCTGATGAGCGGCTGGAGCGGCGTTGCGCCGCCGGAGCCCCGCTCCACCGCGAGGCCAGGCCCCATAGCGGGTCCCAGCCCTAGACGCAGCCCGGAGGTGCCGGCCTCAGCAGAGGCGCCGGCCGCGTGCCCTGCCTGGGATCCTTTCGGGTGTCGGCGTTGCGCTTAACTGCTCTTTGTCGGCCCCCCCCCCCGAGCAGGTGCTGCCACAGCAGACGCTTGCGTTGCACCAGGGCCCCTATCAAGCTCTGGGCCTACTTACGCGTGCGTGGCAGTCCATGCGGTCTCCGACGGCGGCTCTAGGAAGGTGCGCCACACTCTCAGCTGACTCGTTGATGGTCTTACACATGCAAGCTTGCGAAATTTGAATTTGACATGCAGAGCCGAGAGGGCCGACTCGTTGGCTTGGTGCCACGTACCAAGCGAGCCATCCACAAACGGGCACTGCTTAACTAGCCGCCCATGCGTGCGTAGAGCATCGGCCAGCTCTGCGTACTTGGCCATCCCATCACCTTGCCAGCATTACCGCTTGGTGAGTTCACGGCGCCGGTGTCCAGGCAAATTCGCTTTCAAAATTACTTTTCTGGCCGGAGTGCAGGGGGACCGTGAGAATCCGAACCTGGCGAATATATATATAAATATATATATTGGTTTATTATAAAATATAAGTGTTTATTGAAATTTAATAACTTGTTTATATTCATTAGTCGGCAGTGCCCTGTCCTGCCGGGTCGAGGGTGCTACCCACGCCTCCCGGTTGAGGAACAGGGACCACATGGATCCGACCTGGTGATGGCATCTGAGACTCAGTGCCAAAGCAATGCTATTCTCTCAGCAAGTGATATGCCGATGTCAGCCAGGCAAGCTTCATTGTTTGGCTACAAGCTGTAGCCAGCTGCCGAGGGCCACGGCCACGAAGGGTCTCACCACTGCAGACCGGTAGCCAGCGGTCAGGAAAGACCTGGAATGGCTGTACATGTATCGGTCTTGTCCCCGGCCTCCATAATCAAGCATCTTTGCTGGTGCCGCACGGCACCGTCACATCAACGATTGCCATATCGGTACCGTTGCCCATGACCAGGTCCGGCTTGAGAGCCTGACCACTGGCAAGCCGGAGAGCGCGACCTGCCGGCATGGAGTTGCATTCAAAGCATCAGCTGTTCTTGCAGTTTAACGTCGCACTGGGACAGCTTCCATACATTTACAGTAGTAGTCCTGCAAGATAAGAAAGTACTCTCGATCGGGGCAGTAGCGGCCATGTGCTTCTAGAGCTTTTTTTTTTGGGCGGTTGACTCACACCTTCAGACCCGGTAAAAGCTAACTTCCTTTAAGCTACTCGCGCTGGCTGGTGAGCCGTCAGTTTTTTCCAATCACGTGCCAAGAGTTGCCTGCTTGGCGACGATCCAGCCAGGCCTTGAAAGTCAGAGGTCAGTCAGTTCGCTCGGTAATAGGCTACACACCGCTTTAGCCTACAGGCTGGTCTTACAGCTCCTTTGTGTATTTTTTGCAGCCACATTAGTCCTGCCATGGCAATTTAAAATGAGGACTACCTTCCTTTGAGGACTTTTGGAATTGCATTTGAGCCAATTGTGACGTTAAAAAATCAGTCTTTAAGAGCATATCAACGACAAGGTCTCACGGCGAGAAAGGTGTGGCACACTTATCTGCCATCTATAATGAACCTGTGACAGCCCTCTGCACGATCTGTTGGCCGGCTGGGTAGCGCGATCGAGCGACATGCCTGCTGGCTTCAGCACCAAACACTTCCAAACCGCGCCGGCCAAGCCCAGTCTATACACACTAGACGGCTGGCGTGTCGAGGGATCGAGACCTCTCTCTCTCTCTCTCTCCTTGTACTCCCCTATATTTCATGCATTCGTTGATTTTTGCACTGTCGGGCCATTGTTCGTTCTGGTAGAGGGATGTCCCCGCTTGTGGTGAGCCTGTGGCTGCGTAGGCAGTTTGAGCCCTCGTAGGGTCTCTGTGCAGGGCTCACAGGCTGCAGAGTCATGTTCCCTCACATTCCCTCTTCTTCGTCGGGCGGTTGCCAACTTCAGGCAACATACCAGTGGTCTGTTGCTTCAAGTTGGGGTCGGCCTCTAGTCCAGCAGTTGCTATATCACCGATGTGCCCCATGGCCAAGCAGGTTGATCGGCTACCCTCTGACCATGTGGAACAGAGTGATCCACCCTCATCACTCTCCTGCGACAGGCACTCGGCAGAATCAGTTGATTTGCGAGCTTTGGAATGACCCTTTATGCTGTCCATCTCATGTACAGTGGACCCCCATCAATCACATCGCCGTGCTGGCTGGCTCCAGGCTATTTCCGAGCAGCCTTGGCCTATACTTCACCATGGGGTCGGACTCCTGGCTAAGCCTGACAGAACTAAGCTCGGTTTCCTCTCCTGCTTGTTGCGTCCCGGGCTTCGTTTGGTGAATCCTTTTGCATTTACGGCTCTCCCGTTGGGTCAGTCGTTCGCACCCGCTTTGGAAGAGATCATCCTCGTCTTGGGCCCAATGTAGCAGCTTGGGGTTTAAGACCCCCACTGGGGTGGGCTCCGCTCCTGACTGAGGCTGCTGGGCCACCTCCTGCTCCTCAAGCTCGGCATGTTGCTTCTCAAACCTGATATCGTTTTAGCAATGCTGCCAGCTCCACATGTCTCCAAAGACACTGCTCCTCCCACTTATTTTGTCTCAGCTCCCGCCACTTTCGTTCATCCTCCCGTCAAAGCTCGCTGCCAAGAACCAGAACGCGTCAAACCTTCAGATATCATCCTCCGGTTCTCTATCTATTCCTTTCATTTTGCGGATTGTGGCCATTGTTTTCTTAACGGGGTCTACTTCAGGTGGCACACTGACATCCACTTCATTGTTCGTGAAGTCTACTCCGTGATCCACGGGATTCGCTTTGACCTGCAGCCCTGCCAAGGATCTCACTAGGCTATCCGAGGAGTTTGTGGCTGCTGCAACTGCTCCTGCGATCGGTTTCGCGTCAATGGCCCACGTGCCGAGTACTGTTCCTAGCTGCTCAGACACCCTGTTGCTTCTTCCCAGTGCTGCAAGCAACGGATGGTCCTCTCTTGCCGAGCCAGTGGTCCTGGCTGCCGTGTGGAAGGCCACGGCGCAGGCGATTGCTCGCGAAAGCGCTGCTCTCACCACCAAGATGGTTCCTTGAGGAAGAGCAGGCTGTGTGATCTCCTTGGTCACTCCATAGAGTGCCTTCACGATTGGTGCGAAATTAGCATCCGTGACTTGCCACATCTAGCAGTCCAATCACGAGTGGTTTTCCTGACATTAAGGCACCAACACCAATGTTCATTGGCGGTCACCTGTCCTTTGCAGAATCACTGAGCCTGATCACTTGGTCTACGTGCTCTCTGCCCACTGCAGCACCCAGGTACGTGTAGCCAGCTGCAGAGTCTGCCTGTGCCGCCCCAGTGAGCACGTCTGCGGCAGACGGTGGAGAAACCGTCCCAGATCTCAGGTTTTCCTCAGACCGTAACGTTGTAGTGTGTCCATAATGTAGGTCTGATTGAGTTAGAATTTTGCAGGCTCGGTCTCAGGTGCATAATCTAACTTGGTGGGAGCGTTTTGCAGCGTAGGTGGAGCCGCGTCACAGCATTCTACCCTGGCACTGTAAAAACTCCTTCAGATTTGCACGCGTGAGTAGCCGATACAGGTTGCCGTCTCATATTATACCTAGCAGTTAGAAAAGTCTCCCTTGTCTAATGCCAGAAGCAGCCACGTCCGTTATCCCAGGGTTGGTGAAAGACACATGATCACCGTCAAACTCGACCTTATAGCCTCGTACGACGCATTGGCTCAAAAGAAAAAAGGTTCTTGGCAAGTGCCAACGAGCAAAACATCTCGAAGTTCGGCTTCTCGCCATGCAGTACCTACATGCAGCTGAATACGCACCTTGCCCACGCCGATCGCTTTAAGTACTTCACCGTCATCCACCACGACACTGCAAGCAATTTTCTCGCAGCATGTAAAGAGCTCGGGCTCGTTACACATATGTGGCGTGTCTGCAGAGTCTATTAGCCATTCCTGCTGTGATGGAAACTGGCAGGCAGTCGAGTTCGCAGTAAAAACGAATTAAGTCCATAGTCGCTGTATCCGTGGCCTCCGATTTGGCCTTTTTGTCCCGTTTCCTTTTGTGACATTGTGAGGCCTTGTGGCCCACCACTAAGCAATAGTGGCACTTACCAGAAAATTTGAAAGTGTGCTGCTTGCCCTGAGTGGTAGGCGAAGTCGCTTTGCTGGCTTTCCAGGCTTCATTCGAAGCCACAAGAGCCATCTCTCTCGTGCTCTCGTCAAGGGAATGCCGATTTTTCCGCCTCAGACGTTGATGCATCAGCCTGGTCCTGACAAAGCCAAGCGTTAAGTCGCGCGTGTCCCTTTCTTCAAGGGCCATTATCAGCTGCTGCCAAGACAAAGGTAGCCCATTAATCATACGTAGGATAATCTGTTCCTCCGGTATAGTGTCGCCTGCTGCATGAAGCAAATTTGCAATTGATTTAACTTCGCTTACGTAATCCTGTACATCGTCACATTCGTTCATCCGGGAAAATGCCAGCTTCCGACGAGTCGGGCATGACGAGCGAGCTGTGGGCCGGCTTAGTGTCGCCGTACCGGACTAGGGGTTCTCTATGTAATGATAAGACGCAGCACAACGAACAGACTACGTTTATTGGCAACCATCTTATGTCGACTACAGGACCGCACCGTGATCGAGGCCTCTCCTGATTGGTCACGTTGTTGCGGTTCCGCCCGATAGTTCTGTTATCACACATTCCCTCCAAATAGGAACTGTCTCATTTTCAAAGATCTAGCCTTTGGACTGGCTTTACCAGCCTGCCAGACCTTGTTGTCGTTTGACCTTGAGAGGTGTACATCTCATCGGCAATACTTGGAGACTGATCTTGAACTGCAGGTGTAGGTTTCGGTAGATGTAGGGAACTGCCATTATATTCTTTGTTGGTGACCTGTGGATCGGTGTCAATCGGTCGAAGATGCCTTCTGTTCCGCCGCAGAGTGCTGCCATTATCAGTCTGCACGACAAACGATCGAGGTGCACTTGCTTGAGCTGTCGCCGTTGCATGAGTGCTCTAGCTGTTTTCACCATCAGTCCGCACTAGTAACGGTTGGCCAGGTTGAAGAGGTGGAAGTGGGCGAGAAGAATGATGGCGATCGTGGTAGTGCTGTTGAAGCTCTTTTGCACGGTCGTCGTTGAGTTGCACCTTTTCTTTTGCAGGCCATTGTGGTTCGACATGCCGAGGGGGCACTGGCAACGTCGTCCTAATCTGCCGTCCCATGATCAGTTGTGCCGGGCTGAAGCCTGTAGAGGTGCATGGCGTCGAC
Source organism: Cristatella mucedo (assembly GCA_009760855.2). Classification (NCBI taxonomy): domain Eukaryota; kingdom Metazoa; phylum Bryozoa; class Phylactolaemata; family Cristatellidae; genus Cristatella; species Cristatella mucedo. The sequence goes on from WPIO01000020.1 coordinate 4,225,098, forward strand.
CTCTGTATCATTAATGCGAGGCACGGATCAGGCTGCCTCACAATAGATTTGGCAGTTTGCACCGCTCTTTCCACTTCTCCGGTCGCATGTGGAAAATGTGGGCTGGTCGTAACATGTTTGAACCCATATTGTCTCGCGAAATCGCCGAATTCGTGAGATGAAAATTGTGGACCATTGTCAGACTGCAAAGACTCTGGTATGCCCCAGCGAGCAAATATGGTCTGCAGTTCGGCCACAACTTCTTTGGTCGTCGATTTAGCTAATGGAGTGATTTCCATATATCTGGAGTAAAAGTCGATCACAATCAGGTGCTGTCCCTCGTGTTCGAAGAGATCGGCAGCGACTTGTTGCCAGGGAACACTGGGCAACGGTGTAGGGATGAGTGGCTCATGTAGTTGTCTCCGCTGGTTCATTTGACAGAAGCTGCACGAATCGACAAATGTCTTAAACGTCTTGGCTAATTCCTAGCCAGTATACACATGAGATTTCTCGGTCCCTAAATTTGGTCACCCCCTGGTGGCCGTCGTGGATCCACTCCAACAGAAAAGCCTGAAGGCTCTGAGGGATATATATATGCGATCGTCATACAGTAGTAATCCATTTGACACAGAAAGATGGCTACTTATTGTGAAGGACTTCCGCAAGGTTTCCGGTAGGCCCTTGCTTGATGTAGGACACCCTGACAGCGTATACCTAATGACATCCTGTAGCTCACTGTCGTCAGCAGTAGCCTGCTTTACTTCGCTCAAGCGAGCTACTGAAAGCGATTTAGAAACAACAGCGTCTACGTAGAGTTGAACGGCCTCGGTTTGGTCGTGTTCTTCACTCCCACGAAGTGGTGCTCTTGACAACGTATCAGACATCACAAGGGTCTTCCCAGGCACATACACGGCGTATGGGTTAAAACGCATCATTCGCATCAATAGGCGTTGACATCTAACCGGAACCTGGTCATGGTCCTTAGTCATAAGCAACGGTATAAGTGGCCATGGGTATATGGTCAGTACGAAGCTCGAAAGAAGGCAGACCAATAAGGAACTTACTGAACCTCTCGCACGCCCACACCGCCACAAGGCACTCTTTTTCGATCTGAGCGTATCTCGTTTCGGCGGCTGACAACGTGCGGGATGCAAATGCGACAGGTCGCACATCTTGCTCTCCCGATCCATGGCACTGCAGCAGAACGGCACTTAGACCTGGCATCTACTGGCATCGGCACTGACAATCACCGACTTTTTCTGGGTCAAAATAAGCCAACACTGCTGCCTTTGTTAAAAGCAACTTTGCTTCTCGGAATGATTTCTTCTGGCTATGACCCCTGTACCATACTGAGTCAGACGAGAGGAAATTATTTAGTGGTTTTGAGACCATGGCCAGATTCGGCACAAACCGGCCGAGGTAGTTCATCATACATACCAAGGCATATCTTTAGCTCGGCTATGTTTGTTGGATCAAGGAGGTTGAGGATGGCTTCTATTTTGTCGTCTGACGGCCGGACGCCACCGGCATCAATTACATGCTATAAGAACGTCAAAGTTGGCTGGCGGAATATACATTTGTCTCTATTCAGCTTTAGGCCCGACTTTGAAATTTCGGAAATAATACGACGCAATCTATCGTCATGCTCAGCCGCCGTGGATCAATAAACCAAAACATCGTCCGTATATATGGCTACACCTTCGATCTCACCCAAGAGGTGCATCATGTATCAGTCGCTGAAAGATCTCCGGCGCGATAGTTATGCCAAAGGGCAGCCAACGAAAACAAAAACGTCCAAACGGTGTTATAAACGTCGTTAAGCGAGTACTCTCGTGGGACAACGGAATAGCCCAAAATCCGCTAGAGGCGTCCAACTTTGAGAACATTGTAGCACCAACAAGCTGAGGTAAAATCTCATCAAGCGTCCACGGTTTAGTTCTCACCGTCGGATTCAGCCGCGATCTCTCTTATTTTAGCGTCGGGTTTTATGCGTGATTGGCACAGAACTGCATAGTGGCCTAACTTCCCACAGGTATTGCAACGGCGGTCTCGCGCTAGGCAGTGTCCAGAAGTGTGAGCCGAGTTAGAATTCCGGCAGCTGTTAGCTTGTTTTACGTCGAAAAGCTTAACTCTCCTACGGTCTGTGCGGCTGCTAGCCTCTAAGACGAAGTGCTCACAACAGTTACCAGACTGTGGTCGCCGACGAACCTCAGAGACATCTGAAACAGGGTGCTGTAGACTCAGCTGTGATTTTACCGTCTCCGTGTGACGCGCTTGTTGTACTGCCACAGTTAACGTAAGGTCGGGGATTAGTTGCAGGGCATCTGAAATTATAAAGTCGGACAAGCCCACAACCAGGCGATCTCGGAACGACTCATCTTTCATCGCGCCGTATTCACAGTGTGAAGCTAAATCAAGTAGTGCGCGTATGAATGCCTCGGTGGATTCACCCGGATTTTGGCAGCGGTGTTTGAACATAGCCCGATCGTGGATTATATTCCTTCGCGGTATGAAATAGTTATCAAACTTGCCCAAGATGAGATCCAACGTCATCACTTGGTCGACCTCATAGGTAAAGGTGTCGAAAATCGCTTCAGCTTGCGCTCCCATGGCGTACAAGAGTGTACTTCTCTGTACGTCCTGTTCCTCCGCCGTCAACTTCGTTGCTGTCACATAATGGCGAAAACGATTTCTCCAAGCCGTCCATAACGCCGGCTCATCAAATGTGAATTCCGCTGGGGGTTACACTTGGCGATTTGCAGGGCGAAACTCTATAGCTTCACCGCTGCCACTGTGTAATGATAAGACGCAGTACAACGAACAGACCACGTTTATTGGCAACCATCTTATGTCGACTCCAGGACCGCACCGTGAGCCAGGCCTCTGCTGATTGGTCACGTAGTTGCTGCCGGCTACGTGTCGCCGTACCGGACTGGGGGTTCTCTAGACTCGGTCCTCGGCATTCCGGCCTGCCGTGAAGCCTGTTTCCCCGAGGCCGGCTGGAAATCAGTGCGACTCTGTTGCTAGCACAGTTGTAGGCTACATGGCCCCAGCTTAAACACTGCACTTCCTGGCGCGCTTTCTTAAGGCCATGAAAGTTTCCCATCTTCCTTGCTCGCGATAGCTGTGCTGAGCCTGCTAGCTTCACTGCAGACTCTTGTCCGAGCTCTTCCGTGGGCTTCCCCTTCCAGTCGCATGAGCTGGAGCTCGGCTTATAAGATGGCCGTGCGGGCGACAAGCTCGTCGACGACACTCACTCACCTCGCTCCGGCCAGTTCGAAGGACGCTACGGTAGGGTGTGTGGGCCCTTGTGGCATAGCCATTAGAATTGTGGCTTGCTTCAGAGCCGTCGTTGTACAGTCCAGTGAAGCCTTTATGGTTGGTGCTACACTGTCTAGTACAGGAGCAACTCGCTTTCGGCATCGCTTAAATCTGCATCGTTTAAATCTGCCATCGCTCATCTGAGCACGTTCTTCAAATCATGCATACAGTTCCGTACCGGATCGCCATCCTGCGCGGCTTTCAAAGTCACGGACGTACTAACAACGGTCCTCAGGCAAGAACGCCTCAAGAACTTCTTCGACCTTTTATTCTTTGCATCCTTCTTTCCAGCTCAAGGTATACGACGAATGCCTTACCTTGCTCGTTCAAGAGGCCTCGTCCCAGCCATTTGCCGACGCATAGGCACCATAGCGTTTTAGCTAGAGGTCTAGCCACGATCAGCCGTCATACATCGGTAACATCGTAGCAGTAGCCATTCTGTGTTGTATTACTGTGTCTCCGGCTGCAGCAGCGTTAGCGGAGTCTCACGGTGACACGAAGACACAACCGAGCGAACATAAGTGGTGAACGAGACTCTTCTTCTTTATTCCCCAGCAGTGTACATATACGAGCTGGGGCTGACCACAGATACGTGAGTGCATCTGTGGTGGGCCACATGCTGACATCAAAGGGTGCTTGGTTCAACCACCCACCGCAGGCGGGACATATACTAGCGACCGGGAAGAAGCAGGCTCACACAACATCCCTTCCTCCATAGAATGTCTAAAAAACACATAGTCCGCCCGCCTGGCAAGGGTGCGGTGCTCGCGGGCCAAAGCTCGTGAAGCCGTCGGTTCGCTGGCGCTCTCGACTTCCTCAGCGGGCGGTGGCCCCGAGCCAGAATTCGAGGCCTCTCTCCCAGCATCTCGTTCGGTCTCGATCCACTCGGGGGGGCGGTTACGTCAAGATTAGGCTCTTGTAGCCGTGGAACTCGCATCTTAACCTTATCCACATGCACGACCTTGCTGTGGCCGGCGTCATTTGTGATGCGCAAGGTGGCCGGTCCCAGAACCGTTTCTACTCTCCAGCCGCCGAGCCATCGCAGTGCGAGCTTGTGCCTCGGTCGGCTATCCCACAGCCACACCGCATCTCCAGGAAGATAAGTGGGTGGTGTTTTCGGTTGCTGCCGGCTCCGCGCTTCTTCGGCACTCTGAGCCAGCTCTGCATCAACTAGCTCGCGGAATTCGGCGAGCTTTTCGTTCGTTGAGTGGCAATACGCTGCAGGTGTAAAGCCAGTGTATTGTGCGCCCTCCGCAAGGTTATCAAGGCACTGCGGCTCGCGGCCAAACATCAGCTCGAAGGGGCTATAGCCCGTAGCTTGATGCCGAGCCGTCCTATAAGCGAACAAAAGCATTGGAAGATTACTCTCCCACTGCCCGGCTGAGTGTCGACATGAGGTTCCTAGGTTGGTAAGTAGTGTTCGGTTGGCTCTGTCTACCATGCCGTCGCCCTGTAAGTAGTAAGGTATGCCGAATGCCTTACAGAGCGTGGTAATTACCGCGGCCTCGAAATTGCTGCCCTGGTCAGAGTGCAGAAAGCTCGGAATGCCAAAACGAACGAAAATATTTAACAGGGCCGTCCATACTGTCTTCGCCGATGTGTCTCGCAAAGGCACGGCCTCGAGCCATTTCGTGAAGCTGTCCTGCAATACCATTAGGTATTCGCGGCCGCACGCTGACATGGCAACCTTCAAGATATCTACAGCTACCATGTCCCACGGCCGTCCTACAGGTATCGGTACCAGCGGAGCGTTAACGAGCTGTGTTCCTTTAACCGATTGGCATACCTGACATAACCGACAATATCGCACGACGTCTCGGCTCATATTGACCCAATAAGCGTGGTCTCGTAGTCGTTCGTACGTCCGTTCAACGCCTTGGTGACCGCTGTCGTCGCGATGTCGTCTGAGCAGTTCTTCTCGGCGGAACCGACGTTATGAATGACGGGTCCAACGTGGTGCTCGGCTTGGACCGGCCTGCAGTGCCTCTGCCACAGCCTTCAAAAACGGGTCTCGTCGCCGCATCTCTCTGATGTCGCTCACCTCTTCCATCGGCCGAATCTCGACGAGACACGCTGGCAGGTCCTCGGTTGGCCGGCGCGACAGAGCATCTGCGTGAGTATTAAGCTCCGCTCTTCTGTATCTGACGTCAAACTCGAATTCCTGTAAGGCGACAGCCCATCGTGCCAGAATCCCCTGTTTTCTGGCCGTTAAGCCACACAAGCGGAATGTGATCGGTATTGGCCTCAAATCTTCTGCCCATGAGGTAGTGTCTGAACTCTTTCAAGGCGTATATGAGTGCCAGGCACTCTTTTTGAATGGTGCCACAGCTTTGTTCACTAGGAGACAAGGCGCGGCTCTTGAACGCCAGCACTCGGCCTCCTTGCTCCAATATCGCACCCAAACCTTGGTCACTGGCGTCGGTCGAGACGACGAAAGGCTCGGCGGTCGTTGGGTAGGCAAGCACCGGGGCCGTGGCCAGCGCCCCCTTCAGTAGCTCAAAGTGCTGTTGCTGCGTCCGCTCCCAAGTGAATGGCGTCTCCGTTGCAAGCAGTGCATGCAAAGGGGCGGCCAACTCAGCAAAGCCCTCGATGAACCGGCGATAGTAGGACGCCAGGCCCAGAAACGCACGAAGCTCCGACGCCGAAGTCGGCGCCGTTGACTTGGCGCAATTTCTCCGGGTCAGGGCGCATGCCGTTTCTGTCAAAGACATGCCCCAGGTATTTCACTTTCGCCTGCGCAATATGGCATTTACCACCGGACAGCGTCAATCCGGCCTTCTGCAGCCTGGAAAACACTGTATTCAAATGGTTGATTTGCTCCACCTTGCTGCAGCTGTGGACCATCGCGTCGTCTAAATAAATGTAAACGAACGGTAAATCGCGAAAAATCGAGTCCATTAACAGCTGGAATGTTGCCGGGGCCCCGGATAATCCGAATGGCATTTTTAAGAAGGCGAATGCACCAAGTCCTGGCCCGGGCGTAAAAGCCGTCTTTTGGACATCGTCGGAATGAACCGGTGCCTGCCAGTAGCCCGAATTCATGTCCAGAGTGCTGAAGACGCTGGTGCCATCGAGTTGGTCCTTAATTTCGTGTGGCAACGGCAAGGGATAAGCATCCTTTGCAGTACGTTTATTATGCTCTATATAGTCAACTGCGATACGCACTTTGCAATTTTTCGTGGGCGTGTAAACAGTTGGTGCGAGCCAATGGCTAGGGCTCGGCCTGATGATACCCTGCTCCAGCATGATATTAAGCTGCGCCATGATCTTGTCTCGCAAATGCAGCAGAATTCGCGTACTGGCGCGATGTTACCTGTTGGAATATCGTGATAGGCAAGATTGGTTGAATCTGGTTGGCGCCGGAAGAGGGCTCTAAACCTCTCGACCACTTCTCCGTATGGCTGCGGGTAGCGTGGTATATTTATCGTGTCGTCATCCGCGTCGAACTGCGGCACCAAACATCACGTCTCGAGCTCTAATGCTGAGTCCTGCTCCACGACGCTAGCCACTGCTGCCGTATTGCAATTCTGCCATTGCAATTTAAAATGAGGGCAACCTTCCTTTGAGGGCTCCCGGAATTGTATTTGAGCCCTCTGTGAGGTTAAAATTCGGTTCCTAAAAATCATGTCAACAATGAGGTCTCTCACAACGAGAAAGGTATGGCGCACAGATCTGCCCTCTATAACAAACTGTAGATCGCACTGTTAAAGTCCGGCGAAGCCTTAATGATGGAGGCCACACAGTCCGGCAGTCCATTCAAAAAGTGATGGTACTGGAGCGACTCTTTTGCGGCGCCGCTTAAGTCTGGCATCGCTCGCCTGAGCAGGCGCTTCAGGTCGTACACAAAGTTCTGCACCGCCTCGGCGACCTGCAGGACGCGGCCTTCAAAGTCGTGGCGGTACTCGCCACGGCCCTCCTCCGGCGAGAACGGCTCCTCTAACGCTTTCTTGTCTTCCTTTATCGTTCGCTTACCGCTTTCCAGTTCCAGATATACGACGAGCGCCTCGCCCGCTAGAAACGCTTGTACCATGCTCGTACAAGATGCCTCGTCCCAGCCGTTTGACGACGCACTGGCATCAAAGCGTTCAATCCAGAGGTCGAGCGGCGTTCGACCGTCGTACACTGGCGGTATCATTACAGTAACCACTCTCTGCTACCAGTGTTGTGTTGCCGTGTCTCCGGCTGTAGCAGCGCTAGGGGAGTCACACGGAGACACGAGCGGGCGAACGTGAGCGGTGGACGAGACTCAATCTTTATTACCTCAGCGGATACATATATAAGCTACGGGCTGACTCACCACAGATTATGGAGTGCATCCGTGGTGAGCCACCGAGGTGGGCCACGTGCCCACATCAAAGGCCGCACCGAGCCAACCGCCCAAATGGCAGTCCACATCAAAGGCCGCGAAGCAACAGGCACACACAACAGAAGACTGAAGGAAAGATTGCCCTATAGAAGCTCTTGTGGCTGGTGAATACAGGAAGGCTTGCTGCAAGCTAATTGCAGCCAACTCTCCGAATTGTTGTGTCAAAATGATCTGGCACACTGTTGGCAAGCGCTTATGTTGTTTATGTTCCCCACATTTTCAGACTTGGCGGTGAATTACCGGACAACTGCACGGTCACCTTCAACGCCGGAGCATGTTTGTCACACCAGTATGCCCTGGACCGAATCACTGACCAGTTTTCAGATGAGCCTTCAATTGCTCGGCCTCACCCAAATCATCGTGGCTGCTTTCATTCGCTGGTTGCTATGACCCAATAGCTCCTAAAGCGAAAGGCTGCATTTCTGCTGTTCTCCGCCCTTCTGGCAGAATGTGACCATGCTCAAGTCCAAGGAGATCTTGCAGTGTCCAGCCTTCTCGGTGGCACCCGCCCTGTTTTCAATTGGGATGGCGTAGTCTACAAGGCTTCCTTCGGCTGGTTATCGATAATCTAGTCAAGCCATTGCATGCTGTCGCTAGCCTTAATGCACATTTCAATAGTGAGTGGCCAGATGTCAAACTTGATCTGTCACGGCAGCAACCTAGCGGTTTCGGATAAGGTAGCCTTGATAGCCTAGCCTTGACCATCAGCTTGAATTAAACAGCAGGAGCACAGCAGCACTCGAGCTACGTGTGGTCAGAAACTCAGAATTTGTTGATAATTAGTCATGGTGAAGTACGATTGTATGAGAAAATTTGGTTGAGTGCGTGACCTTTGATGTAACTAGGGCTATGCACATAAGCCACAAGAGACAATTATTTAGTCAGTACACCAAATTGAGTGCTGAAGGCGTCAGAAAATTTATCCTAATAAATGCTGAAATTTTCCATAATGAGGAAAGATCGATTTTTTGCACTCTGAACTGCAATGAGATTAGAGAAACTTGAGTTAAAGGTGGACTGGGTATTTGGTGAGCAATAGACTACTGCGACCGTCAGTAGCTTGTTGTCTCTTGAAACCAATACGATAGATTCGAAAGACTACTCCAGGGTTACTGTAAACGGCTTGAAATTTAAGGTCGAGCGCGTGATAAGAGCGACTCCACTTCCAGTTCTGGTTGATCTAGTGGTGTGAAAGAAAGAGACATCAGTCGGGGTTGCGTCTTTAATTGTCGGGCAGTTTACCAATCAATTTTAGCCAAATTTCAGTCAAGGCGAGCAGATCAAGGCCTTTTTCAGAAATAAGATCACTTATTAATAACGGTGTATTACACATTGAGCGAGGATTAAATAAACAAGGGTAAAGTTGAGCCGCCGGAGTTATAGCAACCCCGATAATTACCAAGTTAGAGAGATTTAAAATAACGCTCACGGAAGAACGCGTGGAGCGGGTCCAGACAATGCATGGAATATCAAGCGAGCGGGTACTCAGCTGGCAGCTACCGCTAAGCAGGCCGTATCTCAGCTTGCGGCTCCCGCGTCGGCCCCGGTGCGCTTTTCTTTTGGTAATGAATAATTCACTGATCTTAGCAGCAGAAATAAATCTAGTAATGCATTGAACGACGATAGCGAAATGGTATTAGATTTTAAGATCATAACTAATAAGCAAGTTAATGCCGCCGGCAAATCTAACGCCGCCGGCAAATCTAACGCCGCCGCCAGCATGGCAGAGCCAGCCCGAAGTAGTGAACGATTAGACTTCCACGGGCACGTAATTTCTTTTGCACTCCGGCAAACAAAAAACAAATAAGCTTTACACAGGTCTTATCTTTATTAGCTTCCGTAACAATATTTTGCAAAAGCTTTGGTTTTCGGAAGAGAGTTCTGCAATGGACAAGAAACGCAAGCATCGCTTGGTGTCAGGAGGCGATAATGCCTTAAGGAGTTTTTCCAGCCACCTACCGCGTCATCTTTAATATGCAGGCCGATATTTGCGCCTCTTTAAATGCAGGGTTCTTTTTAATGACGCATGCCGCATCTCAAGAGCTGCATTGCTATCGTTACGCGTATTTCAAGCGCCAGGTGTCTTAAAGTTGCCTTTGTCGTGACTTTGCCCGAACTTGGGTGTGTGAGGCGGACATAAGCCGTTCAACTTGTCTAATTTGTAATGCTAGCGCCGACTTTGCAGTCTCATTCGTTGATCCTGGGCCTTTTTTGTGCACGATGTGTCTCTTAATAGTAATTAAACACTTTCCTGACCAAGGCTTCACGCAAGACGTTACAGCCTAAGTTCGTACAGGATTTTGTCAATACTATACACGCACTTGGAATCAAATCGTCGTGGTTCTATTCTCGCGGTACCTATAATGCACTTTTTTATGGAAAATATTACAAATGCATTGCAAATGCACAGCCTTAGCAGGCTTGAAACAGTGACGATGACCTTGGTTTGACCTTCGAGTGGTCTTGCAGCACTCCTACCACTCCACTGAAACTGAGCTCCTCCATGTAAACAAAGATAAGCTATGCAGCTACAACGGCGGGAATTTCACTGTTCTGGCCATGCCAGTCTTCTCGTTACACAGCGTGGTTACTTTTAATTTACTTGCATCCGACCTCATTATTAAGTTGCTTGTACGGCTTGGTAGCCGTGCTAGTCAAGTTGGAAAAGCTAAGTCTCAAGGAAATCGCTAGCTCAAATTAGCTGGCCCCGCGTCAAAGGAGTAGACGCGGCTCGCAGAAAAGGTCACCAGGGGCACAGCCCACTAATTGCACATTCCAATCACGTAGACAAAGATCAAGCACACTATTTTCTTTTAATTATATCCCAACAGAATTGAAGGGTCAGATATGCTTCCTTTGCAGCAAATATAAAGTGCCTAGAAAGAGATTGAGTTCTCTGAGGTTGCTATATCAAATGCATTACTATTATTATTGTTATTATTATTATATATTGTTCTATCGCCGTAGGTTTATTTTAATCTGAGTGGCAACACGAGTCTTCGGCCTGTTGTTTACTGTTTTTCGCCAGTGTCTTCAAATTTTTACCGGCTGGGTATTTTTAACTTTAATATGTTGAATTGTTCTAACCACATACAAATAATATACTAGCTGATTTAATAGCCTCTTTGTATAGCAAAAAAGTGCTTTTTAATGCTATCGTCACCGCTTGCAGTGGCATTCAAGGATCGCCCACTGCAGGATTTGAACCCACATCCTCGGACGTAGGTCGTGAAAAGCAGCCAGCTTACGTAATGCGCCGTCACAACTCGCAAGACTTATCGTCGGTATTACAGATATTGGTGACTATTGTAGAGGCTAAACAAAATTTCAGCGTTAGGCGAAGGACATAAGAAAGTAAGGCTGCAAGTATAACTGACTTTTCATATACGGTCTTGTGCTCATCGAATGAGAAGTCAGTTTGGAATAGCTTAAATGCTAACCTGATACAGGTCCTCAGATAAGCTTTTTATTTGTTTCAAAACTTCATTATGACTATGGCTTCAGTTACTAGCAAAAATACCGAATCTTCTGCAGAGGACATAAGGACAAAGATAGAGTCTTGGACTAGCTACCGGGCGTCAATGACTGCTCCTTTTCTAGTCGTCAACCAGCTGCCACGAGTTAATGACCACTTGCAATCTCTTTTTTCCCTCCAGAAATCAGATGAACTCATCTAATTAAGTTATCAGCAGTGTTCACAATCGACGTGCTCATTTAGCAGGAAGTAATCGTCAATATCGTTGGAGCCCTTTTACTTGTAGCACAGACGTAGACTAAGTTGCATTTTGGAACAGAAAGCACTGTTTGGATGAGTTAGTTGGGAGATATGGCTACTGTAATGCTTATGGTTTAGCTATTTTCTGGTGAGCTTCCCATGTAGTTTGTTAGCATCCAAATTACATAAGTTACGCTTCAAAAAAGCTAATATATTTCTGAATACATCACGTGAACACTGTCGTGTGTCCTCCGTTTGAGCTAATGCTTAGCATGCTAAAAGCTTCAGAGACATAGCAGTTGCGGAAAAATGACATCCTGCAATCAAAGCGTTTGCATGGGCTCTGATGTCATTCAACGCATGCTTACGACTACTCTAAGTTGTATTGACAGAAATCCATAGCCATGAAGCTCAGCCAATGCTTGCACAAGAAATGTATCTATAGCCGTGAAGCTCAGCCAATTCTTGCACAAAAAATTTAAAGATGGGAAGTATGAGATCAAGGTGAACCTTTATATTCTAATGACAGACTACAATACCCCTAAATACATGCCTAGTTTGATGAATTTGAGGCCCAGGTTATTTGATCCACCACCATTGACACGGATATTAACAATTGCTATTCTTCTGTGGCGAGTTGTTCCTTAAATTGCATTGATTTGTGTACTTGTGTGCGACCACGTAAGAGCTAGTATGAGCAGCTTTTCGAACTCGACTTTCTTTGCAGGTGTTTCTTGCCTGGACTACATCTGATCGGTACTACATCTTGAAATAGATTAATTATTTGCTCATGATATGTTGGCAACGTTGAAGTCTTTCGTGCTCCATATCCATGCTGTCAGAACTGAATGCCTTTGTAAATCTCGGGCATATATGGCCATTCTTTAACCTCCGTTATCTATATAAACAGCTGGTCTGTATATTAATGGCTTTGTGCAGCACGCTGAATTCGTACGAAACATACGACATCATTTTGCATGGCTTAAAAGGCCAAATTTGCTTGAAGTTTACCGTTCAACTGCCAACTTCAGGGCGTGGCAGGCACGGCAATCAGTTGACATATTACTGCCATTCCATACTTGCCAGGAATCTCGCTAAAAGAAAGAATTGCAGATTAAACCCTTACTTTATGTGTTCCTGAGGCTTTGAATTTTTGTTTAAAAGCTTTTTGTGCTACCAGATTTTGCCGATAGCAAGAAAAGACAGGAGTAGTTGTTGACAAAGGTTTCATAATTTACCTTTGCAGCAAATGTAAAGCGCCAGAAAGAGATTGAGTTCTCTGAGGGCGCTTTATCAAGTGCATTATTATAATTACTATTACTATTTTTACCTAAAATTTTGGTTAACCAATTGACAAGTGCTGCAAGGGGAAGATGAAACCATCTAAAGAGAGTTCCTTCATCCGATTCTTCGACAAATTTATTTGTATATTTAAAGGCTTCATGGACAATGTTATTATATTAATTACTGATTGTGCATACAGCGCAGGAGTTTTTTCTTTTGCATTTAAGGACTGCGTAAGATAATCAACCAGCTTACGCTATGTCCAACACGAAGTATCCTCATTTAAAAAGAAATATAAAAACGCAGCTAATTATTATAGCATTTAGTATATCCCTTTGTTTCGTTCTTTATATGCGTATACGTGCTGACACTGTTGCATACTGACCCTGTGCATGTCACCCCTAACCATGTTATTCTTGTTGTTTATCAAACAAGATACCACTCACCATTCGATCGTGTTTCCTTTGAAGCAAGTGTAAAGCGCCTAGAGAGTATATATATATATATATATATACATATGTGTATATATATATATATATACATATGTATATATATATATACAGTATTGTGTTTCTACTATGACTCAGCGAAGCGAGTCCACAGGCTCTAATATATATATATATATATATATATATATATATATATATATGTGTGTGTGTATATTAGAGCCTGTGGACTCGCTTCGCTGAGTCATAGTAGAAACACAATACTGTACGTATGCCGCATATCAGAAGTGCACCATCGTCTGAGTGACAGAAGGGCGGATATTCTCGCTTTAATTAATAGGGACGTATATATCAGGATAGAAGTAATAAAAAGACTCAATTGGTGCTATAAGGGAACTAATATTCTTTCTAGACACTTAAATAATATTGAAAGAAAAGTACATTATATATTGATAAGTCATGGAATGCTCAATCCGAGCAAGCACGAGCAAATGAAATATCCTCACTGACTTATACTTTGTGGGATATTTTAATTAATAAAGTGCAGAACTGTTTCAATTTTTCGAAATAATGGCCAGTTACTGAAAAAGGTTGAAGGGGCATCATTTTAGAAACTGGAGACTATGCATGTGAACCACAATATGGCAATGCAATAATAAGGAGCCAGAAAAAGTTATTGTAGAGTGGTTCAGCGATGACTCGTGTGACTCTGTAGGGATACTTTTTTGAATGGTAAGTTATAGGGGGCTCGAGGGTCCTGAAAAGTAACGAGAACGCTGCATCGTCGAAATACCTAGTATTTCTCATAACTAATATCTTATATTCGCTACATTTCAGAACTCGTCTTCCCTTGCATGACAAGTCATACCGATCGCCTCCTTTTTAGAAAACCTTAAAATGCTTTAAAAAGATCCTGGAAATACCTATTAGTTTATCTACGCAAATTAAGGATTATAAGTCAATCGAGTACCGTGTGCTGTACATAAGCCTAGCAAACCAAACCACATCTACAATGCGATCGCATATGGGCAGCCCTTTGACACCCAGGCCGTCAATTTGGACACGCATATCAACAAAAGCGATTAAGGCCCATGAAATATGATATCACTTTTATGCTGACGATACTCAGTTGTATTTGTCATTCAAACCGTCGGAATCTGCTGCGGTAACTGATTACTAAATGCTTGCTTTGCCGATATGAGATCCTGGATGTCGGCGAGCTACTTGAAACTAAATGAAGTTAAAATCAAAATCCTGCTCATGGGACAACCCAAGCACGTGGCTGGATTAAAATGCTCTGATCTTCTAAAAGACGATGTTGTTGTTCGCAAATCACGATGTGCTCGATATTGAGGTAACGATCGTAACGGCTACCTCAATTTAAAAGCTTCAGTCAGAAGACTGTTTAGTGTGTGGCTGTTTTCCAATCCAGTAACTTTAAAGGCACTAAATTAATCACCTAGCGTGTCGGCATTGAAAAACGCCCAACAAATTTTCACATTCCGTCGAGCATCGTTTTTTCTTTCATTTTATAAATGTCATTCTCGTACTTACACGGATGCTGGAGATTTCATTGCTGACCGATTGTCATCGTTTTCACTAAAATTAAAGTGAATATAAAGAGGCTCATGTATGTATTATGTTAGCAAATCCCTATTTCGTAATATTTGTCTAAGGTTGAGAAAAAATCGCCACGGCTATCGATTATGCAACGTGCGCACTATTTCATTCAAATTTCCAAGTTTAAATAGCATACGGAGAATATTTTGACTGGTTAATTTAAATTGAAGCCCACCCTGCACATCCAGCTTTTCGTTTGCAAGTTGAATTAAAATAGTGTACTGAAAGAGGATAAACTAACTGAAAATCTCAAACGGCAGTTTGCACTAGAGCACTTTAGAAATGCACCCAGAAGTTTAAACGATAGTTTTTGCTACGTACTATTAAAAGCCCAGATATATTACTGGTTGAATTAGTGAAACCAAAGGGCACAAGGAGTCGAGAATAATGAGACAAGCGGTGAATATCTTCTACCCATTTACAAAATCTACCATTGATGCTTCATCCTCAGACAAAACTATCGTGTCTTTTTTGACCTTTTGGTATGACATCTAATTCGGAAAGCGTGAAATATCTTTCTACACAGCAAAATATTGTAATGGCTGATTTTTTTTAAATCTCTGCATTTTGAAGAAGACAGCATTGAAAATTTCATAATTCGAGATTTTCTTTAAAAAGATATTTACACTTTCGCTGATTAATTTGCAGGAACCCAAATTTTCCCTAATCAGCATATTCTGTAAAAGATTCGTTGAAGAGCGATTGTAGACGAATAAGAGCACAAAAATTTTTAAAGCCAATCATTTTCGACCATGGGAATATCTATATTTGATTGGCCAGATTCACTGGGCTCAGTACCAAAGTGCACTTCGTTACCTGATCAGGGACACTGTCTGGACGGTGAGTTGGCCGGATTTCAGTGACGGCCTAAATTGCACCTCATCGATCTTTAGCATCAGCAGTCTGGATGGCAGCGCTCGGTCCAAGGTCAAGATCGACAGTTCTACCGTACAAGCACTACTGAACTCGTAGTTCATTCACGCAATGCAGAAATGGGCTGCCAAGATTAATTCTCATTGAGATTAATGTTACCGTTGCTATTCAAGCACCGTCGAAAATTTAGTAAGCTTAATAAGCTCGTATGAGCTGTCTGGCAACCAGCGTTCCATAACAGAACTAGTAAAGAGCTTCTTAAAGGTGGCCGAGGTCTCGTCTTCTCGCCTATGGATCATACCGATCTAGCAGGTTATCTGTTGTAAGCTCACTAATAGGTATGATGCTGGCTCCGATGAGTGTCAGGTGCCAGCCTTTGTAGTTATGCCTCCAAAAAGCCGCGGATGCAGCTGCTTATGAGCGATCGACTCTGCTGCATCAAGAAATAATACAGGTCCAAAGTAGTGAGAACATGAACGGACTAAAGCAGGAAGTTCGGGTCGGCTTCGATGAAATGGTCAAGGTAGGAGCCTGTTCCCTGACCCTGAGCACGGCACTTCGTCCAATAGAAGGAGGGGTAAGGCTGGCGAAGAAAACAGTGATTACTTAGCATGCATGTTTTGGCGGCCTCTCAGCTGCAGTGCTTTTCCTAGATCCCCATTCCTTAAGAGCCTGCCGACTGCATAAAGCCGCATTTACATGGCGAGTCTTCATTCTGTCCTGCTTTTGTCCTACTCCTTATCTAGTTCTGCCTTACACGTTCCAGAATCTGTAAATGCTCAGCCTTCCTCTAAATCTTGCTTCCTACTTGCTCCACCCTGAAGTGATCTTTGTAAATGGCTTGTGTTAGGGAGCAAGGAATCGGCAGAAGGCAATAAATATTAGGGGGAAATTAAACCTTCCACAATTAATTTATTCGCCCACCGCCTCGCTATCTAATTCTTATACGATGAGCAGGTAATGTGCCGAAAAAAAGAAACTCTCATGGAATGCTTCAGTGGTTTGAAATTAGTCTCGGTGAAAGTTCCCGTGATTAATGGCTCCAGAATGCGACAACAGTGCAGTGAGAAACCACTCTCTTACCTAAAGTTATAGGGCTTCTGAACAATATTATTTGTGTGCGACTCGCTATAAATTAAGTATGAGTCAAGGAAAGCTAAGTACGTAAGGTAATTAACGGCATATGGCAGTCGACCGGGCTGGTAGGCTAATATCCCAGCTTTCAGTTAGGAAACAAATGATTGCTTGCTGCTGGGCTATAAGTCACGATCAGGTTTATGACGGTCGTGCGTCTTACCCTGGTCTGCAATTCATGCTAAATCCTTTGCAGAAAACTTTAGAAGCAGCATTCCTGTTGCACGTCGACATGTGCAATGAAACGCTGGCAAGCCCTCAAGCACTCTTTTTGCACAGAATATGCATGCATCGCATAAAAGTGATGGAAGGAAAAACTGTCAAAATGTGGTTGTAAAAGCTTTAAGAAAAAAACGAACTTCGCTAATGTGTAGGCTAACACACAGGCATTGATAGTAGTGACTGCATCTGCACCATGGGAGGTCACTATCCGTATATGTTCATCCGAGTGAGTACAATGCTCTCTTCCTCATTAAGTGCTCATTAATTTAACGAAAATTACCTCAGTCTAAAAGGCTTCACAGTAGTAGACATCCGCAAATAGATGGCAGCAAATTTTCTGAAACTTCACGATGATAAAACTAACTTACTAATTATGGGCAACCCCTGTATGATTCGGAAATTGGAAGGGCTGACGCTCAAATTGGCTCTGCCAGCATATCTTCCGTTGAATCAGCTCGAAATCTAGTTGTCATGTTTCACAGCGACTTCTCATTAGACGACCACATCAGCTCCACAATCAAGTCTGCCTACTTTCAGCTACACATCATTGCTCAAATTCGGGCTTGTTTAGATAAGGATACCACGTCTAAATTAGTCCATGCATTTGGGACATCCCGTCTCGACTTCTGTAACTCACTGCTTGCTGGCCTACGGGCATGTGCAATCAGGCGATTACAGCTGGTGCAAAACTACGCAGCTAGGCTTGTCTGTCGTCAGTGTCACAGTTGCCACATCACACCACTTCTCGCCGACCAGCACTGGCTCCCAGTCAAGCAACAGTCAACCAATACCTCTTGCAGCCCTCAAATCCTTTTGAGAACGTGCATTTAGTTTATTATGCTCCCAAAGCCTGGAACTCACCCCCGACTTGCGTCAGAACATCCCCTGACGTGACACATTTAAAAAGAACTTAAAAACATAACTATTTAGGGCAGCGTTTGGTGGGTCCATGTGATTCGTCCTCGATGTGCTTATGCGTGCTGACACTGTGCATGCTGCCACTAACCACATTTGCATGCTGACCAAGTGCATGTCACCCCTAACCATGTTATTCGTGTTGTTTGTTAATCAAGCATGATATTACTCACCATTCAATCGCGCTTCTCTTTGCAGTAAATGTGAAGCGCCCAGAGAGAGATTGAGCTCTCTGAGGGCGCTTTGTCAAATGCGTTCTTCTTCTTATTATTATTATTCTCCGTTTCCTCGCTTTAGCCAAACCGTGCACAGCAGATGTAATCGAGTGGCAGGTATGTTTCGAAGCGACATGTTGCTATCCAACTTTAAGTGGTAACACTGCGTGATATTTTTTCTGTAGTTATCGCATAGAGTAATTTTCAGGAGCTACCTTCTCTGAGGGGCATTTTTTAGTTAGCCTCTACGGTTCAGCTAATGGTTACTATGCTAATTGCACAACTTCTGAGTCTCAACCGTATGAGTATTGTAGATTAAGCCTGGTCTGCAAACGAGATCAGCGAGTTCGGTTATAATAGGAAGAAAATAAAGAAACTAATTTGTTATGCCATTCAATGACGACTTCTAATTATCAACTACATGAGTAGACTCTGAATGTGGAAACATAATTATTCCTAAATATGGACCAGTAATATAACCGAAAGTTAAGCGGAAAAAACTTAAACTCAATGTGCAGCTTGGCTGTAGCTTTGTGAAAAGTTATGTAAATTGACATCTCCGACGCTCACGACAGACAAGCCTAGCAGCAGCGCTCTGCACCAGCTGTAAGAGCCTTAATGCACTGGCAGAACTAGAACTAGAAAAAGTAGTAGACTGTTAAAGAAGTTGAGATAAGATATATAAAAATGCATGGACCAACTTGAATGCATTATTATTGTCTAAGTCGACCTGAGTTCGTTCTATGTTACGTGGGTGAAAGTTGGCAGACTGGACTCTAGAGCTAATTTGATCAAATGGTGAAATGATACAAGGTTAGATGCACTAGTAACGTCAATTTTTAGCGCAAAAATTTCTTCTTTTTGAATGACATTAGTTTAGCCCTAAAATATTAAGTTTATTGTATCACCATTCAATTTGACCAAGGTGTCTTCCAAACGCGAATGTGTGCAATAAATGCAGCCATAGAGTTTAAAAAGTTTGACGAATGGAAGGCTGAAAGACCTGGGAAAGATCAACGTACAGGTACAGCTTAGTTTTATCGTCGTTCAAGTGAAAGCCTAGAATATGCTTTGTGATTACATTAGCAAGAGATGCTGTAAGAAAATGGCACGCCTATCCCCTCGTGTAGCCTCTATACGGAATCTGCATGTCAGACCCAGAATAGAATTTCAAGAGGCAACCAAATCAGCCATTCTGTTTAGACTCACTACCTTAAGCT
This sequence comes from Cristatella mucedo, assembly GCA_009760855.2. Taxonomy (NCBI): domain Eukaryota; kingdom Metazoa; phylum Bryozoa; class Phylactolaemata; family Cristatellidae; genus Cristatella; species Cristatella mucedo. Next base: position 4,244,408 of record WPIO01000020.1, read on the forward strand.
TTATGCTATTCAAAAAAAGATAGACAAGTTATTCTAGTGGTTTTTTACGTCATGCATAAACTTCTGTAGCAAACAACTTGCAAGACTTAAATCCTGTGCAACGACAGGCTTGCAGTAGCTGCAAAACTCTTTAGTGAACGTTGTAACTACGACAATATAATACCTCTCACTCAACCTATATCGGCTCCCCATTCGGCCAAGTATCGACTTTAAAGTACTGTCACTCACTTGAACGATCGACTTTAAAGGACTTTAAAGGACTTGACTTCGTCCTTTCATTCTCTTGCACTGGCCTACATAGCACATGTATTTCCGCACCAGACATCATTTTCCTACCAAATCGTGTCACGCAAATCGCACTGTGGTGCATTTAATACACCTCAAATATTTGTGTGACCACTCTTTCACCGCAACGGTTCCTTAATCCACCGACTCCGAAATAAATAGAGTGCATATAGAAATATGATGGAAACCATGAGAGATCGCCTAACTTGAAGACGTTCAAAATGAAGCGAAAAAAGTACCAGTTATTCGTGCCATTTTCCGTACCATTCGCTCCTCTTTCCGAGTAATTTTTCATTTGCTTAGTTGCAAAAACACAGGAAATTGTATCGATAACATATTTACATCCTTTCCAGAAAATATAAAGTGAATAGAAAACGAACTTGCCCACTCATTGTGATAAGCAAAAACTTATTAATAGAGATATTATAACATTATTTGATATTGAACGTAATTCAGTACGAGCAATTACAGTCAATATAGGAAATTCGGGATCGACTTAAATGTAGCTTTGATTTAAAAGCAGTCTTCAAAATTATTTTTTTTCAAAATTATTTTTTAAAAGCTTACGAAAGATGTATGAAGCATACGAAACATAGCTTATCAGGCGAATTTTTCAATCGAACAGCAGTTTGAACAGCTGGTAATTTATTTTGGAGCTGAAAAAATTTCACCGAAAGAAGGTGAAGCTGAGCGTAACTAACTGATAATCACAACCGGCTAAATGACCCAGATCGCTTCCACGGCATTAGATGCTGCGAGCACACAATTTCTTCTAATACTGCAAAAATCTCGTTCCAGCACCATTTCTGTGTCTCTGCTCTTCGAAGACGACAGTTTTGTGACAATATTCTAGTAGCAGGTTCTCTTAAAAAGAAACCAATTCATTATTTTCCATTCAATGGGTATCTCAAAAACAGAAATATTTGTTATTTAGGATACAGAGCTCATTGAATTTCTGCAGTACCCACATGAGAGAAGAAAGATATTCCATACAGATCATTTTCAACCATGGGTATGTGTGCATCTGAATCACCCACTGCATGGTGTTTGGCAACAAAATGCACTTTGCTATGCGTCTCGGCCGACTGCGTTCCCGAAGAATCAGCATTACTGAAATCAGCGTTTAAAGCATCACATAGCAGAGGATGATTTGGTAAAGGAAAAGTTGTACGAGCTTGAGTTGCCGGTGCAGCTAGACGTTGCCGACGAATGAAGACTATACCTGCAATCAAAGCTGACACGAAGGCTACAGCAGCAGCTGCCGATAGTCCTGCTACCAAACTAGTGTCGGCCCGAGCGGAACCATTTCCAGTTTCACCGTCCAAGCGGTTCCCAGTATCGTTGGATGAGGGTTGACTTCCAATCTCTATTTTCACAGTGAAACCAGTCCAATTATTCTGACTGCAGCTTCCGAAACTGTATTGAAGAGTTGACTGTTCTTCTGTTATAAAACTGTAAGTTTCAATATTCCTAAAGCACTTATGCTTGTAGCACAGACGTTCACAACTTTCAGCTCTGGGAGCAGCCAGCACTGTGAGAATGAGCTGGTCGGACGGTGAGGCTGCCACGATGCTGATTGTGTAGTTATTTCCTTCTGAGCATTTCATAATTTTCGGTTGGATCGCGGCATACTTCGAATCGGGAGCGAATACATAATGAACATCATTAACCACGACAGCACTGCTATTAGAGCTATGTTGACACAAGTTGGTAGTAGATGGTGCTACGAAAGCGACAGTAAATGAGCCATTAGTATCTGGAGCACCAAGGCGCTTCAGTAAGAACAAGTAGATAGACAGCTTTTTGCTGGCCCACACATACTCCGCATCAGCTAAGTTGCATATGTAGCCTGTCCTAGTGGTTCCCACGAGGAGAGCAAGCGATGAAGCAAATGCATTACAGACTTGCTCTGGCGGCTCAAGTTGCACACCGTCGATCCTTAGCAGAAGCAGCCTGGGTGGCGCCGGCAAAGTGTGAGTAGTAGCTTGGTTGGAGGACAAGGTTGATATGTCCATCATACAAGCACGATTTTTTTTGACCCAGATATCGGCACGACAGCACGAACGAACTGCCAAGAGTTATTCGCTGTGAGGTTAATATTGATGTTGCTATTCAAGCACCTGGACAAATCCGATGAGCTTAATAGGCTTAATGCAGTCGAAAAGCAACAAGCCTTCAATAAAAGAGCTGTCAAAGTTGAAAACTTTGAACTGACAGCCGCAGGCTCGTCTTCTCGCCAGTGGATCATACTGGTCCACTGATACAAGGCGTGTGCTGCAGGCTTACCGGTGGTTACGGTACCGGGTCGGGTGAGCACCAGTTGCACACTGCAGCTATGCCTGTGGAAAGCCTCACAGGAAGCTCAGAGCAGAGACTGCCTGTGCGGTTTGAATGACGAAGCCGATTCCAAAGGCGGTAAGAACACGAACGGGCTGAATCAGGAAGTTGTGGTCGGTTCCAAAAAGAAAGTCGGTCAAGGTCGGTGCTCGTCATTCGTTTCTGGAATCCCCCGCCCAGCGGGCTCTTGTCCAACAGGAGGAGGGGAGTGGCGTTTGTAAAAGAGGCACGGCTGACGGCCGTTGTTTCTTCAGGCCACAAGAATTGCTACCCGTGGGTCGCAAGTCATGAAGAGCATGATGATCGTATAATTAATAGCTTCAGAAACCGATGTTATGCACTTGGAACGCTCATTGTTAATCAACAGTAGTTCCTACCTACATCTGCTAAAGTAAAGTGAGACTAATCCATGTCCTCTAGTTATCATATCCTAAAGTTATATTTTCTGTATGCACTAATACATATAATCCTCAAAGTATTCTTAATATGTTTTTATTCTCTAACATTTATAAAATAAAATAATATGTATATAATATGTATCTTTAATAAATTAAATACCACCGTATTATTTATTTCATTAATAATTATTATAGTTTTATTATATTATATATGTAGATATAGCATACCCTATTATTTCTATTCTAATATTATTTCTATTCTTCAGGAATCCCTAGATATCTAATGCTGGTCTGAGCCATAAAAGAAAACAGAATGACCTCTAAGCAAGAACGGTTTATACTGTAGGTATTCTGGATCTGGGAGACCGGGCTCTGGCTCAAGCCGATCGGGCGAGATCTCTCCCGGCATTTGAGCAAGGCATGCCGTCAGTGAAACGTGCCATTAATGAAAGTGCCGGTTGTGCCGTCGGTAAAATCGCAGCTCGCAGTGACCATATATTTACGATGCAGCTTCGGTTAAGCCGGTGGTTGTGTGATTCCTTGATCGTTTGTCAGTAAAAAAGAACGGCAGCGAAAGGATAATGCTGGTTCGTTATCATCACTCACCAGGAACAGCTGTTGGCACCAAAAGCAAGAATAAGGTGCGATTAGCTTGGCTACAGTAGCGAGAAATTACTTTGGGTTGAAGGGCTAGCAGCGATTCTTGGTAGGTCAAAATGCCATACCAAATGTTACAACATCATCCTTTGCGTTTGATGTTGTAACGGGATCTCTCGACCCCAGCCCAGCCCAAGTGCACGGCGCACAGTCGCTTACCCGTTTCGCTTGTAGTCGACTCACAGTCTGCCAGCCACAGCTGCTAACCAGCTACGGGGCAAGCAACAACAACGCAGTCGCCTCTAGCAAGAGCCTACAGAGACAGTTTTTTCGTGAGTTGTGTAAATAACAATCACTAAAGCTCCTGTACAGCCAACCAAACTTAGTACGCCTACAAACAAAGACTTTCTCCGCTTAGCCAGTGCACTCCATACTGACCTGACTCGGTCTGCCTATGCTGTGTGTGCCCTTAACAGCACAGCACCTACACACGCCGCCCTGCTCACCACTCTGGGCTACCGATGAGACAGTTAGCCACCAAAGCACAACAGTGCAGCCTAAGCTACAGCTAGCTATTTCTCGCCGTAAGGGCTAGCTTGAGTGCCTTGTCACTTGTCACAAACTGGTCTGTCTGTCTGTCTGTCTGTCTGTCTGTCTGTCTGTCTGTCTGTCTTTCTCTCTCTCTCTCTCTCTCTCTCTCTCTCTCTCTCTCTCTCTCTCTCTCTCTCTCTCTCTCTCATTACTAGCACGAAATCCATTACGCTTGTCAATGGGTCGGCTTCGTGTATGCGTTGGATTCATGCTTAACCGCACAGGCTAGAGACATTGTCTATCTTCACACCTTACTTATCACTCTTGTGTACTGTTAGCTCAGGGCCTCCTTGCGAGTCGACTGAGCGGAACGAACTGGCAGCCTTTGCTTTAGGTCCTACCCCTGGCTGCCTATTCTAACACGCACACTGGCTAATTCGCTTATCTAAAATCCGTCAGTGCTTGACCTTTGTGATGACCCCTTACAACGAAACAAGTTAAACTGACGAGCCTGCATACACGGGCTAAATTTTGATTTTCCTTTATGTTCAAAAGCTATAAATCAGTAGAACTGTCTATTCTACGAGCTTTCGGTTCGATTATTGCAATTTGATGTGTCTTAGAGCTGACTTACTCAGGATATCGGTTACTGAAACTGCGAGTACATTAGTAAAATCCAAAGCCCTCATTGCTGTCATTTCGTTGAATTGATGCTCACTGTTTGCCGGTCTACCGGCCTGTGCAATCAGGCTCTTAATTTGGTGCAAAATCCTTCAGCTAGGCTTGTCAGTCGTAAGTGTGAAAGTTGCCACGCCACGTCACTTCTCACCGACCTGCACTGGCTCCCACTCAAGCAGTGCATCGATTTCAAGGTACTGTCGTTCACTTTTAGGTCCAGTCATTCTCTGGCTTTAGCATACCCACCAGAACTCCTAGCCCACCAAGACTGGTATAGTGCGACCAACTTCTCTGATTCTAATGGTTTATCTACACCTCGTATAAGCTTCTTATTATTTGGCGACCGTGCCTTTCGTTCGCATGCTCCTAAAGCCGGGAACTAAATCCCGACTAACATCAGAACATCCCCTGACTTGATGACGTTTAAAAAGAAGCTAAAACGCACATATGTATCACTGCAGTTAGTGGATCCTTATGACTTCTCCTTTGTTTACTTGCATGTGTTGACACTGTGTATGCTGCCAATAACCACATTTGCATTCTGACCTTGTGCATAATCCTCTAACCATTTTATGCTTGTTGACATTGTGAGTGCTCCCACTAACCATGAAATCATTTTTCCATTTCGGCCTATGAAAATTGCATAGAAAGTGATTACGTTCTCTGAGGCCGAAATAAAATGTATTAATGCTATTATATACTTCTATGCCATTTTTGAATGGTTCAATTTAAAAAGTGTTTCTGTAAATTATTACTGCAGACGGAGACTTCATGCGAATTAATGGTTAAGAAGACGTCAGAGCTTTTTTCGTGAACAGTACAATAGTTTCGTCCTAAAGGGCCCAAATGTTGTAGCCGCGATCCTGGCTTTTGTGGTCCACATGCTCGCTTTCCCCCGTAGGTGGCATCTTCTCCTTACGTGGCATCGGTTGAACAACAATGATGCTTTTTTTAGGGGCAATGACCGCAGATAAATATTGCGTCATATATTTGTCAACAATGCCTCAGGGAAAAAATACTGTGCTGTGAATGTCTTCCATAGCCTGCGACTCTCAAGCAGCATGGATCATTGGCTTCAAATGACCTTGCAACCCGAACCTTCTAGCCAGAGATGCAACTAACGAGTAAATACTACATTATTTCTACTGTAGAGCCATTCGGATATCTTTCTCTCCTCAGCTCCATTTCTCATGGCTCTATAGTCAGTCTCTTCGAGACAACTAGTTTCAGAGTCGTCCCTTGTACACGTCTAATGAATCCTTACCTCCTGAGAAAATGTGCCCCAATAATCCGTCTACACAAAATCTCGCACAGACGTTATATTTTTGACATTTCTGTTGAGTCAGCACGCACTCATAAAAGGCCGAGTGAAGAGAGTCGTTTATATTTACCGCTAGTCAAGACAGTCACGATTGTGTACAGGAAGATGAGACCACACTACGTATTTATTTCTCGTCTTTAGCACACTAGCAAAACCTGAGTTCATACTAAACAGTGATTTACATATTAGAGTGATCAGGATTACGAGGACACCGCAGGGTCCATCTCCTCAAGGTTCAATTAAAGATTGGGTGATGGCTCATTTTGATCACAGTAAGTATGGCTACCAATTTTTTCTCTGAAACCTTCAAAATTGTATAAAGCGATATTCTAGGAGGTTACTCGGTGCTTGCAATTGGTGGAGTTGGCATTTTATTAGCGCGAATGAGTTTTTCTCAGCAACGAAGAAAAAAATATCGGCCTCACAATTAAACGGTTAATATTTAGTAATGAAATCGCTAGTCCATATCGAGAAAATAGCTCATAGACTTTTTTGCAGTCCGACTGGTGATACTGTGGTTTTGAAGTACTCTAAGTGCAGATACGGAAGTAGTCTTTGAACTTGACTAGCTTTATGTAAGACCCAGACTTATTAAAATGGCGTTCAAGGCTGTGCTTTACCCAGTATATATTTTTAGTTTTTATAGCATTAAGGTTAGTCTTTGAGTTAGTAAAAGGACTGACGTTAGAGAAATTGCAGAGGTTTCCCAGATTATTTATTGTAATTGCAAGACGAGATAGCACTCCTATTCAGTAGCACCCAATATAAAGTCCGGACAAGTATTACTGATGGCACTCTCTTGGAAATCTTAAAAACGTCTCCTGTATTCGCACCTTTTTGACTTTTAATCCTCAGGGGAGTAAACGCGATACATAACTTAAATAGGGCTTCATAGAAATTACCGGTGGTGATTGTCCTTGGTGACCCACTTTGAGGTGCGACAGCTTAGTTTTGGCCTGATTCGCTCCATAGGGCTCATGGCCAATGGACTTTCCAATATCAATAAAGGCTTGGACCGTGGACCCTCAGTGGATCACTGGGTACCATTTTCTTATACTTGGCTGTCACTTTGACAGTGAATAATACTCTTGTATGCATGTTTTGCTATTGTGCTAAAGGCAAGAAAGGAATACGAAGACAGTGCGGTCACACAACTCTGTAAAAAGCCGTGACCGTCTGGACTAGTTGTGAATATAAATGACTGTTTCAACAAGCATAGCATGGTTAGAGACGATATTCACAAGCTCAGCTTGCAAATATGGTTAGTGGCAGCATGTGCAGTGTCAGCACGCATAAGCAGACAAACAACGAATCTCAAGGATTTACTATTTGCAGTGATATAAAGGTTCGTGGTTAGCTTCTTTTTACATGTCGCCAGGTCAGGGGACGACGTGACGTTAGTAGCGAGTTACTTCCAGGTTTTCGGAGCATACAAACTAAAGGCAAGGTATAAACAGAATAGGAGGTTCGTATGGCGTGTTGTTAGTTAACGGATTTTTATTCAGAGAAGCGAAGGCACGATGCCTAGCCTGGCGGGTCAGTTATCTGACAGGTAACCTGGAGCCAGAGAATCAAATGCATTAATCAATTTGGATGTATTATCCCTTTCTTAACAACCCAGATTTGTAGCAGTAAAATATATTTACGCGCGCGCGCACACACACACACACACACACACACACACACACACACACACACACACACACACACACACACACGCACGCACGCACACACACACACACACACACATATACACATACTAGATGTTTATGTGTATGTATATATGAGGATATGTATACACACACATACACACACACATACAACACACACACATATATATATATGTATATATATATATATATATATATGTATATATACATATATACATATATATATATTCATTGACTGTAAAGTGCCTAGAAAGAGATTGAGTTCTCTGAGGGCGTTATATCGAATGTATTATTATTAGTAGTTGTTGTTGTATTGCATACTATGTGGCCTAGCTGAGCTTCAAACAGGGAGAGCTGGAGCTTGACCAGCAACCAAAAATCAAGCAAATAATAGAGAGAAATGAACACTTCAGGGACGGCTAGCCATTCTTGACATGTCCATTCGGGTCGGCCGTAAAGGTTAGAATTGACGTGTGCATTCATTCCTGTAACGGAACATTTGCAATGACTAATTAATGTGAGAAACCTAATTAAACAAATATGAGTCACTTTTTAGAATGATACAAATTTCTGGACTTACAATACGTTAAGAAAAGGAGTGTGAAGACATCAAGGAAACTCATATTCAGATTGTAGATGGTCATATCTAAGCCTAATAATATTTTGGGAAGAATCGTCATTTAGGGTCGTCAGTATTTAGCTCATGAAGTTGGAAACCTGAAATTATACCCATGCTCTGTTCACTTTTGTAGTGGTAGAGAATCTTGTATATGCTCAACACACCATAGCATTGTTTGGAGCAGCGGCAGTTTACACGACTTGACCTGTGTGGATAAAACCAAATCCTCTCCATAAATTAATATTTGAAAATGCACTTCTAGCACCGAGATTTGAAATGACGGTTGATTTACTTTGAACCCTCACCAAAGTGTAGCTATTCAAAATTTGATAATGTATGTCACATAAATCCGTGCATAGTGAGTTAATTGCTTGCTCTTCCTTGTATATTTTTGCTCCCACTGTTTGACTAAGTATAGCTGTGGCGCTCTAAAGTTACAGAGCTCATCAGACGAAATAAGCTAACGTGACAAGTAGTATGCTACCTGGGCCGCTCCTCCCCTTCTGTGATGTGAACTCGGGGTTTCTGTCATCATACCGTGATCAGTCTACAATATGTATGCGCTTCTGTTAAAAAACTGACGCATTTCCTATTGCATTAATTATCAAGCCCAAGAGGCATCTACAAACATGCAGTTGACGACCTGGTTTGGATCAGGGGCTAAGCTTCAATGACCGAGGTAAAGGTAATTGATGCAATAAATAACCGAGGCCGTGGGCTCACGCCCTGTGGCATATATGAAGAGCTTGAATGAAGATTAAGTACTCTTAAGGCGATATGCAAATGAATTGTATTAATTTTTCATTAAATCTCAGGAATTCATTTCTAGGAAACATAAAACTGTAACTATTGAATCGAAAGCTCGTTGAATAGACAGTTCTACTGATTCATAGCTATTGAAGCATTAAGGAAAAATAAAATGCAAACTGTGATATCAGGCTAGTCAGTTGCACTTGTTTCGTTGTAAAGGGTCATCAGACAGATCAATCACTGACGGATGTCAGAAAAGCGAATTAGCCAGTGCTCGCGTTAGAATAGGCAGCGAGAGTTAGGACCTAAAGCAAAGGCTGCCAGTTCGTTCAGCTCAGTTGACACGCAAGGACGCCCTGAGCTAACAGTATAAAAGAGTGATAAGTAAGGAATGAAGATAGGCAATGTCTCTAGCCTGTGCGTTAAGTATGAATCCAAGGCATACCTGAATCAGGCTCGTTGACAAGGGTCTAACACCGTCTAAAACGGTTTGGTGCGAGTGAGTGAGAGGGGGAGAGTGATACAGACCAGTCTGTGACAAGTGAAAAGGCGCTAGTGCCTAAATTTACGGCGAGAAACAGCTAGCTGTGGGGTAGGCTGCACTGTTGTGCTTTGGTGGTTTTGTAGAACAGTGCTATGGTGACGGCAGATCTGACTCTTTCTTTATTACTCTCAAAGCGCACATACACGAGACCTCGATCGATCGCAGCGGACGAAGCGAAATATAACATGCATCAATGGCGTGACTCTGTCTGTGACTCTGCGGCCATTGCTTAACTATTGGCCCCAGGTGAGACATGGTCGTTAGTGTCATGGCGTTTCGTTAATTACAATAGCAGAAGCCGCAGGCACATACAAAATCGCTTCCCCAATAGAAAATAGATTTCATAGTCAACTAGCTTGGCAGGTATGGGGGCGGCCCTCAGGTCTGGAAACTCGTGCAGGCATTGGCTCCCCGTGCTCTTCTCAGCTGCCTGCTCAGGCGGTGCCCTGTCCACCGAAATGTCGTTCAGGCTCAATCAGGATGGTAATTTAAACGTTAAAGAGTTCCGATCGGCTAGAATGTAGGCTACTCGACAGCCATTCGAACGAGGCAGTCGCCAACTCTGCCCATCGCGATCAGCCGGTCATACATGCAGCCCACCTTTAGGCAAAGCTGGGCCACAGCTTCCACTGTCAGGCGGTTTCCACAGGTCACCTCCATGCGAACCTCGATGGCCGGATCATGTTGCCTAGCGACGCGGCTACCTTCGGATAGTCTTCTAGCGCGCAGGTAAAATAAGAATAAATAGAAAACCGATCATGGGACCGCGTGCTTAGTAGGTCGTGACGTCAACAACTGAGCAAACACACCACGTACTTACGCAGAGTGCAAGAGGAGACTTCGGCTCTCAGCAGAAAACGCGAATCTTCAGATGCGCTCGCTCACCGCACGGGCTCCACGGGATGATCCGGCTCTGTAAAACCACTCCGTTTCACTCTTACGACCTAGTCATTCTCGGGGTTCCACTTCGCCAAGTCAATCTCGAAGCTGTGCTCCTCTGCGCTTTGCACATAACCGCTCTTGTGTGTGCTCTTCCCCACCGAAACCGCCTAAGTGCTTCGCTTAGCGGCAGTGAAGCTCTTGCAGCTTCACTCTCGGGCGGGCAGACTAGGCCTCGTCGCAGGCCTGGACCTGTCGCCTTGCCGTGGACTACTGTCTATGTCTCGGTGCTCCTCTGCACTCTGCACCTAGAAGCTCATGCGGGGGCTCTTCATCGCCGAGACACTTCGGTGCCGCGGCCTCTGAGATGGTCTCCGTCGCTACTAAGCTCTCGCGGCTGCGCTTCTTCTCTGAGACGTCGTTTGCTCAGACCGTCTGCACCTTTTCGAAAGCTACTGTCGTCTTGCTGCTGACCGCTATCTCGCGGTGCTCCTCTTTACTCAGTGCCGAGGCGCTTTTGTGGGTGATCTCCACCCCAAGAAGCTCTGGCCGCTGCGCTCCCCGGCCGAGACGTCGCTCTCTCTCGCGCGCTCTTTGCAGCCGAGATGCTCTTCGCCGCTACGACGCTCTCGCTGCTGCCCTTCGCCGCCGAGACGCCGTTCGCTCGAGCCGCCTGCGCCTCGTCGCAGTTTACTACTGCCTCGCCACTGACCGTTATCGCCTCGCCGCTGGAAGCCATCATGCCTATCGTTCGTCTCCGGCTGCTGCCGCTGCCCACTTACTTTGTTCTGACACTCTTCGGCTGTGATGGCTACTATGTCGGAAGCGGTCTCATACCCACTTCCTTCACTGGTATTGCAGCCGGATAGCTGCGGCATCTGAATGAGTTCCGCTCGTCAGTCTGGCTCTTGCGGGCAATTGATGGTAAGGGCCGACCGGTGATGAAGCTGTCTCGTTGCTTAGCTTTTTCCCGGTCTCGGCTCCGGTCAGCTGCTCCTGCTCCAGCCGAAACCTCTCGGCCTCAAGCTCGGCTTCCTCATTCGACAACCACGAGAAGATCACAATTAAGTAGTTTCGCAGATTGTGGTTATCTATTTTACGTCGGCCTGCCGATCACCCCAACCGTGTATCTCGTTATCGCCCAGACACACTGGCTTTAACGCAATCTAAATCGTTAGCCTTGCAGCAGCCTCTCAATCTTTAGAAGCCGAGGCATAAAGTTCTCTCCTCCATTAAACATTGTATTACAGTATAGCCGCCCCATCTAGTCCATAGATGGGATGGTACTGTTTTTGGCTCGAGTAAACCATTCTCGGCTCCCAGCTGTTGCATAGCAGTGGCTCCGGCGACTGCAGGTCTTGTGTGAGTCTCACGGAGACACAGCGGGCGAACGCGAGCAATAACCAGGCTCTTCCTTTATTACTCTCAACGCTTACCGTACGGTCCTGTGTTACAATAGGCATACACAAAATAGGCAGACCGTGTCAGGTCACTAGAGAATGCGCTGGAAGAGTGAAGAAAGTCTTAGTTTATGCGTACTAAGTTTGGGTACTTTTACAAAAGCTTCAATAGCCGTTACTTACACAACTCACGAAGAAATCTTTCTCCGTAAGCCCCTGCTAGTGGCGACTGCGTTGTTGTTGCTTGCCCCGTAGCTGGTTAGCAGCTGTGGCTGGCAGACTGTGAGTCGACTACAAGCGAAACGGGTAAATGGCTGTACCCGTGGGCTTGGGCTGTGCTGGGGTCGAGAGATCCCGTTACAACATCAAACACAAAGGATGATGTTCTAACATTTGGTATGGCATTTCGACCTACCAAGAATCGCTGCTAGCGCTTCAACCCAAAGTAATCTCTCGCTACCGTTGCCAAGCTAATCGCACCTTATTCTTGCTTTTGGTGCCAACAGCTGTTTCTGGTGAGTGATGATAACGAACCAGCATTAGCCCTTCTCTGCCATGTTTTTTTTTACTGACAAACGATCGAGGAATCACATAACCACCGGCTTAACCGAAGCTGCATCGTGAATATGGTCACTGCGAGCTGCGATTTTACCGACGGCACAACCGGCACTTTCATGAATGGCACATTTCACTGACGGCATGCCTTGCTCAAATGCCGGGAGAGATCTCGCGCGATCGGCTTGAGCCAGAGCCCGGTCTCCCAGATCCAGAAAAATTAGTCTCACTTCACTTTAGCAGATGTAGGTAGGAACTACTGTTGATTAACAATGAGCGTTCCAAGTGCATAACATCGGTTTCTGAAGCTATTAATTATACGATCATCATGCTCTTCATGACTTGCGACCCACGGGTAGCAATTATTGTGGCCTGAAGAAACAACGGCCGTCAGCCGTGCCTCTTTTACAAACGCCACTCCCCTCCTCCTGTTGGACAAGAGCCCGCTGGGCGGGGGTTCCAGAAACGAAGGACGAGCTCCGACCTTGACCGACTTTCTTTTTGGAACCGACCACAACTTCCTGATTCAGCCCGTTCGTGTTCTTACCGCCTTTGGAATCGGCTTCGTCATTCAAACCGCACAGGCAGTCTCTGCTCTGAGCTTCCTGTGAGGCTTTCCACAGGCATAGCTGCAGTGTGCAACTGGTGCTCACCCGACCCGGTACCGTAACCACCGGTAAGCCTGCAGCACACGCCTTGTATCAGTGGACCAGTATGATCCACTGGCGAGAAGACGAGCCTGCGGCTGTCAGTTCAAAGTTTTCAACTTTGACAGCTCTTTTATTGAAGGCTTGTTGCTTTTCGACTGCATTAAGCCTATTAAGCTCATCGGATTTGTCCAGGTGCTTGAATAGCAACATCAATATTAACCTCACAGCGAATAACTCTTGGCAGTTCGTTCGTGCTGTCGTGCCGATATCTGGGTCAAAAAATCGTGCTTGTATGATGGACATATCAACCTTGTCCTCCAACCAAGCTACTACTCACACTTTGCCGGCGCCACCCAGGCTGCTTCTGCTAAGGATCGACGGTGTGCAACTTGAGCCGCCAGAGCAAGTCTGTAATGCATTTGCTTCATCGCTTGCTCTCCTCGTGGGAACCACTAGGACAGGCTACATATGCAACTTAGCTGATGCGGAGTATGTGTGGGCCAGCAAAAAGCTGTCTATCTACTTGTTCTTACTGAAGCGCCTTGGTGCTCCAGATACTAATGGCTCATTTACTGTCGCTTTCGTAGCACCATCTACTACCAACTTGTGTCAACATAGCTCTAATAGCAGTGCTGTCGTGGTTAATGATGTTCATTATGTATTCGCTCCCGATTCGAAGTATGCCGCGATCCAACCGAAAATTATGAAATGCTCAGAAGGAAATAACTACACAATCAGCATCGTGGCAGCCTCACCGTCCGACCAGCTCATTCTCACAGTGCTGGCTGCTCCCAGAGCTGAAAGTTGTGAACGTCTGTGCTGCAAGCATAAGTGCTTTAGGAATATTGAAGCTTACAGTTTTATAACAGAAGAACAGTCAACTCTTCAATACAGTTTCGGAAACTGCAGTCAGAGTAATTGGACTGGTTTCACTGTGAAAATAGAGATTGGAAGTCAACCCTCGCCCAAGGATACTGGGAACCGCTTGGACGGTGAAACTGGAAATGGTTCCGCTCGGGCCGACACTAGTTTGGTAGCAGGACTATCGGCAGCTGCTGCTGTAGCCTTCGTGTCTGGTTTGATTGCAGGTATAGTCTTCATTCGTCGGCAACGTCTAGCTGCACCGGCAACTCAAGCTCCTATAGCTTCTCCTCCTGGGCCAGATCGTCCACTGCTGATGTGGGATTCGGCAAACGTCGAAGCTTTCGATCACCACGATTATTGCAATATCGAAAGGAAACCAGAGGCTTCAACTGGAGAGCTGGATTCTGGAGCCATCGAGGCTACGAAGTGAGATCAAGGTTATTATTGCCATCCGAGTACAGCCACTGAGCATGTATACAGCACATTGACATCATAGAGCGGCTGACGTAGGAAACTCTTATAATGCGGCTACGTTATTGCTCGACCAGAGGTCAAAGAATGTACATTTATAAAATACTCGTGAAATTTTACTTTCGATGGATTGTCCTTTTTGAATACGTAGTAAAGGATCGAAGGTCAATACATCCAATTATGGTTTAAGACTCTGTAATCGGGCATACTATCGCTGTTAGAAGATGCCATCTAGCGACTAGAAATACTTGGAGAACGTTATTTTATGCTAGCTATAATTATCTAACTGTTGCATGATAAATTTTAAAATTCTTATCGCGAACCAAAGTATTAGTTTATTAGAGTTCCTCCGTCTTTGCTTACGTCTTGTATATCCAAATAGATTGGATATTTCTATCTTACCTAAATAAGAGTGTGCCAGTTGAACTAGTTCATTTATTTGTGACGTTGAATCTATATTCCTGATATTTTTATTATTAGGTAATCTTTGCCTGTATGAAACTGGCAATAAAATGAATTCAACTTGCTCAGCGCCGTAAAAGAGAACTTAATGTTTATCCTTGTACTTTTCGTGTATTAAAGGACTCGAGCCCTTGACCTCGGTCGTCTATATCTAGCTCAAAACTCAGCAGCTTGTCCTATAAATCTTTAACCGATAGCTGTCAAATCACCGACAACTCTGTCTGAAGATCGCCGTCTCTGCAAGTATTAAACCAACCTTTAAGGTACTCTCTGCAGCTTACAGATATTTTCACATTCCTTCATCAGTCCATCTATTCGACGTCCTTGTTCAACTCATACGCCCTTGCACCGCCTCTTTCTTCGCTGCTAGTCATCTTGTTGCTGTCTCAAGAAATTGAAATCTTTTAGTGACCAGACCTTCAGTCCGTTGCAAAGAATGTCTGAAACTCGCTCCTGGTTTATTTTGAAATCCGGAATGCCTTTGCATCCTTTAAATTTCAGCTAAAGACATGACAGCTCTTCACTGTCTGATCACGGAGCTCTTACGCTCAAGTACACTTTTTAATTCACGCGAGCTTCGCTTACTTAACAGAGCCTACATTAGTCCTTAATAATAATCGGTCTCCTAATCAATTGCCCAGAGTATACTATCGGTATACTATCGAGATTACAAGTCCCTCGGGAGCGTTTTTCATTGCGACTGGGCATCAGTCCCGCAGCAAAGCAATCGTTCAGGTCCTATTTTAGTAGGAGATTGGAAACCATTGATGTGAACAAATAGAGATCATCTGACGAATTATTGAAATATGGCGTACCTCAGGGCCCGTTCTTGACCCGGTTATATTCACAGTTTATAGTCCCTCTCTGACTGTTTTTAAGATCTCTGCACAATTTAGGCTTTCACTTCTATGCAGATGCCATACAGTTGTGTATTGACAGTTCAAAATTCAGAATTAAGAAAAAGGGGAAGGAATCAGTAAAGGTAACGATGCAGACAGCTCACACTCGAGCATAAGACCGCAACGTGCTAGCCGGCTTTCTACCATACCGCGTCAGCCACCGCACCACCGTCAGCCGACGTGTAGAAATAATGCAGAGGCAGAAGTTATGTATGTTATTAGCTTTAGGCTATGACCCCCGCACCTCCCAAAAAGGCTTTAGTCAGGTAACTACTTCAGAAAGCAACACTAGACCAGGAGAGCTTGAGCAGTCTCCTTTCTGCCGTTCCTGGAAAAAACAATGGAACGAGGAATGGCAAACAAGCTTAACTCATAAATTGAAACTTCAAACCTTGCTAGTAAGTTCCAGTCTGGTTTTAGAGCTAATCACGCCACAGAGTCAGCATTTCTTTGGGTGTACAACGACGTACTTATGGATTGCAGACATGGGTAGAGTGTCTCAGCTTGTTTATCTCAATCTTTCGGCAACTTTGTATACTATCGATCACAACTCCTTCTTGAGTGCTTCTCATCTCGCCTGGGCATAACTGGCACTGCATTGCAATGGTTCAGGTTCTATCTCAGTGGGTGACTCCAGAGTATTAATGCAAATGGACAAATATCATCTCAGAAACCTCGGAAATATGAGGTACCTCAGGGCTCCGTGCTAGTTCCGGTTCTTTTCACGGTTTATACTTTTTTATACTTTTTTTTCACGGTTTATACTCTTCTTCTTCTTCTTCGTGACTTCTTCGTCTCGACTTCTGCAACTCACTGCTCACTGGCCTACCAGCATGTGCGATCATGCGATTGCAGCTGGTGCAAAACTCTGCAGCTAGGCTTGTCTGTCGTGAGCGTCGCAGTTGCCACATTACTCCACTTCTCGCCGACCTGCACTGGTTACCAGTCAAGCAACGGATTGACTTCAAGGTTTTGTCGCTCACTTTTAGGTCTCTTCATTCTATGGCTCCAGCCTATCTTTCAGATATACTACCCCTTCAGGCAAAGCATCGTACCACTCGCTTTTCGGAATCCAACAGTCTAGAAATACCTCGTACAAACCTTAAATCCTTTGGAGACCGTGCATTTAGCTCGTATGCTCCCACAGCCTGGAACTCCCTCCCGACCTGCATCAGAACATCCCCTGACCTGACCACATTTAAAAGAAACTTAAAAACATACCTATTTAGGACAGCATTTAGTGGGTCCTTGTGATTCGTCCTCAATGTGCTTATGCGTGCTGACACTGTTCATGCTGCCACTAACCACATTTGCATGCTGACCCAGTGCATGTAACCCCTAACCATGTTATTCATTTTGTTTGTTTTTCAAGCATGATTTTACTTACTATTCTATTGCGTATCACTTTGCAGCAAATGTAAAGCGCCTAGAAAGAGATTAAGTTCTCTGAGGGCGCTTTATCAAGTGCAATATTATTATTATTATTATTATTACTCTCCCTCTTGCTGATGGGATTGCCAAGCACAATCTGGGCTTTCACTTCTATGCGGATGACGCTTAGTTGTACCTTTGCTTTGATCCCTCCCAGCCCTCGAGCACCTCGAATTCTCTCGACTCCCTTGCTGCATGTATTGATGACATCCACACATGGATGAGAGTAAATTTTCTAGAAACTAAATGATGATAACACTCACTGCTTGCTATTCTACCGCCCTGTGCATTCAAGAGCTTACAGCTGATGCAAAACTGCTCAGTTAGGCTTGCCTTTGGTGTGCGTCGCAATTGCCACATCACACTACTTCTCGCCGACCTGCACTGGCTACCAGTCAAGTAACACATCGACTTCAAGGTTTGGTCGATCACTTATCGGGTCTTCCATTGTCTGGCTCCAGCATACCTATCAGATCTACTGCCCCACTAGGCTAAGCATTGCACCTCTTGCTTTTCGGTGTCTAACTGTTTACCTATACCTCGTACAAACCCCAAATCCTTTGGAGACCGTGCCTTTAGTTCGTATGCTCCCAAAGACTATAACTCACTCCCGACTTGCGTCACTATGTATGTACTTATGTCCGTCTGTAACTCCACAAAGCCATATAGACTATGTGGGTGTTACGCTGGAGAGTTTTGTGTAGTGCACTCACAGCCTAAGCCGCTTTCGGTACGCATTCGGTAGCCAACAGACTTTATTCATCTCACGCAACGAAGAGAAATTGGGAAGCATAGCAAAATCAGGAGAGCAGCTGAGGTAGTGAGTAGCATGGAAGTGAGTAGCAGCTCAGGACAGCTGAAAAGGATGAGCCCTATTCGGCAGCAGGAGAGTAGCTGTCGTTGCGTGAGAATCATGGAAGCGAGTTCAGATCAGCGAAGTCAGACCAAAATTTTAGTTGTACGTTCAGCTTACGTAACAAAATTTGAGACTATCTGTGCTAAAACTTCACACTTCCGATCGAGACATAAAAAGTCTTTTTTAAAAGCTAGTGACGCGTTTCCATCCTGGGGTCGTCGGCAAGAGCATTCATGATCCTAAAGATGTGGTCCTTCCTTCTTTTTAAACCCATAATACTTGAACGGACTTCGGAACGGAGGTAGGGGCGTGGTGTGTCGTGATCTTCTAACCTTCTTTTTAAACCCATAATACTTGAACGGACTTCGGAACGGAGGTAGGGGCGTGGTGTGTCGTGATCTTCTAACCTTCTTTTTAAACCCATAATACTTGAACGGACTTCGGAACGGAGGTAGGGGCGTGGTGTTCGTGATCTTCTAACCTTCTTTTTAAACCCATAATACTTGAACGGACTTCGGAACGGAGGTAGGGGCGTGGTGTTCGTGATCTTCTAACCTTCTTTTTAAACCCATAATACTTGAACGGACTTCGGAACGGAGGTAGGGGCGTGGTGTGTCGTGATCTTCTAACCTTCTTTTTAAACCCATAATACTTGAACGGACTTCGGAACGGAGGTAGGGGCGTGGTGTTCGTGATCTTCTAACCTTCTTTTTAAACCCATAATACTTGAACGGACTTCGGAACGGAGGTAGGGGCGTGGTGTTCGTGATCTTCTAAAGTACGGAAGACAAAAGTTCCTTTCTGGGTGGCTCGCCCCTTCAAGCTGTTTCTTTATGGGGACGCTGCTTTATGTTTTGCAAATTTTGTACAAACCTGTCGAAAGGTGCCTCCAGGCACAGTATTAGGTTCCGCATACTGGGGGTGCAGCCTTTTTATGGCGAAGTAGAAAAACGCCTTCATTATTCATTTATTTTATTCATATTCATATTTTCCCAAAATGAGGGTATTAGTATTTTTTTAAGTGGCTTAAATGCTCATTTTATCAGTAGTTTTCAGTAATCTGATTCTGTGTCTGCTAATACCTTGAGGTAAGGTGCTGCTTGTCACGGCCGAGGTCGTGGGTTTGAATCCTGCAGTGGGCGATCGCTTCTGTGGCCAGCCGGAAGGAAGCCTTTGGTTTTGTCTCTCTACACACGTTGAAAGGCACCCAGCATAATGTTTTTATGGCATGAATGTGGTTGCCTACCCTGAGCCGGCAACGATTTCAAGAGTTGCTACCTCAGCGTATGTACAGCTTTTTTTGAAGCTTGTGGCACCCAATGAAAGATCCCGAGCGGCCTCAGCTATCAGCAAGTAATAGACCCCTGCAGTCGGAGCGTGGCAGTAATGCCGGATTGAACCATATTCATCTCGACTGAGGTACCGATTGCTTACCAGCTACCTACAAGCATCGATAAGTCACCTTAATTTAATGGTGGCTATCGGTTTGCTCTGGAGAGCAGACATTTCAAAGCTGGCTGTAGGCTGCAATCTTTGGCTGAACTCGATGCTCTATTCCATTGGCTAGCTATTCGAGAGACGAGCGCCTGCCTAAGAAAAACCTTGAGTCGCTGCACTCGACTTGCTAGTTGGTAATTTCGGTATCACCACACTTGTCGCGGCCCCCATCCTGAGGGTCCGAGCACTAGGCTGCCGCACACTACCCAACACCCCAGGATAAGCTTACAACGTCAAAAGTTAATGACGGAGCATCCAAATTTTTCCAAGTTGGGCTATTGAGAAGGGTTGCGTTACTGTGTTTCCGGCTGTAGCAGCGCTAGTGGAGTCTCACGGAGACACACAGACACGAGCAGGTGAAGGTGAGCGGTGGACGATACTCATCTTTATTCCCCCCCCCCCCAGCGGGTACATATATAAGCTACGGGCTGACTCACCACAGATTATGGAGTGCATCCGTGGTGAGCCACCGTGGTGGGCCACGTGCCCACATCAAAGGCCGCACCGAGCCAACCGCCCAAACGGCAGTCCACATCAAAGGCCGCGAAGCAACAGGCACACACAACATCCCTTCCCCATAGAATGTCAAAAAAGCACATAGTCCGCCAGCCTGGCAGGGGGGCGGCTCGCGGGCCGAAACTCGTGCAGCCGTCGGTTCTCTGGCGCCCTCGACTTCCTCAGCGGGCGGTGGCCCCGAGCCAGAATTCGAGGCCTCTCACTCTCCCAGCATCTCGTTCGGTCTCGATCCACTCGGGGGTCACGTCGATATTAGGCTCTTGGACCGTTGGAACTTGCATCTTGATTTTTTCCAGGTGCACGAGCTTGCTGTGGCTGGCGTCAGTTATGATGAGCAAGTTAACCGGTCCCAGAGCCGTTTCCACTCTCCAGCCTCCGAGCCATCGTGGTTCGAGCTTGTGCCTTGATCGGCTATCCCACAGCCACATCGGATCTCCGGGCTATGCGGGTGGTGGTTCCGGTTGCCGCCGGCGCTGGGTTTCTTCGGCACTTTGAGCCAGCTGTGCATCAACTAGCTCTCGGAATTTGGCGAGCTTTTCACTCAGCGAGTGACAATACGCTGCAGGTGTAGTGCATGTGTATTGTGCGCTCTCCGTAAGGTTATCAAGGCACTGCGGCTCGCGGCCAAACATCAGCTCGAAGGGGCTATAGCCCGTAGCTTGATGCCGAGCCGTCCTATAAGCGAACAAAAGCATTGGAAGATTACTCTCCCACTGCCCGGCTGAGTGTCGACATGAGGTTCGCTGCATTGTAAGTAGTGTTCGGTTGGCTCTTTCTACCAAGCCGTCACCCTGTGGATGGTAAGGAGTCGTTCGCGTCTTGCTTATGCCGAAAGCCCTGCAGAGCGTGGAAATTACCTCCGCCTCGAAATTGCTGCCCTGGTCAGAGTGCAGAAAGGGCGGCATACCAAAACGAACGAAAATATTTAACTGGGCCGGCCGAACTGTCTCCGCCGATGTGTATCGCAAAGGGACGGCCTCGAGCCATTTCGTGAAGCTGTTCTGCAAGACCAGTAGGTATTCGCGGCCGCGAGCTGACATGGCAAGCTTCAAGATATCTACAGCTACCATGTCCCACGGCCGTCCTACAGGTATCGGTACCAGCGGAGCGTTAGCGAGCTGTGTTCCTTTAACCGATTGGCCTACCTGACATAACCGACAATATCGCACGACGTCTCGGCTCATATTGACCCAATAAGCGTGGTCTCGTAGTCGGTCGTATTGGTTCTACGACTTGTTGACCACGGTCGTCGTGATGTCGTCTGAGCAGTTCTTCTCGGCGGGCTGGCGGCGCGACCAAAGCATATCTGTATTCGGCTCCTGGTCGGGGGTGAAAGTAGCGGTAGAGGACGCCGTCGACCAGTTTCAGCTGGCCCCACATTTGTCGGAACCGACGTAATGGATGGCGGGTCCAACGTGGTGCTCGGCTTGAACCGGCCTCCAGTGACTCTGCCACAGCCTTCAAAAACTGGTCTCGCCGTTGCATCTTTCTGAGGTCGCTTACCTCTTCCACCGGCCGAACCTCGACGAGAAACGCTGGCAGGTCCTCAGTTGGCTGGCGCGACAGAGCATCTGCATGAGTGTTAAGCTCTGCTCTTCTGTATGTGATGTCAAACTCGAATTCCTGTAAGGCGACAGCCCATCGTGCCAGAATAACTTGTGCTTTCTGCCCGTTAAGCCACACAAGCGGACTGTGATCGGTTCTAGCCTCAAATCTTCGCCCCAGGAGTTAGTGCCTAAACTCTTTCAAGGCGTATATGAGTGCAAGACACTCTTTTTGGATGGTGCCAGAGTTTCGTTCACTTGGAGACAAGGCGCGGCTCTTGAACGCCAGCACTCGGCCTCCTTGCTCCAAGATCGCAATCATACCTTGGTCACTGGCGTCGGTCGAGACGACGAAAGGCTCGGCAGTCGTCGGGTAGGCAAGCACCGGGGCCGTGGCCAGCGCCCCCTTCAGTAGCTCAAAGTGCTGTTGTTGCGTCTGCTTCCAAGTGAATGGCGTCTCCGTTGCAAGCAGTGAATGCAAACGGGCGGCCAACTCAGCAAAGCCCTTGATGAATCGGCGATAGCAGAACACCAAGCCCAGAAACGTGCGAAGCTCCGACACCGAAGTCGGCGCTGGCCAGTCGGTGACTTGGCGCAATTTCTCCGGGTCAGGGCACATGCCGTTTCTGTCAAAGACATGCCCCAGGTATTTCACTTTCGTCTGCGCAATATGGCATTTACCACCGGACAGCGTCAATCCGGCCTTCTGCAGCCTGGAAAACACCATATTCAAATTGTTGATTTGGTCCACCTCGCTGCAGCTGTGGACCATCGCGTCGTCTAAATAAATGTAAACGAACGGTAAATCGCGAAAAACCGAGTCCATTAACCGCTGGAATGTTGCCGGGGCCCCGGATAATCCGAATGGCATTTTTAAGAAGGCGAATGCACCAAGTCCCGGCCCGGGCGTAAATGCCGTCTTTTGGACATCGTCGGGATGAACCGGTGCCTGCCAGTATCCCGAATTCATGCCCAGAGTGCTGAAGACGCTGGCGCCATGGAGGTGGTCCTTAATTTCGTGTGGCAACGGCAAGGGATAAGCATCCTTTGCAGTACGTTTATTATGCTCTATATAGTCAACTGCGATACGCACTTTGCAATTTTTCGTGGGCGTGTAAACAGCTGGTGTCAGCCAATGGCTTGGGCTCGGCCTGATGATACCCTGCTCCAGCATGATATTAAGCTGCGCCATGATCTTGTCTCACAAATGCAGCAGAATTCGCGTACTGGCGCGATGTTACCTGTTGGAATATCGTGATAGGCAAGATTGGTTGAATCTGGTTGGCGCCGGAAGAGGGCTCTAAACCTTTCAACCACTTCTCTGTATGGCTGCGGGTAGCGTGGTATATCTATCGTGTCGTCATCCGCGTCGAACTGCGGCACCAAACATCACGTCTCGAGCTCTAATGCTGAGTCCTGCTCCACGACGCTAGCCACTGCCGCCGTATTGCAATCCTGCCATTGCAATTTAAAATGAGGGTAACCTTCCTTTGAGGGCTCCCGGAATTGTATTTGAGCCCTCTGTGAGGTTAAAATTCGGTTCCCAAAATCATGTCAACGATGAGGTCTCTCACAACGAGAAAGGTATGGCGCACAGATCTGCCCTCTATAACAAACTGTAGATCGCACTGTCCAATGGCCCGAAAAGGCTGATTGGCTGCCGTCTGTAAGGTCGCACCGGATGGACAGTACGGCTCGCGTGTACAGCGGAGGGCCGCCTCTTCCTTAATTAGAGACACACATGAACCGCTGTCGATCAATGCTAATACAGTTTTGTCGCCGACGACAACACTCACACACGACGAACGTGCTTGCGGTTCGCTAAGCCTCGCGATACCGCAGAGGGGACTCTCTAGACTCGGCCCGCGGCTCCCCAGCCAGCCGTTGAGCCTCGCCAGTTTCCCTGAGGTCGTCTGGTAGCCGGTGTGGCTCTGCGGTTAGCACAGTTGCCGGCTACATGGCCGAAGCCCGAGCACTCCCAGCACTGCACTTTCTTCGGGCCGCCGAAGTTTCCTGTCTGCCCGCGCTCGTGGTGGCAAGCCGAGCCCGCTAGCTGCGCTGCAGACTCTCGTCCAAGCTCTCCTGATGCGCCCGGTGCTTCGACTAGCATGCGCTGGAGCTCGGCCTCTAAGGTGGCCAGGCAGGCGGTAAACTCATCGACGGCGTGCGCACGCGTCGCTCCGGCTGGCTCGAGGGACGCTACGGTACAGTGTGCTCGCCCTCGTTGCATAGCCATTAGAACCATGGCTCGCTTCAGAGCGGCCGCTGGCGTTTTAAAGTCCGGCGAAGACTTAATGATGGAGGCCACACAGTCCGGCAGTCCATCCAAAAAATGATTGTACAGGAGCGACTCTTTTGCGGCGCCGCTTAAGTCTGGCATCGCTCGCCTGAGCAGGCGCTTCAGGTCGTACACAAAGTTCTGCACCGGCTTGGCGTCCTGCAGGACGCGGCCTTCAAAGTCGTGGAGGTACTCACCACGGCCCTCCTCTGGCGAGAACGGCTCCTCTAACGCTTCCTTGACTTCCTTCATCGTTCGCTTACCGCTTTCCAGTTCCAGATATACGACGAGCGCCTCGCCCGCTAGAAACGCTTGTACCTTGCTCGTACAAGATGCCTCGTCCCCGCCAACCAAGCGTCGGCCCATGGTGAACCATTTGGTCGACAGGACATCAATATGGCCACAGAAGTGGGCCCAGTCCCGATCTGCAACCGACCAGGAGCAAGCATGATTCCATTTCAGGATAAAGGAGGCCGGAGAATGAGGATCCGGCACATGTGACTACTTCTTTCTTGTGGCCTTCGCAGATTGCTGGGACTGCTGCTGAAGCTTCTTGCTGAGGGCCCGGCGGCCTGATGATGGATTTGGCCGCCTGGGAGTGCGCCTCGGGGAAGGGAGGCTCTAGGGGTCGAAGGAGTCCTCCGAGATGGCTGTCAGGGAGGTCACGTCCGTGCTATGGGGTGGGCCCTCCTGTGGCGGCTGTCCTGGGAGGACACCACGGAAGGAGCCGATGTTTGGGGTTTGTGACCATTTGGACGACAGCGTCGTGCTCACCGACTTGTTCGACAGAAGCTCCCTTGGGTCTCCGGAATTGCTGCCCTGGAACGGCGCGGGTCGGGGCCCATCAGTGAAGAGGGGGAGCTGGAAAGGGACGAGCAGCTGGGAGAGGGGGTTGGCTGGGGGCGGGGAGGTACTGACGCCTCTTCTCACGACAAGGGGAGACATCCGTCTAAGCACCATTAGCTGGGGCTGCATACGCCCCGCCGCCTCAGCGACGCTAGCTAAGTGCCAAAGCACGCTGTCCTTCTCATCTGGGGCCCAGGAAAGCTGGGTAGCCTGCTGTTGCTTTGGCCGTTCCTGTGGGCAATTCTTTTGGACATGTCCCACATCGCTGCACTGACCTCAGCTTGATAGGGCAGGCCCTAATCATGTGGTCCAGCTTCCGGCATCGGAAGCAAACTACCCTAGGGCAGTCTGCCAAGGCAGGCCCGTGAGCAACCTGCAACCGTTGCAGGTTAGGTTGGGGCACATGAGGGCCCTGTGTCCAGTGACACCTCAAGGACCGCACGGTGGTGGCATGCGCTGATACCTCACAAACATAGGGTCCGGGTAATCCCCAATAATTATAGTGTGATGGAGATTTATCTAGCTCGCACACCAGCTGGCGAACGCTGCACATTTTCGTCCCTCGAAACACCCTCAGCCTCTCGCTGATGACCTTGCCATAAGGTGCCAGGGCCTTCACCACCTCGCTGAAGGGGTGGACGCCAGCTAGTGTGACAACCATCGAGCGGTCGATTTGGTGTCTTGCCGGCTGGTAAGGATTTTACTAGGGCCAGAGCCGCAGTTCGATTATGTAGCTTCGTGAAAAAGCCGAGCTCGACAAATTTCCTCAGGTTGCTCTCGAACGCATAATCGAAGCCGGAGCTAGGGGTCGTACCTAATAGAAGACAGTGCTTTGACAATGGATTCATTGCTGACGGTGCAAATGAACGTTGTGCTCCATCCAATGGGTCCTTGATTGACGCGAAATCGTACATTGACATCGCTTGATGCGAGCTCTTGAATGGACTCGCCAGCCTTTTGCAGCAGGTCCGACTAGTATCTATATCTTTTTTGAATGAAAATGTGCATAGCGTTGAACTGAAAACTCATTTAGTCTTGTTATCTGCTTGATGTTTGTAGATTAATGCTCTCTAACAGCATATATGCAGAAGCAGGCAGAACACCGAAGCTTGCTCACAACCGCTTGCTCACAACCGGCCTGTCCCTAGGCCACATCCACTGCTGTTCGCCCTGGGTTGGTGGACGGTACTACTGGTTACCTGCACCGGCCAATTGTCGGCGTTCCTAGAGATCTAGAATCATGCACATACTGAGAAACACAAACCACATCTCATTAATCTCAAGGATCAGCACCATGCACATAACGGAAAAACTTCAGCAGCCCATACATATTTCTGTCTCGTCGGTCTCCACAGTGCCGGTGTGCAGCACTGACGATTACAGCGGCCCCCTCTGCCGTCTTGCTGGCTTCGTTCTCTGCCTCCGATCCGGGCTTTGCCTCCACTTTGGGCGCTGCCGCCACTGCGGGTGCTGACGGCTCCGAGGACGCTACAGCCTCTGTCTCACCTGCTGCCGTCTCGCCGGCATACGCAGCAGCTGCCGCCATCATCTCGATAGCCTGCCTCGCGCATCGTAGTCCACGGGCGTGTCGCTGCCCAACGGCTCAACACGGCTCATGGGTTCGTCGAAAACCAGTTGCTGCCTTGCTCTACGGCCTTGCTGGCAGACACCTCTGGCTGCTTCGGTCGGCCGCTGCAGTCCGACCAGCTTTTACCATACCAATGCACATCACGCTTTACCGGCCTCCGCCTTCGATCGCTCCTGCGCCATAGCCTGCGCTTTTCTGGCACTCTGCAAGTCCGTCCGCCGAAGCCTCTCCTCACCTTCGGGGGGCTTGCAAACACCTTCGCAAGGGTTGCACGCAGCAGGGCGTAGTCCTCCCTGCACAGCCTCTGGAAGACTCGAAGCGTATGTATGTGAATGCACCACCTTCCAGGAACACATACAAGTGATAAGTAGCTGGGTCGATGCCTTTCTCGTTGACTCTGCTCCTGAGTTGAGCAGTAGCCATCTAGCAAAGTCATCCCCGCCGTGGTAGTGCTCCAGCAGCATCTCCACACGGGCTGCCACTCCCGCCGAGAAATAGTTTCAGATTCTCTCCCACTAGGCAGAACACCGAAGCTTGCTCACAGAGGCAGAACACCGAAGCTTGCTCACAGAGGCATTTATTTTCGCAGGCGCCTACAGCACTCTTGAACGCAGCCAGCCTTTCCTTTTTTCAGGGATTCGCTTCTCACCACTGTGTCCCACGCGATCCCAGAAAGACGATGGTCATCGTGATCGACAATGGCTGTTTGCTGAGCGACAACCAGATGATCTTCGCCCTAGCTGTGGCCGACCTGCTCATCGAGTCGCTCACCGATGCCGACCGAGTGAGCCTGACTGCTGACCCGTGCTTCCTCGCTCTCTAAATTCGGGATCTCGCTTGATAACTGGCGGTTTCGCTTGCTCAAACCTTTTAACGAGGTAAGCAGAATGTGGATCTGCTTCTCGTGCTGGTCGTTTTTGAGCATCGTCAGTTCCTTACTGTTCTTTCTGCTCCGTGAGCTGTATCGGCTCCGCGAGCTAAAGAAGTTCTGCCAAGTTCTAGTTTGTTCTACCACCTTCCCCTTGGCCATGTCAGTTGTAGCTAGATTCAGTGAGATTTCGTCATAGTTTGGTGCCAGAAATGCATCACGTTTGGTAACAGAAACTTATCATACTCTTAAGGTGAAATGCTGATACGAAATGCACATTCAAAAGTTTTAATGGGCAGAACAGGGGGCCAAGCAGTAGCTCTGGTGAGCGTGTGTCTATTTCTCTGGGTGGCCAGCCTGATATGTTTATGCAAGTCGTTGAGTTCATGCGTTAAATACGCAAAGCCGCACAGGTGCACTCCTGCTGTGTGTGCTGTCTAAGTGATCCGTAAATCCCTCCGTCTGGTGATTTTAACTTGGGTGTCCTGCTGCCTTTATGTACTGCTGTCTTTGTCTGACACCAGAGGCTGGTTTCTGGCACATTGATAATCTGGCACATTGGTAATCAGGCACATCGAAAACGTCAGCATACTCTTTGTGTATGGTAAGTCCTGGATTAGCAGGTGAAGCTAGCAGCAATGCCTGGTCATTTACTATACCCAGGCCTCTGAGACTCGGCAGGGCAAGTAGTGACGGAACATCTGCCTTGACTATTGTGAACTCCGGCATAATCCGTTGCCCTTTATAGCCTGCTGAAAAAAGTCACGTCCCAATACTTGTAATGGGGTACCGCCATAAGTGTACAGCTTGGCGTTGGTGTGCTTAGGGGACCCGTCGCTAAGGCAGCGATATCTAACGTGTGACATCGCGTTGCCTGTGTTCTGAGTATCCACCTAGGCTTTATATTCTTGGTCAAGCAACGTGGGTCTCACCTCACAAATAGCAGTCGCTTTGCGACCACGGAAGTTATAGCAAATGAGCTTGTAGCTGGAATTCACCCTCAGATGTAGCATCATATTTCATGTCATCTGCAAAGCGCTCGACTGTTTTCACACCGATCGGTCATGAATAAATACAATAAATAAATCATGGCTGATTTAACAGCCTCTTTTTTATAGCGGTAGAATGACCTCTATGGCTATCGCCACCACTTGCAGTGGCGATAAAGGATTGCCCACCGCAGGAATCGAAAAGCAACCGCAGTGAGAACACGTTTTGCCATATGCAGGCCACTTTCTTGGTGGTTGTTTGGTAACACAGTATCAGTACGGCTTTATTGTGGCCGGAGTGCCTGCACGGTGCTGCTAAGAAATTATATGTGTCAAAGTCTAGAGCGACGGGAGAAGTAGCATGCTGAGATGCACTCGTGCGGCTCAAGTACTGTGCTGTAACCTGTAGAGATCGGCATACATCAACCACCTTCTCAAGAGACAGCTGAGACTTGGACAGGAGCTTTTCACGGACAGTGAATCCAATGAAGCATTTATTACATTGATTTTGTCTCTAATTGTCTTGGGCTTTCTTTTCACATGGCAGCCGCTAGGCTCAGTATGTTGAAGCAAATCCGTATAAAATGTATCAAAAGACTCACCATCTTTTTGACGACATCGAATGAATACGGTCCGTTTTTACATCTCTCTTCTCTTGGGTACGAAGTGGGTAGTGAACTTGTCCGGGACTTTATTGAGGTCACCCTTGTCTTCAGCATTCCGCCACAAACCTTTTATATACGTCTCTCGCATCATGGCCTAATGCATTCAGCAAAATTGATACCTTCATTGGACCGCCTTTCCTACCTTTTTCAGTCGCCCGCAGGTGGAATTCGAAGTTTTCTGCCATATGTGCCATTCTGCAGCGGTTTCTGAGCATACAGAGAAGGTGGTTGCAAAATGTTTGCCATAAGTACTCCATCTTTCCATGGGCTATGAACGCAGTTAGCTTCTGACACTATGACGTGTAGACAAGCACTCGTAAGCCTCGTTTTATTGAAACTGGTAGGTGAATGCGTGGCCCCTTACGATGTTGTCCCCGAAGCGGCCCAGTAATAAACAGCAGGTTGTTTCTGGAGCCTGCTAGACGCTCCCGCTGACGAAGATTAACTATACGACAGTAGGACATGCTGTATGGGCCCCGAATGTAATGGTCATGCAGCAGCTTCGAGACGAGAATCCGGTCGATGCCTCCTTGGGAACCTCTTGAGTGGCGACTGGAAATACAAAAGTAATTTGTTCCAGCCACCTCCATTTTGATCCCTGGTCTTTTGCACCAAGGCATTTAATATCTGATTTGATCTTTCAAGCAGGCCATCTGTCTGGATGTACGGGCTGGCCTGAGGGGATTAATATGTGGTAGTCCACATAGCTCTTAAGCAACTTCCCGGCGAAGTTTGATCCTTGATTCGTTAGCATATCCTCGGGTACCTGAGAAACTAGCAGCACTTTGACCACACTGGCCAGGTCAGTCCTTCGATTCGGTATGGCTTCCAGATATCGAGTCTCGTAATCCGAGACACGTGGCTCACAGGTCACGCCAATCACAGGCTGGGTAATGAAATCGAGTAACAAGTCTCCTGGCTCCAAAACCATGCACTTTATTCACTGCACCCGAGCCAGCCAACCCAGTCTTACTACATACTCTAGACGGCCACTGGCATAGAGGGCTCATCCGGTTTACTCTGCAGCGGCCTTATTATTCCATGCATGCACTGTTTTGCACTGCTGAGTTGTTTTGATTTTCAAAACCGTAAGGCAGCTGGTGGCAGCTGGTGGTAGATAGAGGTCTCCGATGCATTTTGCCCTTCGCTCGACTGCCGAGTCATTAGCCACGAGCCACTGTCCACGCTCTCAACCAATCGACAGCAAGCAGCTACTGAGGCAGATGGGTACCTCGACGTGCTACCACCCAATGGTCAATGCCACCCTAGTCAGCATTCTCTTGCAACAGGGCTGAGCTAGAGCTGGAGGTCTTGGCCGTCGTGGCTGTAGTATGCCACTTTTGCCGCTATTTCTAGTAGTGAACCGTGATGGCAAATTAGGTAAGGCGGTTGCTTTTCACGACCTCGGTCCCGAGGTTGTAGGCTCGAATCCGGCAGTAGGTGATTCTCTAGCTCCACCCCAAGCAGTGTTGATAGCCAAGAAGGCTCTTCTGTCGCTACACAAAAAAAAGCCGTTAAATCAGCTAGTATTTGTTTTTGTTTTTTTGTTGTTCTACGCGTGAGCTGGGATGGCACACTGGGTAAGGTGGTTGCTTTCACGACCTCGGTCCCGAGGTCGTGGGTTCGATTCCTGCGGTTGGCGATCCTTTGTCACCACTGCAAGCGGTAGTGATAGCCGTAAAGGCTCTTCTGTCGCTATACAAAAAGAGGCTGTTTAATCAGCTAGGATGTATGTATCGTTTCACAGCAGAAATGCCCATTAGCCCTTCGTGTGGATCCTAAAGCGAAGTAAATGTGCTTTGGCAAGTGCCGAGCCCAGTGAGGAGCTCCAGAAGCTTCCAGAAGTACAGCTTGGAAGTAAAGTATCTTTGCCGTAAAGTTAATGCCAATGCCGCATCGCTAGCCTAACTGCAAGGCCTGCAGCTTCGGTCTTTGTGAGCTTTGTCGTTGCTGCTGTGGTTGCCTTGTCCGCCGTAGAAGCAAAAATGCAGTTTGAATGATTCGTTGCTGCCCGGCCCTGCCTTGTGAATTTTTACAGGGGCCATTCGCCTCAGCGTGCCTAAGCTTCGGAGATACGTTGACAATCATCGCTCATCATCCGTGCTGCTTCCGAATCGTTGTCTACTGTATGGAGTGCACGGAGGCAGCTCGAGGTGCCTGCCACTTTGCAGTTGCAAATGAAGCTTGAGTGCCGCGATGCCTATTCTGTGTACATGTGGGCACACACGAAACTCTGAGCCGGTGCAGGAGCGGCTCTTTTGGCCGTCATGGCAGAAGACATTGCTGAGTACATTCGGACATGCATCGCATGCCACTCCAAGATGCGACCCAGGGACAGTGTGAAGCTGTCGGGATAGAGCGCCCGGCAGCAAGTTGCTATGGACGTAGTGAAGCTGTCACTAACGTCGTCTGGGAATCGGTAAATCCTGCTGGAGACCGGCTACGTCACTAGTTGGTGCGGAGGCTAGAGCGATCTCTGACAAGCAAACGGCTTTGACCTGCACCAAAGTGTTCACGAAGGGGATTGACTTCTGGCAAGTGTACCGGATCAGCTCCTCTCTCTAACCGTGGGGCCAACTTTACATCACAAATGCTCGAGCAGTAATGCTTAGTGGTGTCTTTTTATCAACTGCATGCATTACCCGAACCTTGGCAGACTGATGTATCCATTGCCTATCGTATGAGTTATGAGTCCACGCATTGCAGCCTCTTTTACATGAATGATGAGAGGCTCGCCTGCTTGTAGGCCTAGTGCTGTCTACCGACGAACCGTGCAAAGCCAGCTAGGACTGTGGTGAAGACTATGCACGATAAGCTTGTCGCGGCCTAGGAGGTGGTGAGACAGAAAATTCAGGTTTCTCATGCCAAACAATAGCACCAGGACAGACGTATAGCCACCGAATCGATGCTGAGTGTGGGCAACTATTTCTGTATTTATACGCCCAGGCCACAAAGGGCTGACTCACCCAAGTTGCAATACGTTTGGCATGGGCCCGTGTTTGTGGACCGCAATGATGCGAACGTGCAAGATGTATACGAGGACAATGCTGACAGCACGCCGAGCGCAGTCAATACCCATTAATCGCTGCAAGCCAGCTTTTCACAGAGCCTCGGTGCTGCCGGCTGCTGACGAGGAGGATGAGCTTTCCTATCCACAGCGTTTGGATGATTGTGGCTGGTGGGATACTAACTGATCAAGTGCCAGTTTCCTCCGATGTCGTAGCTGCAGAGGAAACGATAAAGCCAGCTTCACTTGAGTACGATTCGACCGTTTAAGTTGGCTTCTACTAGGCCAGACAATCAGGCTGCACCGCGAGTATGTTTGAGGCAGAGTCAGTGCTAGCGAAAGCCTAACTCGGTTAGCTGCAGAGGAACCGGTAAAGCCAGCTTCACTTGAATACGATTCGACCGTGTGAGTTGGCTACTACTAGGCCAGACGATCAGGCTGCACCGCGAGTATGTTTGAGGCAGAGTCGGCGCTAGCAAAAGCCTAACTCAGTTCATCGACTTATGGTAGGGTTTCGAACTTGCAGTGTGTATAAAGTCAAAAGAGGCAGTGCTTTTGGTGTTCTTTTGTTTTGGCAGGAGGGAGCATCGTAACTCCGTTCATCGTAGATCACGGAGTATCAGGAACTTTACATTTGACAGGACCCGACTGGGCGGCCAGTGGACCACGGAATGCCAATACCCCTAGAGGTCGATGCAATGCCCCGCGATTACGAGCAACGAGCTTGACAGTGAAACCTTGGTTGCGAACTGTGAGCTTGGCCTCTGAATAATAACTGAGAGCCTATTATAGGATAGTCGCGATAAGACTATGCTTATGAGCAGTGCAATTTATGATTTATTATATGGCCAAGATTAATGTATGACTTAAGACCTGGCTTGTATATGAGACGTGGGCCTGACCGCAGTCACTCTCTTGGAGTAACTATGTGCCGGTCAGGGAGTCAGAGGTTGAGCTTGAGCTGATGGTTGCAAGTAGTAAACTAGTCTGTTGGTTTTTATCAGCCGTAACATACAGGTTGTTTGTTTTTTCTCGATGTTGGTAGCTCATCGTGCAGAATATCGAGCGCCGTGTCGTTATTCTGTAACCGGGTTCCAGGTGTCAGAGGCTAATTCCCGCCAAACCCCGCCATACTCCGGCCACGCTGCCGCTCGCCATGCCGCCGAGCTAGGGTAAGACGAGCGGCAGTCAGGTTACACCTCTTTTTAACAATGCATGCGCCAACAACAACAGGTGAACTAAACAAGTCTACAGGGAGGATCCTATACATTATACACTATGGGAGCGCAAGATGACGCAGCAAGCGCGAACAAACGTGTTAGTTGGGGTCAGTCGGCTTCTGCAGTCCTGTCGTTGTACCGACTCCGAGTCCAACAGTACGAGCGTACGCCGTACAAAACCCGGCTGGCTGAGTAACTGCTGGCTGGTTCGCGTCGACAACTACCACAGTCGTAAGCTTCCACCGAAAGACGCCAACACACGGGGGGTCACGAACACGCTATACGGGGAACGAGGAATAAAAACAAGTCAACAACGAGCGAGCTATCCAGCTCCACTCGGGCCTTGGGTACTAGTTCCCTTGCGTGCGTGGCAGCATCGCCGGAGCACGCCTGCACGAATCCAGGCGCATAACTCGGCGAGACCGGGAGCCTCCAACACCACGACTTACTTGGCCAACTTTCCGTACCCAAGAGCCCCGGTGACCTCTCGTCACCATACATCCGGCAATGCATAGGTCTGACCCCGGCCTAGCCGGTGACCCTAACCCTCACTATAGCCGTCCGGTCCCAGCCAACCGAACCCAGCCTGGGTACAATTCTATGCATATTGGGAGCTTCTGGTATATACATATCACAGGCGTTGAGCCACTGCCGGAACTACTGGGGGTTGCATGATCATAACGACGCGAGCCATCAGCAGCTGTAACCGACTACGTCCCTATATTGTGACTTCACCGTTTGTCCGCGTGAACTCGATAAGTGATAGCGAAGCTTACTGAGTTGTAACGTCGATTGGTTTAACTGAGTCTTTTGTAACCATCGGCTGTTATCGTGAAAGAGGGTACGCCCCTAGTCTCGGTTACAGAGGGTTGCTAGAAAAAGCATTCTTAAAAGCGAGGTCTACCAACTCTGGGGTGGCACTTGGCTTGCCCATAACTATCAGGTTTGCCGTATATATTTGTTAACTTACTAGAAGTTAGTGGCCATACGGGTGCGAGTGTCATGGATTCAGGCAGAACGGGAAGTCATGTGTTGTGCTGGGCTCTTAGCATCGAATGATATTTAACGTGTCGTAGGCACAGAAATAACAAGCCACGATTGAATACAGCGATGGAAGGTCTGGATTAAAATGGAGGCTGATTTTTAAAAGGTTGGGCATGACTGAACCCTTAAGGAATAATAATAGTAATACTTTGATATAGCGCGCTCAGAGAACTCAAATCTCTTTCTAGGCACATTACATTTGCTGCAAAAAATGTACCGCATACTTTAAGGGTCATCGACATAAACATGTCACTGATATCTCACTACTCAAGTAGGACCCCAGTTTAGCTATGTGCAGGGTTGCCTAAGTGTTTCAAGAAGCTCCCCAAAAGGGATCTGGTGATCAGTTGTGTCAAATGCTGCTGGGAGATAACATATAAGTAGAAACACATTCGTATTCCCTTAGAGAAACGAATTTCCTGTAGGCACTTTACTGATGCTGTATAGGAAGCATGACCAAATGATTGGTTATAACATTCCCCAAACAGCAGGACCAGTGTAAGCAGGCGTATGCACACGAAGGACGAAACACAATGACCCACTAAATCATGTAACAAACAGATGTTCTAAGATTTTAATGACGTAATATCAAGTGACGTTGTGATATGCTTTGGCAGTGAGTTCCACGCTTTGGAGCATTCGAACTAAAAGCACGGTCTCCCAACAGTTTTAAGGTTCGTACGAGGTATAGCTAAACAATTTTGAGTCAGACTTTCGGGTTGAATGATTCGTCACCTCGTGGAAGAGTGATAGATAGGCTGGAGCCAGAAAATTAGGGGACTTAAAAGGTACCCTTTTTTTATTGTGTATGCCCTTCCCCCTCCGACGTATAAACCTCTCCCCCAAAATTGTGTAGCCAATTTGTTGGAGAAAAAAGTATTTGATAGTTGAATGAACTGAAGTAAGTCAAGACTTATAATAATCCCACATTTCACTATACTATGAATCAGAAATGGTTATGATACCCTTTCCATCTTCCTCGTTCCTATTATAGGCTTGAAATTTGGTGGGAACTCCCGTCATCATTTTTTGGTGGAAACTCCCGTTATCATCATTGTCGCCGTTCGTCGGTACTGTCTTCTTAGAATGCCGTCAGGTAGCCTATGGGGTCAGCTATTGATGTTAGCTGCTATGCCGCGGATGTGTAGTGTCTAGTTTGTATCGTTTGTAGATAGGTTCGTTCATTGCTGCCCTGTACATTGCAGCCACTTGTGTGGCTGCTGGAATCTTGTGACCTTAAGGTCAAAGGTGCGTGTAGTTCGAGTGTATGCCGGCTCCTCTGATGAGCCTGTAATGTGGCATGAACACATGCCGGTAACCCGCTGGTGGCCAGATGGTGGATTCACCATCAGGGTCGGCCGGTGCACAGTTGTGGTCCTCGATTAATCATCGGGGTCAACCGTCGGACTGAAGGAGTCGAGGAGTAGGGAGTCGAGTGGGAGAAGGAGGCGAAGGGACCGTGCGTCCTACGGCTCCGTGCCTTGTGCAATAAACTGCTGGCGTTGTTCATCGGCTGGCTCTCTGATGTGCGAACCAAACTACACGTTGAAAATACCAAATTGTGTCCGTATTCTCAAGGCCGTGCCTCGAAGGTTCAAAAAGTGGTAGCATCACTTAGCAGTTTCTGTGAAGTTAGTTGCTCCACTGTCCCAGCAATTTTCTTGGCTCCCTGCTGGATCATCTTGGTTGGCTCTGCTATTTCATTTTCTCTTTGTTCAATTACCCAAGTGCTAACATCATTCTTCACCTCTTGCCAATTTACAGATTTTCCTCGACATGCCTGTTTTGCCTAGGGCCATTTTTTCCGAGCCTCTTCCACCTTCCACCTTTTGATTGCTCTGCGGTCTGGTACAGGTCCAAGTATTCTCCGAGCTGCATGATTGCCATTCTCCTTTGTATACTGAATTGATTTCAACCTAAGCGTCAGCAGAATAGGCTCGCTTCTGATTCCCGGTTTTCGGTTACCAAATTGATCCTGGTCAATGTGGCCGCCGTTGTCGCTGCCGACGTCGTCGCCACCTCTACCGCCGCCACGCCTCAACTCTCAAAATGACGTCCGTCGTCGTGGCAAACTCCGTCGTCGTTTTTGCGCGTCCTTCATCGTTTTGGCCGGATCCGTCGCCTCCGTACTTCATGTCATCTGTGTGCCGTCATCGAACTCAATCACGCCATCGCATTCATTCTCAACTGTTAGGACTTTCCGAGTCCGCGGAATGCTGAAGTTGTGTTGATAAACAAGCCCATCGAGCACATTTTGGCGACCAGTTAATCTATGTATAGCAAAAACGTAGCCTCCTCCCGTGTATGAGCCCCTCTCCATTACCTGACCCCAAATTTCGAAAAAACGGGAGTCTCTTACACGGTAAAATACGGTCAGGATCGATGCTTGATGTCGATACTCTGCTTGATTGGGAGCCAGTACAGATCGGCGAGAAGTTGTGTGACGTGGCAACGGTGACGTGATCTAGGAGAAGTCACTTTGGTTCTCAGAATCTAGGTTCAGCTTTTGAATAAGTGCCCTGTTTACAGCCGTTTTCAGAAAGCCGTCTACTTCACTGGTAACTAGAGAAGTTTACAATATTTGTTATTGTGGGCAGTAATAGGTCGATGGAGAGCTGGTTGAACGGAGTCTTAAAAGACTAATTGTCTTTTTAGCTTGGGTGAAACTGTTAAAGCTGTGAGCTCAACCGAGACTGGGGTGAAGGGGAGAGAGCAGGGGAGCTGGGAGATGAGAGGTTGCAGGCCGGCTTGGAGGAGATGAGGTCAGTAATCCGTTCGATCTTACGACTTGGACGGTACTGTGCTGGTATTCCGGGACAACGCCGCTAGTCATTAGGAAGGTCTTTTAACGCATGCAAACGCGAGCATAATAATAATAAAAATACATTTTATATCATCAAAGAACTGAATCTCTTTCCAGGCACTTTACAGATGTAAAGAGAACATTTCCAAATTAGTGGTCGTAACGTCCGCAAGCATTTTTGCATACCTTGTAGCCTTGCTTTACCTAGGGTTTCCGCAATAGCATTATTTATTTCCTCTTGTCATTTTGGGCGCACTTGGATTTGTTGTAAAGACGATTGATCAAACGGTCGTTCCTCTGGTGCCAGCCCTGCAAAAGTCCACGGCTAGTGCTGGCCTCACCGAGACAACGAGGTTTTGAGAGGGGAAATAACGTACCTATCTTTGCGGTAACATGAATTGAGAAGGGAAATAAAGTTAGATTAATTTATACTGTACGGGTTGACCTTCGCCTGCCTGGCAGGCTGATTCCGGGTGCAACTTCGAGCTCAAATGGGATGCAGTCTTTTAAATCTCACACGCAGAGACCCCTAGCGGCGTTCCTTTGGTTCAGACTCTTCTGAATGGCGATTACGGACTCTCGTCGAGGAGAGGGTAAAACCGTGTATTTTTTAGACGAGCCGTCGAGTCGGAGCTCCTTCAGCGTCAGGTCGGGTGGAATCTTCTTCCGGAGCCTGCGATTCATTTTCGTGAGAAGCTTGGCGCGCGGGCTTGCGAGCTTGCGGGCCGACGAGGTCTGGACGCGTAGCTGCACCGCCTGCCTTTGCATGGGCTGCCGGGCCAAGAGGGGCGCTGTGACGCCGAAGGCTCGGCGGAGGAGGCGTTAGCTGCCGCTTACCGAGCAGCGCAATCTACTGCCGAAAGCCGTTCGGTGCGCGCCGGCGCGCGATAAAAGGTGGCCACGCGAGCGCTTGCGGCGCCAACCGTTTTACCGTCGCTAAGGGGTCTTGAGCTCGTGGCGTGAATTGGAAAGAGATTCGCGCACGAATATTATTGGGTTTCACTGAACTTTATCCGCAAGCGCACAATGTCGCTGCCCGCCTAGTTTAGTTGTGTCCTCATACTCCTCGAAGGCTCTCGACGAAACTAGCACTCTTACGGGGGAAATGCGTCCCCGCTTTTAGGCTACCTACGTATACACTGGGGAACGGCCCAAATAGACGGAGGGGCCCGAACAAACGGAAATTAGACACCGATTGGAGGACTGGGATTCCGCCTCCGCCTTCGCAAATGCAAGAATACCTCCGCCTTCGCAAAGGCAGGAATACCTCCGACCCTAACTCCTGACCGGATAACTAGGGCCCAGCTCCCACCTATAGAAGACAGGTAAAATGAGGGCCGTTTCGCACAATCCTTCCTTTTCCTTCACCGGGCGCTACTCCGGTTTACAGCGACAAATCTGTGCGCAGAGTCCACGCGCGCGTCCACACAAACGCGAATGCACGTGAGCTGCTGGAGCTATACTACCGAATTCGGTGGCGTCCACCGAATTCTTCTGGCGCCGGCTCGCTCTCGTCTCACGGCCGCCGATAGCTGGCGTGAACAGTCTGTCCACCACCATCGTTCTAAGAGAAAACGAGTCTCGTAACTGTCGGTGACGGCGTCGAAGACGAAGACCGAGCCCCGGACGAGCATTGCCCTATTCTCAAAAAGGGTAGCCAGAAGGATAGGGCTGACAGGCCA
Organism: Cristatella mucedo; assembly: GCA_009760855.2. Classification (NCBI taxonomy): domain Eukaryota; kingdom Metazoa; phylum Bryozoa; class Phylactolaemata; family Cristatellidae; genus Cristatella; species Cristatella mucedo. The sequence goes on from WPIO01000020.1 coordinate 4,283,152, forward strand.
GCCGCCATCAATCGGCCTACTGGTCCTACGACGAGCGCTGCTGCGTAGCTCGCGGCTGGAGAACGTGGGCGCTTTTCAGCAGCCTCCCTCGTTCTCACGGAATACCGACCGGCAGCTCTCGGGCGACTGGCGGCGGCAGCGACTTTGGGCGAGCGTTGCCCTATTCTAATATTTGCTAGCCGGTAGTTCAGGGTCGACAGTCCGCCAGCCGATATAAATCGACCCGCGATCCTACTACGACGGCTGCGGCCTCTTGCTTATTGCTCTAGGAGAGAGGTGCGTTCCGCTACGCCGTACTTGTGCGCCCTAAAATTGAGCCAGACTGACGCCGGGCTACAATCCTAATACTTTCGTCTATTTCCCTGTAGCACAGTAGTGCTGAGTCGGTCTCTTGGCCGAAGGATTTTGGAAATTCTCCCATCGAGAAATCGCTATAACAAACTATCCGGTCAAATCGGCTCTATCGGCTGCGATTCAACCGCTACGACCTCGGCTGCTAATCGCGACTCGTCGCCCCAGAGTTTTCGTATTGAGCGATATCTTTCCACGATTCCGCGGCCTAGGCTTGACCGCGTTGAGCCAGTGGAGTGTTTATTGAGACCGCGGAATCCGCGCCCGACTAAGAGGAGCGACCCCTTCTTGCACTTGGTGAGTGCACCCCGAGACACTCGTCGGACGGCGCACCTCGGGATCGCGGACTCAATGTGCCTCTTGCGTTGTGTCTCCGTCTGTACGTCCACAAAGCCACAAAGGCTATGCGTACGTTACGTTAAGCAGGAGAGTTTTGTATTTCGCACTCACCGCCTAAGCGGCTTTTGGTACCCATCCGGTAGCCAATGGACTTCATCTCTCGCCGCAAAGAGAAACTGGGAAGCATATCTGAGTCAGGAAGGCAGTTCAGTTAATGTAATGTAATGTATCTCCGTCTGTAACTCCACAAAGCCATAAAGACTATGTAGCTGTTACGCTGGAGAGTTTTGTATAGCGAACTCACAGCCTAAGCGGCTTTTGGTACGCATTCGGTAGCCAACCGACTTCGTCTCACGTAACAAAGAGAAAGTGGGAAGCATAGCAGAGTCAGAAGAGCAGTTGAGGTAGTGAGTGGCATGGAAGTAGCAGCTCAGGACCGCTGAACAGGATGAGCCAGAGTCGGCAGCAGGAGAGTAGTTATCGTTGAGTAAGAATCGTGGAAGCGAGTTCCACAGTCTAGGACCTGCAGAACTAAGCTCCTTTCGCCAACGGTCTTTAAGCGGAGGAGTGGAACAGCTAATTTATTGTCCACACAGGACCTGAGGGCGAGAAGAGGCTGTAACTGGTGCAGCGGTAGTGAGCAGCATGGAAGTGTAACCGCGAAAAGAAGCTCGTCCCCCGGTTCTCTACCGGTGGACTGTGTGATGCAGCGCTGCAGTGCGGTTAAAACACAGGGGGCCACAACTGGGTGCCAAAAGCAACAGTTTATTGTGGGCCTGTTAGTCGAGGTTACGCGCCGGCGCAAGCGCTTTACGCGAACCGGACCGAACTCCCGAAGCCCGAGTATAACCAACTACCCTCTGCGTTTACGCGGCCCGTACCGGACCGACGGAGTTAACAGTGCGAACTCCCGAAGCCCGCGTATAATAAACTATCCTCTGCTCGCGTTGCTAGCGATTGTCCCTACCCCGAAGGCGGGCCGCTACAGCACCCCAAAATAAGAGCAGCTCACTGAGTAGCCGGCAGAACACAACTGCGCAGTCTAAGTTGCACTTAGCTGTCCATCGCCGTAGGTTCGTCTCTCGTGCTCTCGAAGCGCAGTCTCGCATCGACTACCGAAGCTGCAGCCGTGCTCTCGAAGCGTAGTCTCTGATCGACTACCCAAGCTGCAGCCCCGAGCTCTGTCAGTCGTCTCATTATATTCTCTCTCCTCCAAGCTCCTGACCTCGCGCGTAGCTGCCATTTCTACTTCAGCATATTAGTCGGTGCACATCCTTACCGCATCGTCTGCACCAGGCTTCATTCCAACTTTAGCAGGTAGACCAGGAGCCGGGCCTGTACTAGGTGTCCTAGTCGAACCCGCTAAGACAAGCACATTAGTCGCTCCATCTTCTAACCACATCGCCTGCATAAAGCTCCATTCTAACCTGAGCTAGGTGGATCAGTAGCTGGGTCTGTACTAGGCGCCCTAGTCGACCCCGCTAAGGCAAGGGCTCCCATCGCGGTTAAGCTGAGAGCTGCACCAGTGCAGAAGCAGCGGCCCGGGATAGCTGGAAAGGGCATGCTACAGTCGGCAGCAAGAGAGTAGATGACGTTGCCTAAAAACTGTGGAAGTGAGTTCCTCAGTCTAGGACCTGCAGAGTAAAAGCCAGCTCTGTCACCAACGCTCTTTAAGAAATTGAACGGAATAGTCAACTTATTGGAGAGTTCTTCGCTTCAGGTGGGCCGCGGTCGCTTCTTCTCGCAGTGTTAATGACAGGGCGCCTGGAAGTCACTCACCCTCTGAGGCGACGTTTCATTTCCACCAAGCATCAAACTCCTCGCACAACACCCGCGTGCTACTCCCCCCACCCCACACTGACCGCCACCTCAGGTCGCCGGCGACGTTACTGCGGGTCACGCGACCCACATCGTTGAGCTCGCCGCCCATTTTCAGCCGGGCCGTCGGCCGTTTCGCCAGCTCCGTCCTTTTCTTCTCTCTGCTTCTTTGGCCGGAGCTGCCGGCTAAATGCTATCGATTGCCATCAACGATGCGTCTCCGAACAGCGTTTCGTGCCGAGCCGGTGCATCGCTTCTTCCCGAAAGCTGCGCTTGGCGCCAGCTCACCGCGAAAGGTAGGAGGCTGAAGCTCCGCCTTCAGGCGCGCGAGCGTTCCCCGTCGGTTTCCCTTGGGTGTGCCGTTTTTTTCAAGAGGCTGCAATCTACACGTACGGAAGCCATTCTTATGAAGCACGTGAACACCTATCGGCTTCTGTTGTGTTTGTAGGTATAGAGAACACAGCACTCAATGCAATGTGCTCCTAAATGACTTTTAAGACTCACGCTAGTCTGCAACACGTATATTAAGCTGGTCTGGGCGTAGGAATGTGGTGTAATCTGCGGGCCCGGAGGTGTAATCTCCGGACAGGTGCCGATTCGCTATATAAAGTAGTTAACAAGATAAAACACATCTAGCGTAATCATTACACAAACACGACAAATTTCCTTCTAAATCGGCGCCAACCAGGAACCAATTTCCCTCAAATTTGGGCTAGTACGTTGCCGAAACTTACGAGGGGAGGTGTGGGTGTGTGATAGCCGGTGATTTAACGAGTTAAGCTGACCACTGAAAAGGTGCTCTGTAGATAGAGATTCAGTTCTCTCAGGGCGCTGTACAAATGAGTTATACATTCATATTTAAAAGGAACATTTAAAATAACTGCAGGAGTTAAATTAAGTGTTAAAATGAAGCACTGATTTTGAGCCACGCCGCTCAAGGTCGAGGTTAATCCCCCTTCGAAAATCCTTTGAACGCCCTAGTTTGGCCCAGGAGCTTAGGGTCGACGAGCAGGATAAGCAGAGAAGCAGAGATGAAGATGGTACCCGCATTCGGGTTGTAGTATGACACGACGGCTGTATGTATTGATAATAATATTAATGCATTTGATAATGCACCCTCAGAGAACTGACATCTCTCTCTGGGCACTTCACATTTACTGCAAAGGAAGCACGATAACATTGCTAAAATTCAGGCTTGTTTAGATAAGGATACCAAGTCCAAGTTGGTCCATGCATTCGTGACATCCCGTCTCGACTTCTGCAACTCACTGCTTACTGGCCTACTGGCATGTGCGATCAGGCGATTGCAGCTGGTGCAAACCTCCGCAGCAAGGCTTATCTGCCGTGAGCGTTGCAGCTGCCACATCACACCACTTCTCGCCGACCTGCCTGCACTGGCTACCAGTCAAGCAACGGATTGACTTCAAGGTTTTGTCGCTCACTTTTAGGTCACTTCATTGTTTGGCTCCACCCTACCTATCAGATCTACTCCCCCACCAGGTTAAGCATCGTACCACCTGCTTTTCGGAATCTAACAGTCTACCAATACCTCATACAAACCTTAAATCCTTTGGAGACCGTGCATTTAGTGCGTATGCTCCCGACGCCTGGAACTCCCTCCCGACTTGAGTCCGAACATCCCCCGACTTGACCACATTTAAAAAGAACTTAAAAACACCTATTTAGGACAGCATTTAGTGGGTCCCTTTGATTCATCCTTCACGTGCTTATGCGTGCTGACACTGTGCATGCTGCCACTAACCACATTTGCATGCTGACCCTGTGCATATCACCCTTAACCATGTTATGTTGTTTGTTTATCAAGCATGATATTACTTACAATTCAATTGCATTTCCTTTTGCAGCAAATGTAAAGCACCTAGAAAGAGATTGAGTTCTCTGAGGGCGCTTTATCAAGTACATCAATAATAATAATAATTATAATTTACCATTATTATTAACTCGATCGAGTCACAACCCAGCGCCGACAATGCACTCGAGCCCCTGCGGCACACGAGAACCACCTGGATAGAGATAAGCTCTCTCTCTCTCTCCCTCTCTCTCTCTCTCTCTCTCTCTCCCTCCCTCTCTCTCTCTCTCTCCCTCTCTCTCTTTCTCTCTCTCTCTCTCTCTCTCTCTCTCTCTTTCTCCCTCACTCTCTCTCTCCCACTCTCTCTCTCCCTCTCTCTCTCTCCCTCTCTTTCCCTCCCTCCCTCACTCTCTCTCTCTCTCCCTCCCTCTCCCCTCTCTCTTTCTCTCTCTCTCTCTCTCTCACCCTCCCTCTCTCTCTCCCTCTCTCTCCCTCCCTCTCTCTCTCTCCCCCTCTCGCTCTCCCTCTCTCTCTCACTTCCTCCTTCTCTCCCTCTCCCTCTCTCCTTCACTGTCTCTCTCTCCTCTCTGTCTCTCACCCTCCCCTCTTTCCTCTCTTGTCTCTCTCTTTTTCGGTCGCCATGCAAAGCATAAATACTGTGGCGTGGGTTTCGTCGGCTTGCTGCCTGCTGGGTGTTTTGGTGGTGCGGGGGGGGGGGATCGGCTCTCCTCTGTGGTTTATCTGCTGGGTGTACCAGAGTAGCTTGGCGCGCGTGCTGTTAGCTGCACGACCTTGGCGTGGCTATCAGTCGCGACGAATCCGTAGGACAGCGCGGCAATGGGGAAGTATATACGAAGAAATAGGCAGGGGGCACAGCCCCTGGTGCTGTCTCGCTGTGAGCCGTCTCGAAGGGGAGAGCTTGCTGTGTCGCTCTGAAAATAAAGTGGGTTTGTTACAATACTGTCGTTCGGTTCGCACAGCAGATTGCTAGCCGATGCACAACGCCAACAGTTTATTATCCGACGCACGGAGCCGAAAGACGCACGACTCCCTTCGCCCTCTTCTCACATTCGAGTCTTCTCGACTCGACTGCTCCTATCCACTGGTCAAACCCGATGATGAATCCACCATCTGTTCACCAGCGGGTTATGGCGCTGTGTCGACGCCTCATTAGAAGCAGACCACAGCTGTGCACAGGCCCCTCTCGATGATGCTCCCAACAGCTGCTTAGGAAAGGAGCGGTACCAGCCCGCATGCAATCGAACTACAAATACAGAGGAACTGTACTGAATCGTATGTATGAATATATGTAGGAATAATTGACGCCCGAGGGCAGGACCTGGCACTTCGAGCCTGAACAGTTGCTCTTCTCGCCAAGTGTTCTTCGCTTTCCTTCCGCTTCGCGTCGCGCTGCGGCCAGAGTACCGAGCATGCATTTTTTATAAAGACGGTGGGGCCTTACCAAGTGCTGCGCATGTATTTTTACGAAACATTAAATCACGAAACATGCTTCACCAGAACGCTGGGACGCCGAGTAGAAGCCGCACCGGCAGCCGGCTCGGCGTGGCTCCAGCTGCGGTACGATACTTCTCAGAAGTCAGCAATGTCAAGGTTGAAATTTTAAATATTATTGGCTGCAGAATCGCCTCGCCACCGCTGCTTTCCCGTCGCAGATAAGTGTTGACCCTCTTTAGGCCAGAGCCGTCTGCTATAAGGATTCATACGAAAGACCGGCCCGTGGCCTCGCTTTCGCTGGAAGTTCCGTTCGAATGAGGTAGGTGGACTTGCCGGCGTTCCCCTCGTGACGGAGCTAACCATCGTGACGACAAGTTGAGAATCCGCTTGGACGTCCGCAAGCAGAAGCCGACCTTTCGCACACTGGACTCGGCCAGCCGTGTACACAGGCGCTCGGCCAGCAGTTCCATCTTTCTCCGGTGCGTGTGGGATCGCGGCTCCGAATGCCAGCTGCTCTCCCTTCTAGCTATCACTCTTTACTTATGGCACAAGTCACGTTTCTTCTCTCTGTATTGCGGGGCTCAAACACGTTTCATATTGAGCCTCTGAAGTTTCCGTTCGCTCGCTACCTCAGGGTGCACCGCTTGGTATGATGGGCGCTTGTATTCACACACGCCCCCCCCCCTGCGGATGGCTCAGGTAGACGCCGCGTCGTCCGTGTATATCGAAGCGTGTTCCTGTATGGATGTGCAAATGCGCTCATCGCATCATTTTGAGCCGTGGTCGCTAGCGCACTTATGAATAGTCCGGGGATTTCCTAGTCGTGCTCTTTCGCGTTGGGTGGACGCGGTAGGAGGCGACGCCGTTTATCAATCAATACGGCGGCGGCTGCCTATCTTGTTTCTCAAGGGTTGATCGTAGCCCGCTATTGGCCTCTGTCCTTGTGGTCATCGACGCGAGCGATGGACCGTAATGAGGGCTTCCCCAGCAAGGTCATCACCAGGCTAGCGTTCCTGAAAGGCAATCGCCGAGCGCTGACATGCGGCAGATGAGTGTGATATGTTGTCCTCTTACATATTCTACATTTTCGCGAGCTGCCTTCTCGGCACACGCATCCCGTGCGTCGCTTTTTTTTGGTGCTTACTTCGAGCACTTGCCTTCCTCATTCTCCTCCCTGCCTCCTCCTCGTCCTTCTTTCTCTGTCCTCCTTCTCTCCATTCTCCTCCCTTCTGTCCTCCTTCTCCTCGGGCCCTCTTCCTTCACTCTTCATCCTTTTTCTCTCATCCTCCCTCCCTCTCCTCCTTCTGTTCCTCCACTTTCTCTCCCCTTTCCTTTTCTCTCATCCTATTCCTCCTGTTTCTCCACTCCTCTTTCTCCAGCTCCACCCATCATCAAGCTGCTGCTGCCGCCACCGTTCATCCTCCGTCTCCTCCCTTTGCAGCAAATGTAAAGCGCCTAGAAAGAGATTGAGTTCTCTAAGGGCGCTTAATCAAGTGCATTATTTTTATTATTACTATTATTATTATTCCTGTAGGTCTTGCACCACATACCCAGGCCACCGAGCTTGTCACCTCGGGCAGCAGGAGCTCTCGCCTGCTGCTGCTGCTGCTGCTGCTGCTGCCTACCGAATGCATGCTCTCACTCACAGAAGCAGGCTGGTGCAGCTCGATCCTCGGCAGCATCGAAGCGTGCTTCCCCTCGGCGGCTGCTGCTGCTCTCCGCCCGTCTTTGCTGCTGCGCCGACGTGTGGAGCCAAATCTTTACGTTCCCTGTGCAATAGTAGATGCATACCGAGTTATTCACCCACTCACTCGTGGCTTTGTTGAGGACTTATACATACCATGATAATGTGCAGGTGTATGCATTGAAGTAGTGGAGCATTGAGATAGCACCTGCGAGGTTCAGTTTCAGCCACTCTCGATGGGGATGGGGGTAAGGATAGATAGCTGCCAGGTAGTAGATCCACGTATAGTAGTCGCCTGTGCTGTAGTGTTCAAATGCACTTGGCAGTGCTGCAATCAAGGTCAGTGTCATTGGTTGCATGCTCCTTGGCCTTGGCTGCCAGATGTGCAATCGGCGCCACTGAAGAAAAAGGGTTCTATACAAAATGCCTGCTGCTACTGCTTTGGCTGCTGCTGGTGTGTCAAGTATGAAATAATGCTAGCTGATTTAACAGCCCCTTTTGTATAGCCACAGAATAGCCTTTCCGGTTGTCACCACCCCTTGCAACGTCAATAAAGGATCGCCCACTGCACGATTCGAACCCGCAACCTCGGACTGAGGTCGTGAAAGGCAACTGCCTTACCTAGTGTGCCATCACGGCAAGACCCCATCTTTTTTCGGGAAGGGCCCTTGCCGGTGCAAGACATATTGCATTAGCAAGTACTGCATTAGCGGACACATTCCAAAGTGCTTCCACTCCCTGCTTCACTCCTTTCGGATGCTGTCGTGGTCCTGTCTTTAGTAGCCGTTGGGGGGCCACCTGGCAAGCAGTCAGCCTTGGCAACTGCACTAGTAATACGGAATGCTTTACAGTGACAATCGCACTAGAATAGGCCTACGTGCGCTATATGCTCATCGAGCTGACTAGCTATTGGGATCACCGTTGAGGTGTTTTACCAGATACATTCATGAGCAATAACTGCACCTTAATGTCTGCACTGCTTCAAGCCTTTATAGTTATTGTAAGTACGTGGAAAGAGAGTTAATTCTCTTAGTTTGCCTCTCAAAATGTCTTATTACTATGAAAGCTGTAGGTACACGAGACTGCTTGAAAAGTAGCACGGGCAGGGCTGAGGCTGCTAGCTGTGGCCCACTTCGTGAGCAGGCAGGTACCCTGACTGGAAAGCTTATCCACTATCCACTATTTAGCCCCGTGAGCCGGTCAGCTCAGCCATCAGCCACGGCTGGCTGAGCTGCTCACGGGGATGGTGGTGGTGGTGATGGTGATGGGCTGAGGGACAGAGCTACTCGGCAACGTTCTGTTTGGGCACGGGCCACGGTGCCCAAACGAGTATGTATAGTATGATACATAGTATGTACCACTCTACCTACTACCTACCCTCGTACCACTACTAGTACCCAGTAGTGCCTCTGAAAGGAGGTCGGTTATGGCAGCTGTGACCTTGTGAGTCTTCCCTCTCCGATGGTGGTCAGAGATTACCTCCAGTGGTTGGGTTTGCTATGTCCCAGCTTCCACCACCTCCTTTCATCTCTGCCTGTCAAGCCATTCTTTGCTTGTCAGCTGATTTAGTAGCCTCATTTGCATAGCAGCAGAAGAGCCTTCGTGGCTATCACCACCTGCATTGCTCAATAAAGGATCGACCACTGCAGGACTCGAACCCACGACCCGGCTCGTTTAGAGCAGGCGAGCACCTCTTTGGACCACAGAGCGGAAGGGCCATTCTGGGCCATTAGCCTCTGTCCAGCTATTTTGTGCAGCGTAGTGAATTGTAAGGGCGTTACTTGATGCCTTTGTACATAATGCTAGGTAGCAGCAGCTAGGGCCACTCACTCTTCGACTTCTTGGAGGAGTGGCGGTGGCAGCGCTGCCACCGCCACCGCTTTGGCTGCTAGGCTTTTAAAGCATGGCTGACGGAAGCCATTCATGAGTCGAAGTGCTGAATACTACTGGCATTTTAAAATGGCCACACGACCAAGCAGCTGCCGTGTACCGGCAGAGAATGACGATAGTAGACGTGACCTGTCCAATACACACATGTGTGTGTGCATGCGTATGTGTTGCGTGTGTGTGTGTGTGTGTGTGTGTGTGTGTGTGTGTGTGTGTGTGTGTGTGTGTGTGTGTGTGTGTGTGTGTGTGTGTGCATGCATGCATGCAGGGCATGCATGCATGCTGGTGGTAGCTAGCAGCAGTGCTTTGCTCAAGCGACTTCAGAACCGACAAAGATTGTTGTGGTTATCAGTAATTTTACCATCCTACTTTTTTCAGGTCACGTGCTAGATCTGTCACTCACAGCTTAAATGAAGAGGCGTACCTTAGCTGCTGTGGGATTGTTGGGGTTAATGGCAATCTTAAGTGCCTTCTACACTGTATGGACCTCAAGGCTCAACGGCAAGTTGTTTGCTGCATCGGGACAGGGTTGTGCTTGGTCATCCACAAGTGCAGGCATGCCTTGCCCATAGATGCTGCAAGTCCCCTGCCCTCTGCCTGCTGGCACTTACAGTTAGTGCAAGCCTCTGCAGGTGCAATCTTCGCTTGCCGGCCGTGAGGTTTGCAATTGCTGCCGTGCACCACTTCTCACCGACCTGTGCTGGCTACCCATCAAGCAGTGCATAGACTTGGATCTGCCACTCAGTTCTAATATCCCCTCAGTCTCCAGATACGGCCAACATCTCTGAAATACCTCTTGATCAGGCTATGCGTCGTAGTCTCACGTCTTCTGACTCGAGTCGTTTAGCTGTGCCTCCTCTAACCAACCTCAAATCTTTTGGAGACCGCTCTTCAGTTCATATGCTCTCGTCTGGTGTCACAACATTCACCGACTAGGCAGCATTTAAATGAAGCCGAAAATCCTCCGTGAACTCTCACCTTGCTAGTAAGTCCCAGTCTGGCTTTAGAGCTAATCACTCCACATAATCAGCATTGCTTAGGGTATACAACGACCTACTTAGGAATGCAGACATGGGTAGAGTGTCTCTGCTTGTTTTGCTCGATCTTTCGGCAGCTTTTGATACCATCGATCAGAAAGTTCTTCTAGAGCGCCTCTCATCTCGCCTGGGCATCACTGGCACGGCTCTGCAGTGGTTCAGGTCCTATCTCAGTGGGAGACTCCAGAATATTGACGTGAATGGACAAAGATCATCTGAAGTACCTCTGAAATATGGAGTACCTCAGGGCTCCGTGCTAGGTCCGGTTCTTTTCACGGTTTATACTCTCCCTCTTGCTGATGGGATTGCCAAGCACAATCTAGGCTTTCACTTCTATGCGGATGACACTCAGTTGTACCTTTGCTTTGATCCCTCCCAGCCTTCGAGCACCTCAAACTCTCTCAACTCACTTGCTGCATGCATTGATGACATCCACACATGGATGGCAGCAAGTTTTCTAAAACTAAACGATGATAAAACTAACTTACTAGTTATGGGAAAACCCAGTGTGATTCAGAGATTGGAAAGGCTGACTCTCAAAATTGGTTCTGCCAGCATATCTCCTGTTGTATCAGCTCGAAATCTAGGTGTCATATTCCAAAGCGACCTCTCGTTAGACGACCATATCAGCTCCACAGTCAAATCTGCATCTTTTCAGCTCCATAACATTGCTAAAATTCGGGCTTGTTTAGATAAGGATACCACGTCCAAGTTGGTCCATGCATTCGTGACATCCCGTCTCGACTTCTGCAACTCACTGCTTACTGGCCTACCAGCATGTGCGATCAGGCGATTGCAGCTGGTGCAAAACTCTGCAGCTAGGCTTGTATGTCGTGAGCATCACAGTTGCCACATTACTCCACTTCTCGCCGACCTGCACTGGCTACCAGTCAAGCAACGGATTGACTTCAAGGTTTTTTGTCGCTCACTTTTAGATCCCTTCATTCTATGGCTCCAGCCTATCTCTCAGATATACTACCCCATCAGGCCAAGCATCGTACCACCCGCTTTTCGGAATCCAACAGTCTACAAATACCTCATACAAACCTTAAATCCTTTGGAGATGGTGCATTTAGTTCGTATGCTCCCAAAGCCTGGAACTGCCTCCCGACCTGCGTCAGAACATCCCCTGACCTGACCACATTTAAAAGGAACCTAAAAACACACCTATTTAGGACAGCATTTAGCGGGTCCCTGTGATTCGTCCTTGATGTGCTTATGCGTGCTGACACTGTGCATGCTGCCACTAACCACATTTGCATGCTGACCCTGTGCATGTCACCCCTAACCATATTTTTCATTTTGTTTGTTTTTCAAGCATGATTTTACTTACCATTCAATTGCATTTCCCTTTGCAGCAAATGTAAAGTGCCTAGAAAGAGATTAAGTTCTTTGGGGTCGCTTTATCAAGTGTATTATTATTATTATTATCTCACAGCATTGGCTGGATCCGTGTGAATTGTCCTTTGTGCCTATGCGTGCTGACACTGTGCATGCTATCACTAACCAAAACCGATAGACTGCTTCTTTTCCCGTGTATGTAAAGTGCTTAGAAAGAATTTATTTTCTGGCGGTGTTTGAAAACAGCGACACTAACTAATGATTGCTTACAACACACCATAATTGTACATGTACTCATGTATGCATACCTTTTTTGTGAGATCAGTGATTGCTGAGTAGACACAGCTGAACAGATACACCTTGTACTTATTTGGCAGAGCAGGCAGAAGACATTCCTATGAACCTGCCCAGTATGGCTTCTGTGGCATTACCCCTGCAGTTTCCTGCGGTTGCCAAGCTCTACAACTCTAGAAATGTTGCTTACATTGGACAGCAATTTCTGGATTGCCTCGTCCGGAAGTACCCCTGAAGCAACGTATCTGCAAATAACAAATTTACCAGTCTCTGCATCATATACGACCAGTGTCCCAACTTGCGTAACCTTTGTACCTGGCGGTACATGTTCGCAGCTTTTTGGGGCGCACGCTTGTGATTTTTAAACAGCTTCATTTACAGTGTAGCTTTGCGCCTTGTAAATGCCATAAGTCAGCCAATTCTTGATGGATCAATGTAAGATTTTAGTTCTATGTTCAGCTCTGCTCGTACTTCACTTCAGTAATGTCCATCCAGAGTTAAGAGAATGTCGACATTCCACAATTTAACTGACTCTCCACGCATTATAAGAAAACCTAAGCTAATATGGTGGTCATATTTTATTACATACCAAGACTCAGTTCTGTATCGATTTGTGTAATGTCTTACATTTTTATAGAGAAAACTAAAAACGCATCTATTTGTGACAGCATTTAGTGGGTCCCTGTTACTCGTCCTTTATGTGCTTATGTGTGCTGACACTGTTGCATGCTGCCACTAACCACACTTGCATGCTGACCCTGTGCATGTCACCCCTAACCATGTTATTCTTGTTGTTCATCAAGCATGATATCACTCACCATTCTATCGTGTTTCCCTTTGCAGCAAATGTAATGCACCTAGAAAGAGATTTAGTTATCTTAGGGCGCTTTATCAAATGTATTATTATTATTATTATTATTATTATTCATTCAAAAACTTACTGACAGTATTGAAGGGATTTGCGTCTGGATGGCTACTCACTTCCTGATGTTTATAGATGACAAGAACATAATAAAACATAATTCATTGGTATATCGCCCAAAGAGAACTTAATCTTTATCCAGGCACTTAACATATGCCTTGGGGCTCGAGCCCACAACCTCAGCCAGGCCTTGGTCGGGGCGAGCACCTTGACCGCTGGACCAAACCAGCTCGGTGGTTTTCCAGTTTTTCCACTAATAGTTATTGGAAAACCTAGGGTCAACAGATTTTGAAGACCTAATGCTCACGCTTGGTTCAGCTAGCATAACTCCCAGTAACATCGGCCTGTAGGCTAGGCCTTTGATTCCAAAAAGGCTTTTTATTAGATAGGATAATGAATTGGCTTTTTATTAGATTTTATTGGATGAGAGCATTTCCTCCCCTGTCGAGGCAATCCTACTTTCAGCCTAAAACCAGGGCCTGCTTAGATTAGATTATGACAGCCAAACTAGTTCACGGGTTTGAGACCCTCTCTAGACTATTGCACTTCCCTTTAATCAGGCCTCGTAGCCTGTGCACTTAATAGTCTGTAGCTGGTGAAACAGTCAGCTGCTTGTCCGATCTACCATCTAAGGTCTAGCTGCTACATGACGCCTCTCCTGTCTAAGCTTCACTGGCTCTATATCAAGCATCGAATCTATTTTGCTATCCTCTGTCTGGCTTACAGGTCACTTCAGCTCTTGCATTAGCCTGTCCATCAGACCTCATTACTCGGCCTGTGTGCTCTCGAACAACGTGGTCTTCAGCATCAAGTCATATTGCCATCTCTCGTACTAAATTGAAATCTGTTGTCAGTAGAGCCATCAGCTCATATGCACTGAAAATCTGGAACGGTAGTCATTACTTACAATGACCTTGCAGCCTTTAAGTCTCAGCTAAAGGCACATCTGGTCAGTCAGGTTTTTCTCTGCCCCAGTGAACTTGCTTGTCGTTTTTGTTTTTTCGGTGTGCTTTGCATGGGTACTAGTGCATGATTCAGTTTACATTACTAGCCAGAAAAGAAGAGCAGTTAAAGCTCTTCTGCTGCTATGCAAATTAGGCTGCACTGCATTTCACTACTCCCTCCCTGCGTATTGATTCTCTTGCAGTGAGCTGTAAAGAGCCGTGATAGATACTTTTTCTTTTAGGGTGCTACGGAAATGAAGTAAGATTGGCATTCATGTTTCTCCATCTGTAACTCCACAAAGCCATAAAGACTAAGTGGGTGTTACGCAGGAGAGTTTTATATAGCGCACTCACAGCCTAAGCGGCTTTTTGTATGCATTCGGTAGCCAACAGACTTCGTCTCACGCAACAAAGAAAGAGTGGGAAGCATAGCAAAGTCATGAGAGCAGTTGAGGTAGTGAGTAGTATGGACGTAGCAGCTCAGGACCGCTGAAAAGGATGAGCCCTAGTCGGCAGCAGGAGAGTAGTTGTCGTTGTGTAAGAATTGTGGAAGTGAGTTCCACGGTGTAGGACCTGCAGAACTAAAGCTAGAAGTTTCCAACTGTCTTTAGGCAGAAAAATGGAACAGCTAATTTATTGTCCATACGGGACCTGAGGGTGCAAAGAGGCTGATACTGGTGCAGCAGTTCAGCTAGGTATGGAGGAGCCAAGCCGTGGCGGGCCTTGTGAGTCAGCGTAAGAACTTTGCTCTGTATCCGTTGACCATTACTATTATTAGCTGACAGCATACATTTTCTTGTGTCAGATGGGCTTGTAAATATAAAATTGGCATTACGACAGCAGTATTCGATTATGTCATAGAAACTGGCTCACGGTAAAATTCACGATGTACCTCTAGCAGGGCTTAGAATTTCAAGTCTAGCAAATATGCCAATTGTCCTTTACAGAATATTTACAGTGCCAAGAAAGAGATGTCGTTTTCTGGGGCTGCTATACAAATGTACTAATATTATTGCTGCTGTTGTTGTGCTTGTATCACTAGAATGCACAATTCTATCATAGTTATCTCCAACTGTCACTAGAATGTCGCCATACTTCTTTCATCTTCCCTCCTCCTCCCTCACACCTACCTACCGAGCCTCCAGCCTCTGGGTCAATTGAATAATCTCTTGTAAAAACCTTTTGAATATCACACCCGCTAACCAGTATCGTCCGTAACCCAGATATTGCGCAATGTTGTAGGTAAAAAAAATCCTAGCTGATTAAACAGCCTCTTTTTGTATAGCGACAGAAGAGCCTTTGCGGCTATCGCCACCGCTTGCAGTGGCAATAAAGAATCGCCCACCGCAGGAATCGAACCCACGACCTCGGGACCGAGGTCGTGAAAGCAACCACCTTACCTAGTGTGCGATCACGGCTCGGTAATGGTCATTCAAAGTTCTATGGACACGTTAATGCCTTATGTTGCAGGCACGGCAGCATTCTTGAATGTGGCCGACAGCTCAGCTGTCGTGAAGACAGTGGCAGGAGACACATCTGTCGCCAAGCATAATTTTGCCCATCACCTAAGCAAAAATGTGCGTGTCCTTTGCTGGGTCATGACGAGTCCGGAGACACTTCACACCAAGGCCATTCACGTGAAGAAGACGTGGGGCTCGAGGTGCAATGTACTGCTCTTCATTAGCTCGAAGGATGACGCCGACTTTCCAGCCATCGGTGAGGGCCATGTCGTGTTTCGCGTGACCGTCCGCTGTTGCTGTGATTGCCAGTATGTGTGGGCTGCCCAACGTGGTGGTGGTTTGGCCCAGTGACCCAGACTGCGTACGGATGAGATACCTCTCGAGGCCAGTTATTTGTTGTCCGGCAAACTTGCCATTCTATTTTTTTGTTAGATTGAGCCATTCTGCCGGCTCCATTGCTATGCACTCGCCGAGGATAAGTATAGCCTCAGCAAAAATCCTCATTTATTCGTCTGCTGTGTGTTTTCCATACGAGTCTCGCAAGCAGTCAATCTCTTGGCTTTAAGCTGAACAGCTTATATAAGATCTGTTGACCCTGAGTTGACCTTATCTTCATCATCATTGAGGGACAGCAGGTTAACTATGCTGTCGGAAGAATCAAGTGGACTTAAACAATCAGCTGCAATATGGCATAATATTAATATTATTATTATTGCATGATAATATTTCAATATTGCACATTGTAGCAGCAAAGCAACCTTACAATGCGACCCCTTGAATCTCTGGCCCGAAAGCTGCACACATCTAGTCGTGCTAGCAGGGGAGAAGTGCCAAAGACTTGCATCTGTATAGCCTGCCCATCCGAACTATCATAGGCAGTAATCGGCGATGTTCCGCCAGTTGTGAATCATAGACTTAGCCTTGTCACTTAGGGGGTAGCGTGAACTTGAGCCTTCAGTTGCTGTAAACTTGTGAATGCGTTATGCGATTACTGTGTGCGGGCACGTGTAGATGCTGTGTCTGTTTCTCTTCATTGTTCTCCTTTAAGGTTTTTCTTGCTCACTTTTAGGTCCCTTCATTCTTTGGCTCCGGCATGCCTATCAGATCTACTCCTCCACCAGGCCAAGCATCGTACCACTTGCTTTTCGGAAACTGTTTACCCATACCTCATACAAACCTCAAATCCTTTGGAGACCAAGCATTTAGTTTGCATGCTCCCAAAGCCTGGAACTCTCTCCCGACTTGCATCACGACATCCCCTGACTTCACTACATTTAAAGAGAAATTTAAAATGCACACATTTATGACAGTATTTAGTGGGTCCCCGTGATTTGTTCTTTATGTGCTGAGCAACCGTCGTAGCTCGAGTCCTGTCCAGATCCGTACCTCGATGTCTGTCCAGGCATCCTTTCTAGGAGCTGATTGTCAGTGGCTACCTTAACTTTTCCTTGCTCTTTTGCTTTTGCTCCGTTGTCTTTGCGATAGCTATTCAACCGTTGAATGAAATCCTCTATCGGTATCGTCTATCGGTTCATTTCTGATTAAAGGTGCTATGCTTCTGACCCTCCCCCCCCCCACTCAAGCTGGGCAGGCCTTACCTGACTGGGTGCGCGATGTGTGTGTGTGCGTGTTGCAGGCATCAAGACAGAGGAAGGGCGAGAGCACCTGACAGCAAAAACTATGCACGCCTTCAAGTACGTGTACGACCATCACTTCAAGGATGCTGACTGGTTTATGAAGGCAGATGATGACACGTACGTCATAGTAGAGAACCTGCGTCTGCTGCTGGCCGAGCATAGCCCCGATGAGCCGGTCTACTTTGGCCAACATTTCCACGTCATCGTGAAGCCTCAGGGCTACCACAGTGGAGGTAAGCCATTCGGCTCGGCGATCGACTGTGTCGACACTGCATCGACTGTGGCATACCTGCCTGGCAGGGCTCTCTGCCTAGTTTACGTTGCTGGCCATCCGGCAGACGGCGCCGAGCCGTGTTTGTGACCCCGGCATGTCCAAACTGTGTCAATCTGCCCAGGCTTGGCTTTGCTGAAAAAATGTACAAGCCTGTGACACTTCAGCAATCTTCTCAACCTATTTCTTTGGCCGGGTCATCGCTTAAAACTGTTGTCTTCGGATTGAATGTCAGATGGCATTCCCCTTCTTATGCCCATTCATCCTCTGGCAAGTGAAATCTTGCTCCTACTTTTGTCCTGGGTGCTTGGTTCTATAAATTCCCCGGTACTCTCCCCCAACCTATCCTGGATACGTTGCTCGTTGTAATTATTATTCAGAATGGCAGTTTTGCACGGCCTACTAAGGAAAGTAACAAAAAGAAATTCCAAAGAGTAACAGCTCACTGTCCAATTATTTAAAATCCGTAGCAAGCTTTTTCATGCAAAAAGTTTCACCCTTCCTATGGGTGGCTTCATCCTTCATTGAGGTCTGGGTCTGTCCCCCTCCTTAGCTTTAATCTTACTATACTCCTAATCAGGAGCTTTTAATTTGCCAAGTTAAGTAAGAATGTAGTTTGACATTCTCTAAGCCGTAGGAACGTGATACCACATAGAATACCGAAGCGGGCTCAAATACGTTTATTCACACGGACGCCGCAGTGGGCCAGACTGCCCGCCCGGCGTCCTCCTCGACCTCCTCCCTCCCCAGGCCTTTGCCTCTCGTTACTTATATACCACTGTCATAAATCACAACATGAGATAAGCCAACGACGGCGTCATAATCTCAAAATGGCCACCAATAAGTCAATTTCTTTGCTTGGAGATCAGGTCGTGCTAAAACCGGATTCTAAATTCTTCCAATGGTCCTACTAGCACGGTAGTAGTCATCGTTTGCCATCTATAATCAAAACTCGTGAAATTTCTTAAATCTCAGCTTCAGCTCAAACTCATTAGGTTTCTTGACTAGTTATTGTTTTTCACAGCCATAACTTTATCAGCACCTGAAAGGCAGGAGCTTCTCTCTGAAGTCGACTGTCCACGGCTAAGTACGCGGATCTGGGTGATTTTGAAAACAGACTTGTGACATAGTGTGGAATTGTATCTTCAAAGCAAGATCCGCTAATCTTGGGCATTTCATAATGTAGCCTACTCTAAGGCTGAAAGATAATTTGCACGTCTTGATTTTGCCTTTCTCTTCTAGCTCAAACTGGCTTGAATATCGGCGCAGCTCGTGACGGCATGTGTAGCTGTTGACCTCGAAATTAAAAAGTGTGAGATGAATACAGTTGGCCATTGTCAACCTAGCATGCACCCCCCCCCCCGCCCTCTCCCGGTACGCAAAGGCGGGAGGGGGGGAGATCCGATCGCTGAGAATTATTGTAATCCGTTGTTGGCAATGAATGGCACTGAAACATTTGATACATGGTCAGTATGGTGCTTTGAAATATAAAGCACACTAGCTATCGACCAGTCACTGGTCACTTTGTCAGTGGTGCAAGCTAGCGTTTTCGTTTTCAAGTAATTAGCACAGCAAGTATTAAGATCTGTACCTGCTTTAGTCCCTTGTATATAGTAATAAAAATATTAATAAATCGTTATTAGTACCCTAAGAGTACTAACTCTCTCAAGTCTCTTTCATAGTTGCTGGTAAGGAAACTTGTCGATTAATCATTGATAATATGTACAACCTCACACTCAAGTTTATAAGGGACTATTAACATGGACGAAGCAATTACTTTGAGGAGTGGGTGGGTTATAGCTTCGTTTTTAAGTGTCATCGAGTCATTGGATATCATGCTGTCAGTCGGCAGCAAGTTCCACTTTTGGGAGCAAACGAAGTAAAGGCATGGTCTCCGATAGATTTCTTATAGAATAAATTCATTTATATAGCACCCTAAGATAAATTAATCTCTATTAATGAGCTTCACATGTGCCTTGGGGGTCGAGCCCACGACCTCGGCCGTCCAATACATTTGCCTTGACCTTGGTCGGGCAAGCACCTTAACCACACCTAAGCGACTAGACAAGTGGAGCAGGTGCTACAACTAGAAGACCGATGAGTCAGTATTACAAATAGGTAACCTAGATCAAGAGACTAAAAGGACCTCAAAGTGAGTGATAATATTGAAGTCGAAAAGCTGCTCAATAAGAGAGAGCTAATGCATGTTGAAGAGAAGCGGCGCACTGTGGCAGGCAGTTTTGACGTTCATGATAGACAAGGCCACCTGCAGAACGTATTGCACAGGCTGGAAGGCCTAGACATAGTATGTTACAGAACTTTAGTGTGGGGGATGACGTAAACGAATGGACCAGCTTGGCTTTATAATTCATTTATATTCATTTGTATAGCGCCCAAAGTGAACTTAATCTCTATTCAGGCGCTTCACATATGCCTCAGGGCTCGAGCCCACGACCTTCAGTCAGACCTTGGTCGGGGTGAGCACCTTAACCGCTAGACCAAACCAGCACGGCTTTGATATCTTTATCTAAGCAGGCATGGATTTTTGCAACTTTATGTAGATGAAGGTTGGCAGACTTGACTACGGGGGGGGGGCAGCCGATTGGCAGCCAGTGGAAGGTCAGTTTTTATTGGGATACCCAGATTTCACTCACAGGCTTCTGGTGATGTGCTGGCCCACCCATTATGAGCGCTGAACTTTCTAGCTTCCAAGTGACACTGGGCTTTGCCCATAACTATCAAGCTGGTTTTGCCAGTCATTCGATTTGATAAAGTTAGCTGCCACCCAATTGCAAATTTCAGCAATATAGGCTGCAAGGATTTTGAGAGAATTTGAGGTGGCGAAAGATGGTGGGGATCAAAGTTCAAATACAGCTTCGCATCATCTGGCTAAAAATGAAAGCCTCGGTTGTGCTCGGCAGTTGCACAGACATGAGGGTAAGTTTAAATTTTGAGAAGAAATACCTAAAGCAGTTTCCTTGGGTACCCCATACTTCGAAGGGTCGCCTACTAAATCTTGCGCATCGACTATGCTAGCTATGATCGACAACAGCAGATCCAAGCCTCTCATAAAGAGGACATAAGATGTGGAGTCTAGATGGCAAGCAGTCTTCTTAGACGAGGAGATAAGGTTTGAGGTTTGGTCAGCAGGGTCAGACTTGAAGGTGGACATCGAGTCAGAATAAGGAACAGAAGGTTGAGTGCCCAGCAGGCATGTCACCTAGGGGATGGACTCAGGGATGGTGGTTGCCAAGCAGCTAGCAAAACGATGTGCTAAATCGCTATAAGCATCGTTATTAATGTTGCTGATCTGGGAGCAGTAATGTGATGATTGATGGAAGACAGCATCGTTTATAAAATTGTGCATCTATGATTTGCCAATGTTTTCAGAGAAGGTAGATTCGACCTCAGCTCGGCAGATGGCTCGTCGGTACCATAGTCCTTGTATGCCAGTCGATGGACAGTCGGTCCTGATCTTTTGTGTGGTTTTTCATGCTTGCACTTAGTAGATAGAGTATTCTACTTTAATATCTGTAATAATTAATAATATCTAGTAATTAATAGCTGTAATCACAGGTCACCATAGTGAGGGCGTACATTGTACTTAGTCTGAGGAGAGGATACATCCAGAATGGCGGCTAACATAATATTGAAATATACTCCAGCTGAGGGCTAGTCGGATGGAGGATTGAGTAGAAGGGGTTAGGAAGGTATTTTTTGTTCATGAAAAATATCTCAAGAGTGTTAAGGTTTGTGACCTGCAGATGAATTTTGATACCGAAGGTACAAGTTTAGAGGGAATGAGATTTGCTAGCTGTCAGGTGTCGCAGTAGCCGAGCTGGTTTGGTCCAGCGTTTAAGGTTCGCCCCGACCAAGGTCTGGCTGAGGTCGTGGGCTCGAGCCCCGAGGCATATGTGAAGCGCCTGAATAGAGATTAAGTTCACTTTGGGCGCTATACAGATGAATTCTATTTATTTATAAAGCAACTCTTGGTACTTTTAGGGGGATAGGTTTCTGCCACCATTGGTATCTTGATGTTGGAGGAACTCAAGTACAATAATGTGAATGACTGCCTCGAGGGGACTGCAAAGCAGAAATGGCTAAAAAAAAAAAGTATAGTGGCAGAAGAGTCTTTACGGCACCGCTTGCAGCAGCAATAAAGGGTCGCCTACATTCGAACCCACGACCTCGGTCCCGATGTCGTAAAAGCAACACCTTGGCTAGTGTGCCATCACGGCTACAAGTGCTATTTTCCACTATCTCTGTTGACGTGGTCTTGGATTATAGAAGAAAGAGAAGCTACTTTGCATGGCACCGATTATTGCCGGCTAATTAAGTCAATTTCAGGTCTGCGTCAGTGCAGATAGAACACTGGCATCATCAAGAATCATGTCGGGTGATATTAGGGATTTACTGCATGCAGTTCAGCCACAAAGAAAAAACTAAGCCTATCCTGTTTACGACCGGTCGGTCCAAAGATGCTTCTATTTGCATATTATTCGAAATCTTCGTCAGGTGTCTCCAGATACTAGAATATATATATATATAGCATACAAGTGAATGGGTATAAAAATGGATGTTTCAATACCCACACAACCTAGTTTTTCGTTATCGAGCAAAACTTGTAAAATGCCCACAGTACACCGAATGGTAAAGACTTGGTAATACTATGTGCTGTCGACCCTCCCCATGGGTTTTAATGTTTTGCTGTGTTGTGTTACTCCAATTCTCGGTCTCCTTGCGACCTATTTCAAGTATTCGAATTTAAAATATTCAGACAGTTGGTTGTTATCCTTGGTTCCAAGCGCCGGTTTAACATACCATGAGCCGCTCGTGAGAACTGGACTTGCGGGGCAGCTGGTATAGCCGGCTAACGAAACTGATTGGTCTGCTGTGAGCTATGCTGCAAGTGGCCGGCTCAAGCCATGTGTCATGAAGCTTCGTCAGCCGGCTCTTCGGGTGTTGACTTATAGGTGCCGGCTATGTGCTCAGCAAGGAAGCTGTGAAGCGTTTCGCTCTGTTTGGCCATCACAACCATAGTCTCTGCCGAGAGGACTCCGGTGCCGAAGATGTGGAAATGGGTACTTGCATGCAGAATCTCGGCGTGAAGGTCGGAGAATCTTACGACAAGCAGGGTCGGAGTCGTTTCCATTGCTTTAACATGGGTGACCATCTTCATCGGAACTACCCGGACTGGTACTTGCAGTATGATTCTCATGGTGTGAAGTCGGTAAGTCCTGGTTTGCAGGAAACCTGTAATAGCATTAAACGTTTTTAGCGATCGCTGCTTGAAGTGTTGTATCCAAGTCACGACTTGATCGTATGATCTGTGAGAGTGTGACGGCGTGATCTTTCCTGTTACTCTGACTCGCTGAGGTTAATCGGCGTTGTAGGGCATTGACTCCATTAGCGAATATCCCATAACGTTTCACTACGTGAGCCCTAATGAGATGTGGAACTTGGAGTATTACACGCACCGGCTGAAGACCTACGGGCGAGGTGCTGAGGGCGATGTGGCCAGCTCAGTGGAGCTTCATCCATACTACCTGAGCCTGCCGTAGACTATTGCAAGTTTTATTATCCATATTATGTGATGCCTGTTATACACCTGGTGCGCACTCTTCTCTCGGCAAACAAGACCTGTGCAGATCAAGAGCTGCTAGAAAAGCCTCCATTCCATTGGCGTTAC
The DNA here is from genome assembly GCA_009760855.2 of Cristatella mucedo. Lineage (NCBI taxonomy): Eukaryota > Metazoa > Bryozoa > Phylactolaemata > Cristatellidae > Cristatella > Cristatella mucedo. The sequence goes on from WPIO01000020.1 coordinate 4,306,091, forward strand.
AGTCGTCGCAGAGGATGTTTTTCAGGATAGTCGCTTGCCGGGTGTCAGCGATCTGTGTTATAACTAGAGCCTTTTATCGCTAGCACCTTGCTTACAGATTGGCTTTTGACTGGCGATGCTGCTGGGACTCGATTGCCTGCGACCGGCGAGCAGATGCTTCATACCTAAGGTGGTATGGCTTTGTCCATCCGCGTTTTTTATGGCCGTTTCTTGTTGTGCAGCAGACAACGCGGTTGTGCAAATAATATCGGGTAATTAAAGCAGGCCGTGCAGCGGCAGCCGTCCAGAAACTCTCTTCCTGCATTGGTCATTCATCAGTCTGTCAGACATATTGATGCAATCGTCGAACCTAATCAGACTAGCCTAACTAGATCGAGATCTAGCGTGGGCTCGAGCCCTGCAGCATATGCAGAAGCGCCTGAATAGATATTTGAGTTGCCATAGGGCACTATACTAATGAATTAGGCTGTCGTCCGAAAGCAGACGGTTTGCTTACGTAATTGCCACGTTGTAAGCCCCTAGTCAAATACACAACCGGAAGATGACGTACTGTTATCTCCTTTGCTGCAAGGCACTGCATTCCGACTTTAAGTACCGAAAACCATAAATGTCTATATGATGTATATCTGTACTCAAATCGCGATTCCATGTTTAAACTTGCTGTCGAGTGTGTTTTGTTATGATAAGCCATTTGAAGATAAAAATTGCGAAATAGGCCTGAATTTTGTGCAAACTGATCACCTCGGGTAACAATTATTGGTTTAATTTTTAATTTTACTGGCTAGTAAGTGTTAATTACTCGTGATACTTCTTCAGTATTATTGAAAATAAAAATGACTATCGTTCCCGAAAAAATTTGGCTGTTGTGACCAAGACTGTGATAGCTTTGAATTTTCCAGAACTTTGCAAGTTGCAGCTATGGCAAAAAAGTCTCGTGCCAAATAAAAAAAGTCTTAGTTTCATGTGCGATATAAATTTCATTCGTAATCACATTTGTAAATCATACTGTAACGAAACGCAATCAAATTGCCAGAAAACGTAAAGTGGTTCAGTATTTGATGAGCCTGCCTTTATTGTTGATAGAAAAAAATAGCTGATTTAACAGCCTCTTTCGTATAGCGACAGAAGAGCCTTGATGGCTATCACTACCGTTTGCAGTGGCAATACAGGATTGCCCACTGCAGGATTCGAACCCACGACCTCGGGACCCGAGGTCGTGAAAAGCAACCGCCTTAGCTAGTGCCATCACGGCTAGAAAAGTGGCTAAGGCATGCTATTGATCAGTTGTTCTACATGTGAACACATCGCAATTATTTGCTTCCTGTGCAGTGTATATTAAATGCCCAGAAAGAGATTCAAATTCTCAGAGAAGGGCCCTATACAAATTTAAACGTCGCCCTCCAGTTAGTTCCGCTTGCCCAAGTGGATACTTACTGTGTCGGCATTTTCCAGAGGTGGCATCAAGAGGCTGCGAGCATCCGGAGAACATGATCGGGACTCGGGCGGGGCTTTCTGTGAGAGCTTTCTGCCAAGGACAGTATGACGAGAATATGGTAGGCGACTTGGCTTGGGGGCTGATCCATGAGTGATTTACAGTACGATTGAAAATCTCGAAAAACCAATCCTCTGAGGTTATTTCTTATAGCCTCTGAGGCTATTTCCTATGGATAGAGTATAAATATATATTAATAGCGATTCCTTTATTATTTTCTGGCTAAATGTAAAACAAAGGACGCGAAATAGCTCTTTTCTCATTGGAAATGAGAAAATTTCAGTACATAACTGACCCGATAAAACAGGAAAGTTGGCCATGAAATGGCCTTTTTATACTTAAGGCATAAGCAGTTAGGAAATAATACTTGCTGCTTAACCAAAGCTGTGTTACATTGTGTCATTAATAGTACAGTGGTCCCTCGGCTTACGCGTGTCTCGACATGCGGGCGTTTCGAGATACGAGCTGTCTCTTGGCAGATTTTCTGCTTTTGAGTTTCGAGCTAAAATTCGGGCTACGAGCCAGCTTCAGTCAGATATAGTCGTCCCTCGCCACTCCGCGCTTCGACTTTCGCGGTTTCACTCTATCGCGGTTTTTTCAAATACTGTATATTCATTAAAAAGTTCCGTCCTCCCAACACCACTTCGCTGATCCAGCCGACGGATGAAGGCGTTATTCGTGCGTTCAAGGCCCTCTACACGCGAAACACCCCGCAGCACCTCGTGGAAGGCACGGACCTTAAGGAGAACTTCTTGCTGAAGGAGTACTGGCAGCAGCATAACATCTCGATCTGTCTGATGAGCATCCAGGCCGCATTGAATTACATATGAAAGACGGAGACCGTGAAGGTGAGCTGGAAGAAGTTGTGGCCTGGAATCGTCCACGACTACAGAGGATTCGCCCCAGAGGATATAAGCGACTCGGCAGTGGATGAGGTAGCTTGGCTAGCCCGGATGCTAGGAGGAGAAGGTTTCGAGGATATGACCCGCGGTGATGTGGATGAGCTGTTGGAGACGCATTCGGCTCCCTTAACTGACGAGGATCTGGTGGAGATGACTAAATCTGCGAGTGAGAAGGAGCAGCCGGATGTTCCTGGGGGTCAGGAGGAAGAAGTAGGCCTTACACGTAAGCGTCTCTCGAAAGTCGTGAGAACTATTAAGGAATTACAGGACATGATTGGCGAATGGGGCCTACAAATGATGTATGCATTGCGGTTCCGGAATGCACTTGATGCTGCAAAAGTCTCCTCGCGCGTATGAAAAGACAGCAACTGCCTATCGCGATGTTCTTCAGACGTGCACCCAGACATCCACTGCCTACGCCTAGTACTCCTTCAGCGGAAGAAAACGACGACGCACCTGCTGAAGATACTGCACCGCCTGATGACTCCTACTGAGGTCGTGTCTTCAGAGGAGCAGTAACCTTGCTCTTCTTTGCTGTGCAGTACATCTCTTCCTTTTCATCGCTTCGTCATCGAACAAGTTGCACTATTTTCATAGTGTGTGAGCCTGCTGCTTCTGCTATTGTAGTTAGTGCAGCAGCATCGGCCACTGATGTATGCCCCATCTGCAACAGGTGGTTGGGCAATTGACTCGGTGCAGCGTCGGCAGTGTACCTAGTGAACAGTATGCCGATCCCTTCAACCAATGCTAGTAGAACGCCACCAATTACAGAAGACCCGGTCATAGCCATAGCCTCACTTCTCACGGACAAAATTGCTCCAGTGAGGACTCTGCTTGTTATAGAATTTCAATGATCCTCATTTTTCCTAATGTAAATGATTTCGCAGGCCGATGCTGCTGCACTAATTACAAAAGCAGAAGCAGCAGGCTCACACAACATCCGTTCCCCCATGAAAAACATAGTCCCGCCAGTCTGGCTGGGGAGGCGGCGACCCTCACGACTGGAGTCGTTTAGCCGTCGGTTCCCCATGCACTTCCCTACTGCCTGCTCCGACGGTGTCCCCAAGCCACAGTTGTTGGCCTGTGCTGCAGTACGTCGTTCGGGCTCTACCAGGTGCTTAATATCGATATTGAAGGCTTCCGACCGGCTTAGCTGGAATGCAGGCTACGTGACTGGCGCTCGAAGGAGGCTCGCGTCAGCTCTCTGCGCCTCTCGAGGAGCCGGTGATAGATGCTGCCCACTTTTAGGTAAAGCTGGGACACTGCTCCCACAGTCGCGGCTCCCGATGGTCACCTCCGTTCGAGCCCCAATGGCCGGTCTCAGGCGCTCGTCGCCGGCCGATCCGGCCCTGCGCAGACCGCTCCGGCTCATTAATAGATAGCCACGGCGTTCCACTCCGAGTTCAACTCCTGCTCTTCGCAGCGACGCTCTCACTGGCCGTCTGAGCCTCGTCGCAGGCTGCCGTCGCAATGCCGAGTAGCGCTATCGCCTCGCCGCTGGAAGCCGTTCAATGCTACCCTCCTTCGTCTCCGGCTGCTGCCGCTGCGCACTTACTTTGATTTGGTGCTCTTCGGCTGTTGCGGATACTCGGTCGGAAGCGGTCCCATACCCGCTTCCTCCCTCGGTATTGCATTCGGATGGCTGCGGCAGCTGAATGCGTTCCGCTCGGCTGTCTGGCTCTTGCAAGCAGTTGACGGTGGGATCGACCGGTGAAGAAGTTGGCTCGTCGCTTAGTCCCGGTCTCGGCTCCGGCGAGCTGCTCCTGGTCCAACCGAAACCTCTCGGCCTCAAGCTCGGACTCCTCATCCGTCAACCGCGAGAACGTCAAAATTAACACATTTCGCAGCTTGTGGCAGTCTTGCTTTACTTCTGCCTGCAGTTCACCCCAAACGTGTATCGCGTTGTTGTCCAGACACACTGGCACAACATGCTTTAACGGCATCTCGATGTTTAGCTTTGCTACATCCTTTTCAAGCGTTAGGAGCCAAGGCATAAAGTGTTCTCCGCCGTTAAGCATTTCGAAGACTGCGCTAGAACAGCCGCCGCCGCCGCCGCCGCCGGAGACACTGTCACACAACAATAGGTTAATGGTTGTGTTGTAAGAAGTTCGTGTATAATTAAACGTACAATAATAATATGATATTTGTAACGTTTAATTTGTCTTATTTTCTCTTATTTTGTCTAGCATTATGCATTGGGTGATACGAGCTTAATGGTAGCTGAAGGGTGTTATTTCACGTCTAGAGGCTCTAATAATGTTGAAAACGTATTTAGGTTGTAATCAGGTTTTCTATGCTCTAACTATGAATATGTTAAATCTATCAATAAAGAATCCTACTTCGCAGAAATTTACCTATCGTGGTGGAGTCCGGAGCGGATTAAACGCGATAAATGAGTGTTGACTGAACTCCACAGCTAGTTGCCGCAGCGAACGTCACACTGCGTGCGGTTACTCAGGTCAATAAGGGTAGGGCAGCGGAACGACGTTCCGTTGTAAGACGCTGCCCTGCGATCAGGGCATCACGCCAACCGCAGGCCAGTTGGTTCGCGCCCAGACTGACTCGGGCGAGCCATCGCGGTTCTTGGACGCACAAGGTCGCCAGACTCCGGTGTTAAACCCGACTACGGCGGGAACAGCTAAGTACGTACCGTACTCTATTTATGCAATATCATCGCGTGAGAGTTCTTCGCTTAACTGATAACAATCGGCGTGACGGCGTGAAGCCCAGCCAATAAACTGAAAGCGAGGAAAGCCAGGCGAAAAGGGGCAAAGACTGGCGAACACGATTCAGATATTCATTTTAGCCTTTCTCCTCTAACTCTGTTAACATCTTCAAGCCATCTGATCTCCAAGTTACCCCTATACATTAGGATTAATAAAGAATGTTTATTGCAAGAATTCTATTGCATTGTTTTTAAAACAATATTCCTTATTTATAAGTACATTTTTTAATTTAAAAACAATGACAAAAATTGCAGTATTTTCGGCAGGTCCGGGATGGATAAATGGCATTTCAATTCATTTCAATGGTGAAAATTGATATGACTTACAAATAATTTGAGTTACGAGCTCCGGCACGGAACGAATTAAACTCGTAAGCTGAGGTACCACTGTACTTTATTGTAAACGTTTCCCTTATGCCTTCCAAATCCACTATCCATTTCTTGATACCGCGGTTCTGTTTGCAAACATTTATTTCATTATATGTTAAGACTAGCGAGTGTTTGTTGGTCACGAAACTGGCATTCACAGAACGTCGGAACTCACCTGGTCGCTCCATTGCCAGGCCGTACGAAACATTGTGCACCCTCAGATTAGCTACGAGAATGACGTATGGCGAAGGCAGATTTTGCACTTTTCACGAAACCCATGTCTCAGATGAATAAGTGGTTTATCTCCGCGGACTCGTTTCAATGCGATTCACCTCCCTTTGGAACACTGCTAACAGCTACTATTTTTCAGAGCATGCCATACGTGCGCTTTCTGTTAGCATCTGCGATATCGGCACCTGCGCCCTGGTCTTTGTATAATATTCTTGACGCTAATCCAAGCCGACGGACAGGCAGTTATATCCAGTGATCTAGTAGCGAGACCAAATTATTATGTCGGTTCGGCTTAAGGTGCCCGGATGGACGCCTCAGTGAAATGGCGACCGGTCAATGAGGAACCTCGTGCTAGAACTATATATTGATATTTCAAAATAGTAACGAAAAATATATGTGCATAATGCCCTCACAGAACTCATCTTTTTCTAGGCACTTCACTTACGCTGCAACGGAATTACCTGGATCTTGGCCCTAGGAGGACATGTGCTCGCTCTTCACCATCCGAGGTCATCGGTTCGAGTCCTCCTGCGGCGGGCGATCCTTTATTGCCCACTGCAAGCGGTGATTATAGCCGTAAATGCTCTTCTGCCGCTGTATAAATGAAGCTGTTTATCAGCAAAGCTTATAATGAAAGCATGACCGTACGGTCAATGGTACCATGCACGTCGTCAATAAGCATATTACGGTTAGTGTTAGCATGCACTGTACATATGCATACCCACACAAAAATAGCAGCATTAGAACGTTTTAATATATATATATATATATATATATATATATATATATATATATATATATATATATATATATATATATATATATATATATATATATATATATATATATATGCAGATATCTATAGGCAGATTCTGACGCCTATATACAGATATATACAGCTTCGATTGCCGACTTATTCCCGCCCACAGCCCGTGCTCTAATCCGGGAGGCTGGTATGAAAGAGGGTTCCCCCGAAGACGCCGAGCCTACATATGCAGAAGTTGAATTCGCCGCAGCAATCATCATTGTAGAGTAGTATTAGGAAAACATAAGCAAAAAGAAGATAAGCATTAAAAAAAAGATTTTTTGGAAAAGGGAGCAGTACCAGGTAATGTGCACCGCTAAGGGGGTGCAGGCGTATAATGCAATGAAATGTTCGCCGTTACTGGTTTGTTTGTGGATTTGATAAACAGACGCACGGCGTATGCTATGTAGTAAAAGTTGAAGCATTTTTTAAAACGCGTAAGCATCTCATGTGCAAGAATTTGCTCTGAACGCCTCGATATAACTGCAACGCCGAAGGCTCGGCGGGGTAGGCTTGACCTGCCGCTTACCTAGCGGCGTAGCCTATCGCCTAATGCCGTTCTGTGCGCGCCTACGCGCAATAAGCTGGCCGCCACGAAACGAGCGTTTCTGGCGCTGACCCGCTTACCGTTACTAAAGGGGGTCGTGAGTCCGCGGCGTGAATTGGAAGCGAGACACACAGATTGGGGATTTTACTGAACTTTATTCGCAAGCGCACAAAGTCGCTGCGCGTCTAGTTCAGCTTTATCTCCACACTCCTCGCACGTTCTCAGCTACACCAACACTCTTGCGGAGGGAATACTCCTCCACACTAAGCGCGACCCGGACCCTAAACCCTAACCGGTGAACTAGGAATCCGTTCCCACCTGTGCCGAGGGAATACCCCAAACACGCCAACTTAAACACTCTTGCGGAGGGAATACTTCTCCGCACTGAAGCGCGAACCGGAGTCTAAACCCTGACCGGTGAACTAGAACTCGGTTCCCACCAGTGCGACAGGAATACTCCACACACACCAACTCAAGCACTCCTGCAGAGGAAATACTTCTTCACACTGGGGCTGCTTACGTGTATAATGGGAAACGACCCAAATAGACGGAGCTCGAACCAGAGTCTAAACCCTGACCGGTGAACTAGAATTCGGTTTCCACCAGTGCGACAGGAATACTCCAAACACGCCAACTACGCCTAGCTCGCACCGGCAAATCCCCATGCCGAGACCACGTGCTAGCGCGCACACACACGACACAAAAGAAACGCAAAACACGAAAGAACACACAAAATGCCAGCTCGGGCGCGATACGACCGTATTCGGTGGAGTTCCACCGAATCCTCCTAGCGCTGTCTCGTCCTGTTCCGTCAATCGCCGGCGAATAGCCCGCCCTCCTCCCTCGCTTTCAGAGAAACGAGTGCTACGGCCTCGAAGCCGGAGCAAAGACAAAAGACCGTAAGACCAAGAGCGAGCGTCGCTCGACTCTTAAATACCTAGCTGAAACAATGGGGCAAGCGCCTAGTGGTATTGGGCCCGACACCCCGGCCCATTACGGCAAGGAATATAGGCCACTGGAAAGGCACCTCTGTCCAGCTTGAATGGCGAGTGGGTTCCAGACGATTCTTTCTTGGAACGAGTGAAGGTGGAGGTTGACAGGCCAGCCAACATCAATCAGCCGCTTCCGCGCGTACCGGACCAATTATAAAGGCCGAATCGCCACCACTCGTCTCAGAGCTTCCTGGCTTGCTCTTAAGCGCTTCCTGTCTACCCGCACTGACGCTCCTCTCTGGCCCACTGCTCCAGGACAAAGGAGCTCTAGCCCGCCACCGAACAGCTCTTGTTCGCGCTAAAACTCAGCCAAGGCCAGCAGGGCGCTACATAACTCGAGCGTGCGAGCGTCAGCCGTTTTGATTTTGGCCGTTATGAGCCCGGGGTTTTGATTGGTCGGCTGAATCAACCAGAAGCCAAAGAGCTGATACAGATTCTTCTCCTTCTGATGATTCTGCAGACTTGGCTCCTCCCCCAAAATGTCACGGCGTATGATGACGTAGCAGCAAAAATCTGTAGGAAATCTGTCCAAAATCTACGGTAAAGGCTGCCTTGTAAACGCAGCTTTAGAATCAAGGGTCGGATTCAAGCTCATAGCACGGTAGCTATGTTGTAACCGCGCAGAAGCTCGTCCCCCGGTTCTCTAGCGGTGGACTGTGTAATGCAGCGCTGCGGCCGCAGTTAAAACACAAGCGACCACAACTGGGTGCCGAAAGCAACAGTTTATTGCGGGCCTGTTAGTAACGGTTACCTGCTGGTGCAAGCGCTTTACGCGGCGCGCACCGAACCGACGGAGGTAACTGCGCGAGAACTCCCGAAGCCCGATTACAAGAAGCTACCCTACGCCTGCGTCACTAGCGATGGTCCCCATCCCGAAGGCGGACCGCTGCAGCACCCCAAGATATGATTAGGTAACTGAGTAGCCGACAGAACACAACAGCGCAGTTTAAGTTGCACTTAGCTGTTCGTCGCCGTAGGTTCGACTCTCGTGCTCTCAAAGCGTAGTCTCGCATCGACTACCGAAGCTGCAGCTCCGAGCTCTGTCAGTCGTCTCGTTTATACTCTCACTCTCTCCTTCTCTCTCTCTCTCTCTCTCTCTCTCTCTCTCTCTCTCTCTCTCTCTCTCTCTCCCTCTCTCTCTCTCTCTCGCTCGCTCTCTCGCTCTCTCTCTCTCTCTGCACTCTTAACCTTGAGCGTAGCTGCTATTTTTGTCGGACCCCGCTCTTGGTGTCCGTCCTCAGGCCTATTCCCTTCCGCCAGTAATTTGTTAGATGGCTCCTGCGCCAGCTTCCCGTCCTTTCGCGTTGTCTGATGGAGTACAGTAGTCGGTCTACATCGTGACCACTCTTTGTCTGAACAAAGCTCCATTCTAAATTGAGCGGATCTCGCTGTCTGACAGACACCTCGCTCCGAACCCGGTTAACTAACGTGTCCCCTACCCAATTCTACTTGGGTCGTCCGCCCGCTACGGGTTGTTCTAGGTGCCCTAGTCAGACCCACTAAGGCAAGGGCTATTATCGCGGCTAACCTGAGAGCTACCCCAGTGCAGTGTAAATGATTGCAAAAATCTTCGGAAAAGTTCGCAGATTTTGGACAGACCTCCCACACATTTGGCCTACTACGTCATCATACCTTCGCACTAGTCATTATGTCAGTCCCTGTTCATGATTAGGCGCTACCTACCGAGGTACTTGGCTAAAGATCTTACTGGCTCTCTGGTTCTCTCTAGAAATTCAAGCTACAGGAGCCTGGATACAAAAAAAGCCATCAAACCTGATGGCCGACGGATAATGAGCACGGCTGCAAGGTTGGCTAAGAAGTCCAAGGAATTAGCCATGCTTACCCTTAGCTAAAGGAGCTGCAATGGCTCTCAGTTGATCAACAGATTCGTAGTGACATTCTTACTCTGACGCCCTCCTCCCCCCAGAGGCTTCGTAGATATAGGATCCTTCATACCTATCTGAACTTCTGTGCTAATGTCAGTCTGTCTCTCTCGTGTCCTCTCCTCGTGTCTGTGGACCATAGATTATCTGTCCCATTCGTTCACTGAATTTTGTAGGCGATAAAAGCTCCGTGCTCAGCGGCTTTTAGGCTGCGAAGCTCATTTCCACAACACTTATTCTACGACACCTTCTCATTTACCGTCAGCTCAGGTTAATCCTTTCCAGCCGTCGTGCCCTGCTACTTCCATGCTGCTAGCTTCTTTGACTGCCCCTGGCACAGAAGGACTTTTCCACTTTTTCTATGTTTCGTGAAATAAAGTCTGTTGACTATCGAATGCCTACCGAAAGCCACTTAGGTTTTGAAAGCGCTATATATAAGTATAAATAAATATATAAGCTGATTTAACAGTCTCTTTTGTATAGCGACAGAAGAGCCTTTACGGCTATCACCACCGCTTGCAGTGGCGATCAAGAATCACCCACCGTAGGATTCGAACCCACGACTATTGGACCGTGGTCGTGAAAAGCAACAACCTTACCTAGTGCGCCATCACGGCTCACCCGTCTAACACTCATTTAGTCAGTGTGGCTTTGTGGAGTTACAGGCGAAGATACATTGTATCACATTACCGGTCCTAGCCGGGTGTTCGCTTACAGTCGTTGCTAGGAAGTCCTAGCCACCGAAAGTGCGAAATAATTCAGTGTAGCTCGTGCCTAGCTGCATCGGTTCGGGGCTTGGATTGAGTACGACGATCTGAGCCGACGCAGAGCAACTGAGATCAACGATCACCGATCGAAGGCCGAAGGAATGGAGGAATCCAGTTTGGCCGCCGAAAAAACCATCAAGCCTATACAGCCGGTGACGAACATGGCTGCAAGGTTGGCTAATAAGTCCGAGAAATCCAGCCGCAGGTCTCCTTCATTTGAGGGGCTGCAACGGCTCTCGGTTAATTGAGAGATACAGAGAGAAGTTCTCCTTCTGATTCACACGACCCGCTATGGCTTGGCTCCTTCGCACCTTGCTGAACTGCTGCATCATTTTCACTCCCTCTTGCTCTCAGGTCATCTTGGGACAATAAATTAACTGTTACATTCCTTCATTTACTTAAATGCCGTCGGCGACGGAAGCTTTTGCTCTGCATGTCAAAGTCGGGCAGGTCCTGCGGAGCTCACTGCCACATTGCTTACTCAACATCTTGTGCTCTGCTGGCACATTTTTAGCACATTCATTCCAGCCATCCCGAGCTGCTACTTACATTCCACTCACTCCCAACGCCCTCTTCATTCATCTATGCCTTTCACTTTCTCTCTGTTTAGCATCCGTTAGAGCCTGTTGGCTATTGCGTTTCTCACTTTGGTTTGAGTTCTCGAAGGGCAGTGTGCGTTTTCGGCGATTTACGAGCCTACCCAGAGTTGCAGTTCGGCCCATGCCGAACGTCCGGGTTAGACTGTTTTGCCGCTTCTTTTGTGACGTGGCAGGCGTGTGCGCTGAGCCGCACCTCGATCGGCATGGCTTGAGAGAAGTGAGTGCTCGCTCGTGCTGAGAGTGGTGAGACAGCCCGTGGCAGGCCCACAGGCTCTGCCGTTGGTTGATCGCTTTATCACCGTGGAGGAGTCACCGGAAGGCGAGAGAGAGAGAGAGAGAAAGAGGGAGAGAGGGGGAGAGAGAGATAGAGAGGGAGAAAGAGAGAGAGAGAGAGAGAGAGAGAGAGAGAGAGAGAGAGAGAGAGAGAGAGAGCCCGGGGATTGGGGTGGCTGAACGCTGGCCTGTGCTGTAGTCGACATTTTATGCACCAAAAGTAGCGTAGGCTTCCAATACGCTACAAACAAACTCATCAGCGTTGCACCCTCTTAGTCTTTGCGGTGTTGCAGACAGCGATACACACATACACTCCACTGAAAATTAATGGGACGCTTAAGGCAATGCAGTCACCTTCGAGTTGTATTACATTAAGAGTTAATTGAGCTGTCAAGTGTGATAAGCTTTAAAGGCAAGATTGCCTTCATGGAAGCTCAGGAGAAGTGAGTTCGAGAGGTTACTTGCTCAATTTCAGAAGTTTTGTCAGTAGCCGTTTGTCAGAAAACGATTTGTGCTCCATGTATTTTTGTAGCTTCACTGCTGAAGGGAGCGGCTGTCCACCCAGGCTGCATCGAAAGTGGACTGCCTGAGACGCTCCGTGCTAGCATCGCGCTTGCATGCAGCCAGTCCACTGTGCTGCAAGTGATGGATGTGGCATGCGAAATATATTGGGTGGGGGTTAAGGGATTTAGCTGGAGAGGGGCGAGGGGAGAGAAATTAGAATGGGATCGCGGGACGCTGGCCTGTGAGCTTCGCCGTGACGGTGCTGCTTGAGTTCCTTGAAAATACATGAGGCATTTGCCATCTCGAACAAAATTTTTTATTCCTTCCTGTGTAATTGATATCGTAAGGTTAGCCGATTTAAATAGCCTCATCTATAAAGCGGCAGAAAAGCCTTAAAAGCTGTCACCGCCGCTTGCAGTGGACAATAACAGGCTGCCCACGGCATGACTCGAATCCACGACCCGGGTCATCCAGAGCGACCACCTTACCCCTGGGATAAGACCCGGGGCCTTACGTCGCTTAGAACCGCATTTGATCTCTGGCTGTGCGTAAATAGAATTTAGATATTGAACATTACAGCACAGGTTATTTCATATATACTGCAGAGGTGGAGCAGCTAGCAGATGCCCGGACTTGTTGGACTAAAATACTCTTGCAGCCGTATAATAAGCCAAGAGGAAGTCAATTCGAGGCAACAAAGCGTCCAGGTTAGCCGATTTAGCCTCCTTGTCATGGCGGTAGAGGAGCCTTGACGGTTTTCTCACATTGCAGCTGGCAATAGAGGATCGCTCATTGCAGGACTCGAACCCACGATCTGGTTCGGAAGCTCGAGCACTTTAACCGCTGGGCCAAGACTCAGGGAAGAGTGTACGAGTGCCTCGTCTTACCGATTCTAATGGGATGCGAAATAGTCAGCCCGACTGCGACAGCTCTTGTCGACATTGTTTTGTCGGTGTTTATTTGGAAGTCAGGGAGTCACTAAGCGCCGGCTGAGTGGGCTAGTAAAAACCGACACGTTAGGCGCTCTTGTCATGTATAAGAGAGCTTGAGGATGTCAGCACTAGCTTGGTGACACGGTCCATCTATCAGGTTAATCGCGCCGGTGCTCTCTCTGCTCCTAGTTGTCTGTCGGGCCCACGACATCTGTAAAGAGTTCCTCGTCTGGCGCCGCACAGCGAGATACAGTATTCCATCCCCGCCGTGCGACGGTCAGCTCGTCCCGTCTAGTGGGCTTGTGGTGTGCGCTACAGCTTAGCGAAGCGCCTGACACTAATGCACGTACCTCATCTGTGGCCAATAGTTAAGCCATTGAAGCAGCGCAGCGTCGGGCCACTAATGCAGGTTATATTTCGTGTCGTCTGCTGCGATTGATCGAGCTCTCATATATGTGCCCGTTGAGAGGAATAAAGCAGAGTCTCGTTTACCGCGAACGAGCGCCCGCTATGTCTCCGTGAGACTCCCATTCGAACAGCCGCCGCTGGAAACACCGTCCCACAACAGGCTCCTCAGTTAATACGGCGGCGTTTGTGCAGAGAGCCAGGGTAGTTTCTACCACAGGCACCATCCCCATAGCAAGCTGTTCATCATGGTCGCCATCGTCTGTATATTTAGGTTAATAAACAAGATTGTATATATCTTTTCTGCTTAGAGTTTCTCTCTACAGTCTAATAATAATAATAATAATAATAATATATTTGTCTAGCGCCCTCAGAGAACCTGATCACTTTCCAAGCACTTTACCTAGGCTGTAAACGAAGCACGATCAAACGATTGGTGGCGACATGCACAATGTCAACAATCATTACATGGTTAGAGGTGACATGCAGAGTGCCAACATGTAAATGTGGTTAGTGCAAGCATGCACCGTGTCAGCACGCATAAACGCAAAGAGGCCGAATCGCAATGACCCACTAAATGCTTTGATAAACATGAGCGTTTTTAGCTTCCTTTTAAGTGTAGTCAAGTCAGGGGGTGTAGTGACGTCAGTCGGGAGTAAGTTCCAGGCTTTGGGAGCACACGAACTAAAGGCACGGTCTCTGATTCAGAAAAGCGGGTGGTATGATGATTCCCCCCCCCCCTTCGCGGGGGGGGGGGGGAGTAGTGTTGATACGTAAGCTGAAGCCAGAGAAAGAAGATACCTAAAAGTAGGTGAAAGGTCGGCGAGAGGTAGTGCGATATGGCAACTTTGAGGCTCAAGCACTAAACCATAAACACATAAAATCAAACTCACAAAAAATAAAAAACCTAGCGTCGGAAACCCTATAACGTTAGCCCAATAACATATAACCCCCTTAAAACTCCACCCAACATCCTAAACTTGAAGCTAAAAGGCTAGCTCTAAAACGCTATTGTGTAACGTAAAGATAAGCCGACGCTGGCGATCGAGTTGAACAGCCTGCTACAGCCACAAAGCCAGGAATGACTTGCAAAGACTCGAGTGAGTCTAGATGGCTAAGTGTTCTTTATTTTTAGCATAATCAGATGCACTTCTACAGTTTGAGCTTTTTATGGTCTAATGGGGGTTCAACGAATTACCCCAATCCACTCTAATTAGGCTCAAATCGGCCAGACGTTGGCGGTGCCGAGCTCAAATTCTTAGCCGAAATTATGGTACACGTTCATTTTTACCTATCCGCCAAATTTCACGTCACTGTCACTCATGCCCACTTATGCAAATGAGCTTCAACACCAGAGGCCTGTACTGCAATCCACATCGAAAAATTGCCGGTCTACCGGCCTGTGCAATCAAGTGCTGACAGTTGATGCAAAACTTGGCAGCTAGGCTTGTCTGTCATGAGCGTGGCAGTTGCCACATCACACCACTTCTCGCCGACTTGCACTGGCTCCCAGTCCTACAGAGCATCGACTTCAAGGTTCTGTCACTCACTGTGTTCGGTCTCTCCATTCTTTGGCTCCAGCGTATCTATGTATGTATGTATCTCCATATGTAATTCCACAAAGCCATAAAGACTAAGTGGGTGTTACGCAGGAGAGTTAGTACAGCGCACTCACCGCCTAAGCGGCTTTCGGTACGCATTCGGTAGCCAACAGACTTCGTCTCACGAAACAAAGAGAAAGTGGGAAGCATAGCAGAGCCAGGAGAGCAGTTGAGGTAGTGAGTAGCGTGGAGGTAGCAGCTCAGGACCGTTGAAAAGGATGTGCCATATTCGGCAGCAGGAGAGTAGTTGTCGTTGGGTAAGAATTGCGGAAGCGAGTTCCACGGTCCAGGACCTGCAGAGCTAAGGCTTCTGTCGCCAACGGTCTTTAAGCGGAGGAACGGAGCAGCTAATGTTTTGTCCATGCAGGACCTGAGGGCGTGCACCTTTCACGTCTACTCCGCCGCCGGGCTGAATGCTGTACCACCCACTTTTGTGAATCTAGTCGTTTACCTGCACTCGTACGAACCTCATGGCAATCGACGGCAATGGCCAGGCCTTGATTGCAATATTGGTATTACATTAGGTATTACATTGCACTTAAGTGCGTTGTAATACCTGATGCATACTTTAGCTTTGCACAGATTACGTGCAGTCGATTTTCGACGGACTACAGATGATTGCTGTATCAGTGTTCTCCATTTCCGTTGATTGCAATGCCAGTGACCGAGAGCTAGCTTTAACAACGACATTTCCTGGGTGCACCAAAAATAGATTTTACACTAACAAAAAATCTAAATGGGAACTTCACCCAGCAGCGTCCAGTCTATTTTAATGACCATTATAGATTTTTGTATTTTCCTAGGCCGTTGCCATCGATTGCCGCGCATTGCCCTCGAATGTGCGTTCTGTAGAATAACGCTCTCCCAACAGCAGGTACGCGGAAGCAGGCAGAACGCCTAAGCTCGCTCACAACATTTATTTTCGCAGGCGCCATCAGCTCCCTAACGCAGCCGTTCTCCCCTATGCCGGTGTTCCAACCCTCCCAGCCACAGCTCATCCCGTGGGTTAGCTGGAGGACAAAGCCGGCCTGTGTCCAAACCACAGCCGCCAGACCACAACTGGGCACCGCCCGTCCCTAGACCATATCCACCAGCTGTTCGACTCTGGGTTAGTGGAGGACACTACCGGTTGCCTTCGCTGGCCGAGTGCCAGCGTGACCAGCAACCAGAATCATGCACATGCACAGAAACACAAGCCACACGTTCGCGATTGGTTGAAAGAATGTGGTTGCACTTTCAAAACAGTGCACTGTGATACACATGAAAAGTTGAATATTCTCCCACCAGCTTTGTTTGTAATTTTAACAGACAATTGTTAGACTGCCGTATTGTCTCGGGCAATTTCCGTCGATTGCCATGCATTTCCCAAGATTGAACGCGAAAAATGATAGTATGTTCGCGAACAGTAAACGTTACGTGGTACAATAATTACAAATTCAAACAGCCGATTTCCAGCCAATTTGAAACGGATTGCGGTAGAAGACGAACGATTGCCGTAGATTGCCATGCATTACCCTCGATTGTACGTTCGCAATTGTTTATAAGGATGTTGTTGCACTTTTAGTGCAGTGTGCTGCATTACGCAGGAAACGTTAGAGTTTCTCTCAGGAACTGTCTGTCCATTTGTAACGGACCTTTATTGATTAGCGTATTTTCTCGGGCCATTGCCGCCGATTGCTTATGCACTGACGTCAATTGTACACGAATAGTGAGTGCAAATTAAGCTCGTGCATAGTCATATGTTACGTGCAATAACAGTTACAGTTTCGCGAAGCCAATCTTGCCGATTTTTCCATGGATTGCTGTATTGGCCCTGATCATTACTGTCGATTGCCGTGAATCGTTGACAACAAACAGGCAAATAACCGTGACAACTCGACGGTTTCACTTTGAACACAGTGAAATGATACAAGCAATGATAATTACAGATTTTCGCAGCCGATTTGAGGTCGGTTTGCCACGGATTGCTGCATCAAGCCGAGCTATTGCCGTTGATTGCCATGCATTGCCTGAGATTGTATGAGTGCAATTGGTGTACAATAATGTGGTTACACTTTAAACGGAGTGCTTTGTAATATGCATTCAAAATTGCATCGTTAAGAGGCCGATTTTGGGACATTTTGTAGCGGAATGCTGTAGATTGCAGCATTGGTCCAAGCCTTTGCTGTCGATTGCTGTGCATTGCTGGCGTCTAACGAGCGAAGCAGCTTGAAAATGCCACCGTTTGGCTTTGGACGCAGTGGAATATGTGTAATGACAATTGGGCTTCTCGCTGACAATTTCTCGTCGATTTGCCTCGAGTTGGGAGTGTTGGCCGCGGCCAATGCAGTCAATTGCCGTTCATTGCTCGTGATTGAACGTTCGCGATTGGTTGAAAAGATGTGATTGCACTTTAAACACAATGCGCTGTGATACGTAAGAAAATTTGATTTTGGCCCAGTCATTTTACGGTGACTTGCCATGTATCATAAGGGATTGCCGTATTTGCCCCGACAATCACCGTCGATCGCAATTCATTGCCCAAGATTGAACGGTTAGGAGCGAATTTAAAGTATGTGCTCGGCGCGAAGTTAGATGTTACGTAGAATTAAAATTAAAGCTTTATGCATTCGATTTCTCGTTGGGTTGCCACGGATTTCGGTATTGGCCCCTGCCATTGCTGTCGATTGCCGTGCATTGTTGACAATTAACATGCAAAATAGCTTGTTTGACGATTTCCCTTTCAGCACAAAGAAATGTGAAATGCGATGACAATTGGCACTTGGTGCAGCCAATTTGTGGTCGATTTGCCACGGATTGTAGTCGATTGCTCCTTCGAGCCGAGTCGTTGATTGCCATGCATGGCCTGAGATTGTACCCGAGTGAAATCGGTTAAGATAGTCTGGAAATTTAACCAGGGTACTTTGTAACATGCATTAAAAATTGGAGCATCGCGAAACCGATTTCGGGACATTTTGCACCAGATTGCTGGAGATTGCGATATTGGGTCGGGCCATTGCAGTTGATTGCAGTGCATGGCACGAGAACGTGTGTGCACAATGGAGCTAAAGTTTGTGGGTGCACTTTGAACTGAGCCTAGTCTTATATGCAATGTCTAATTAGAGCTTCGCAGTGGTGATTTGAGGAGGATTTGCATCGAAATAGAGTAAATTGAGGTATCTTCCCAGGTCATTTCGGGTGATTGCGGTGCATTTTCAGAGTTCGAGGACGAATAATTTTGTTAATTTTACGTGGGTGTGCATACAACACAGTGCACTGTAATATGCAATAAAAAGTGGAGGTCGGCGCAATTTATTTCTAGTCGTTTTTCGGTGGATTTCGGTATTGGTTCGGGATACTGCAGTCGATTGCAGCGAATTGTACGAGAACGGGCTGTGCCAATGCAAGTGAAATTTTGTTAGTGCAGTTCTCGCAGAGTGTACTGTCATATGCAATAAAAAAAAGAGCTTTTCGAAAAGGATTTCTTCCTTCGCTGCGTGGTGTAATGCAGTGGATTGCTGTATTGGCCCGGGCCTCTACAATCGCGTTTCTGTGATCTTCGCGAGAACGTGTGAGCGGAATCTCGAGAAATTTTCCAAGTACATTTTACATGTAACGTTGGTTGATATTCTATACTTTTTGGAGCTTTCCGCAGCTGATTTGTGGTGGGTTTAAAGTGAATTAAAGTGGATTTCGTTACAGACCTCCGGTGTTGCAGCTCATTTGCACAAGTGGCCGTGAGTGACAGACATGAAATTTGGTTGATTGATACAAATCGGACGTGTACTACAATATCGGCCAAAAATGTAAGCTCGGCAACGCCGATGTCTGGTCGATTTGAGCCTAATTAGGGCGGATTGTGTTGGATTGCAGTAATTCGTCGAACCCAAGGGAGAGTGGAAACGTGTTCGAGGGAGAGAGCAGCTTCGGACTGATGTGCCACCTCTAAGCATTCGAAGGAGACGCGTCTCTTGAATCCCGAGCTATGGCGTACGCCATTCCGTGTTCGCTGTTGCTTTTCAACTGCTCTCTTTCAACTTCGTGGGCGTGGTTCTAACGGTGTCGAGGGTCAGTATTTGCAATCTACGCCGGATCACTCTTCGGATGAGCAAGAGGTCCCTGGGACCTGGAGCTGGTGCTCGAAGCTCCCGCGTCTCGGCATTACTAATGAGGAAAGCGGCTGCGGACCTCGTCGAGAGTCTTGCGGGCCGTTAGTCGAGAACGCGTCCTAGTTTCTGCCGACGTCCGCATTGACAGTCGTGGACTGCGGCACGCTTCCTAGTTTTTGCCGACGTCCGCATTGACAGTCGTGGACTGCGGCTTCGTGCGCGTCGTGCCGATACAGGACAGCGCCCACGCGTGCCTCAGCACAAAGAAATGTGAAATGCGATGACAATTGGCACTTGGTGCAGCCAATTTGTGGTCGATTTGCCACGGATTGTAGTCGATTGCTCCTTCGAGCCGAGTCGTTGATTGCCATGCATGGCCCGAGATTGTACCCGAGTGAAATCGGTTAAGATAGCCTGGAAATTTAACCAGGGTACTTTGTAACATGCATTAAAAATTGGAGCATCGCGAAACCGATTGGATGTACGTTTCGCTGGACCAGCAAGTTGCGAACTCTCGCTCGACGAAATGGCGTCCAAAGCTGCGTTAACACGGCGAGTCTTGCTTCTGTCTGGCTTTGGTCTCGCTGTTAGTCTGGCTCAGGTTGCAGGTACACAGCGGACGTTCTCGCAATGTGGTCGAATCGGCAGCTCCATACCGAATTAGAAAATAGAGGGAGAGTGAGAGAGTGAGAGAAAGAGAGAGAGAGAGAGAGAGAGAGAGAGAGAGAGAGAGAGAGAGAGAGAGAGAGAGAGAGAGAGAGAGAGAGAGAGAGAGAAGATGGCGTCCGGTCAGGCCGTCGCACAGGGGCAAAACTAGCATGATAAGCGAAGCCGTGTGTCGCATTACCATCGCTGCAAGTGGCCGCGGTGTTAACAGCTAGCAGAAGCCGGCAGCGGCCTGCGGGTGCAGGCGGTGACGTGGTGGACCCCTTCGGCTGACGCTTCGAGAAAGAGCGGCGGCGGCAGCCATAAGCAAGGGCAGGGAGCGCCGGCAAGGTGGCGACTCGACGACCCGTGCAATAGACACAGCGACTATTTAATGGTGCTTTAGATGTGTGCCCAAATCGCACTGATGCATCCATAATAATAATGCACTTGATAAAGCGCCCTCAGAGAACTCAATCTCTCTCTAGGCGCTTTATATTTGCTGCAAAGGGAAATGCAATTTAATTGTGAGTAATATCATGCTTGATAAACAAATCCACCCGCTAGCTTGCTTGCCGTTCCGCTACCCTTACCGATTACGAGTCATTCACCCGTGCAACGTAATTCAATTTTTACCTGCATGCCTGTAAACGCCTGCGCAGGTGCAGAGGTCGTGCGTAACGCCTCGTTTCTCCGAACGAACTGATGCCGCAGTTACAATGACCGCTCCGACCCGGAGACACCCCCATCCACTCACACCAACAGAGCCTCAACCAGGCTTCGGCGGAAGTGACGCTCGCGAGGATACCGGAAAGCAGCCGCCATCGTACTTGTTAGCGAGACGCGCGCCGGCGTTGTCGCTGGTGTCGCAACCACTGCTACCTTACGTCTCTGGCGTCAGGAATGAGGATGAGAATGCTGCATAGCACATACGTCGGTGCTTTCTTAGGCGCAGCCGGATTGATGTACGTTTTCTTCTTGTACTACAGTACGAGCAGCAACCTCCGAGCTGCCGAGGCCAAGCTCGACAAGCTGACGGAAATAAACGAACGCCTGACGGCGCAGCAGCAAGGTACGCCGTCGTCCGCTGCTAGCGGAGTGCATCCTGACGGAGAGCTGGCGCCAAATCGGAGGCGCGTCCAGCTCTTTAGTGGCAGCTACCCGCGAGATCCGCTGTGCCGACTTGATCACTCATGTCTCCGCTGCGCTGCTGCCTGCCTGCCGCGCTGCCTGCCTGCCGAACCCGGGTGCACCCGGTCCGCTCGGTCTGTCGCAGACCGGGCGGCGCCCAGCATCTTCAGGGTCTGCTCCTCCGAAGCGGGCGCGAGCCGGGAGGGAACAGAATTAACTTATTATCCGCGTGCATTTGTTTTAGTCGTCGTCGGGCACAAGCAGCGGCTCGAGCGGTCGCTCGACGAAGCGAAAGAGAGACTCGTTGCTGCGAAAGAAGGTAGCAGAGAGCGGCTTCCGCTGTCGTCGTATTCTCTCGCCGTGGCCGAGTTCTCCGAGAAGGGGCTCGCGCGTACCGCTGTAGCCGCCCCAGGTGTCCGGTTGTGAACTTGCCGACTCCCGCGAGCTTCATCGGCTGGTGGCACTTAGGCTTTAGTTCGCTGGTCGTCGGTGATGTCGCCTAGAGAGCATCGGTGGCTTGGAGCCGACCGCTCTGACCTGGCGGCGCATGCAGTCGTCTCATGTTTACAGGAGCAAGTACAAACAAGAAGGGGGTAGAGAAAATAGTTCGTGAGTCCATGCCAAAGTGCAAGCGAGCATGTAAAGTAAAGCGATTGCGCGCAGCTCTCGCATGTGCACTCATACAATCACGTGCTTAGAACTAGGTGGTAAATGGAAAATGTATGTGGTGCCTAAAGAGGATGAACTCTTTTTAGGCACTTAACAAATGCCGGGAATAAGGCATGTCAATGAGTTAGTCACAGCGTGGGCAAGTTTAGCTGTGGCACACTGAGCACATGGGTACACTTAGTGCAATTCGCTCATTGGTTAAGACCCGATGTCAAGCCTCCCTCTCCTGGCTCGCATCATTGATGGCCAACAGGCTTCAACCGAGCACTTTGGCTCCAGATAGCTTCCGAGTTCCAAGAAAAAAGGGGAGAGCATGCGTATCGAGCAGCTTCGATGACGGGCTGCTGGCATGTTTGCTGCGAGCAGATCATCTCCCTGTCGGTGGCTGGGTGTGCTCGATTTACTCGGCAGCTCGGCTGACACGTGCCGAGTCGCATTGGCCGGTGATTCGGTCGGCGTGGCTGCATGTATTGGCTTACTGCACACTAGATTCCTATATCAATTTGCTTGTAGATTCAGACAAACGGTTCCAAAGTCTCAAGGTATGCCGCGTGTCGAGTCCCCTCCAATAGAGGCCCTGCTTGATGTCTTGTGACTGCCGCCTACCGTGCGAGCACGGTTGGATTATCGTGTACAGTCACACTCTCGATGCATGTAGACAGAGTGACCCCGGCCTCGCCGTGCATGTGTGCATGTACAGCGATTTCCTTTGCACTTCCTGCGAGCCTTCATCTTAAGGCAGCACTAGATTGCTAGTATGCAGCCGGCTGCTTAGAACTGATGTGGCTGGCAATAGCAGGAAATCTGCTGTGAGACTCGCTGTTGAGTGCAGAGGCTGTCACCTCGAACCAAAGAGGCACGTGAAACCGCCGGCGAAGACAGTCTGTTGCACGAACGTCCATTCCATGCTTCTTCTTCTGGCCCCTGCGCCTTTTGCTGTGACTGTTTTGCTGTGCGTGTGCTTTTGCGCCTTGCTGAAGCGCCAGCCACTGTAGCAAACAGCACCGCACGCTGCCTCGTAGTGATAGAGAGGTGGCTTCGTTTGTGGATTTTTTTCAGCAGCATGTATCTGTGCACCTTGGTGTAGATATTGCTGCTGAAACCCCGAATCGACGGCAACGGAAGCTTCTGTGTGAGGAGCAGTCAGCCTCAGCAGCAAGCTTGCCGAATAGTGCCCCATAGGCCCATTTCCAGTACTTGGAAAAATCTGCTCTGCTGTACGCAGCACTGCTCCACACAGCACAAATAGGCTCTCCCGACCACCAGGGGGCACCACCGTGCGGCAGGGGCTCCAGAAAGGCATTCGTGGGCGAATTTCTTCTAGCTAATCGTGTTGCAGCGGCCGATGCAGCCACTCGCTGTTCCAAGTTTACATGGTCTGACATGCTAGCACCGTGGGCACAGTAGCTGACTTAGGCCTTAGTTTGGTCGTGCGTTCTGTTAATTCTCTTCTTAGATGCTAAGCTTTCGTTTCTTCTAGATAGCTTTGCTGTTTTTACACCTTAATAGCAAGCAATTAAACAGGGCTGACTATTTAGTAGGACAGGACAGGCAGATTACACCTAGCCATGGGGGAGAGTGCTGTTTTCGTTCTTTGTGGTCACCGCTTTTGCAGTAGTTCCCCCCCCCCCCCCCGTGGCAGCTCGGCGAATGCTACGCTAGATGCTTTATAGGCTCGGCGAATGCTACGCTAGATGCTTTATAGAGGGTTTTCTGCTATGAGGTCAGCCCCGAAGGATATGCCGCGTGAGCTTGCGTTCCATATCTAAGAACTCATGCTCATGATGTAGCAAAGCAACGATGCATGATGATGCTGCATAGCGCCAGTAAAGAGACCAGGCGCCCTAGAGAGCGGCCGAGAGAGAGCTCTCTGGGATGAAGAAGAAAGAAAGACAGCGAGGAAGTATCAGTGGAGGAAAGTGAGGGAAGACAGCGAGGACCAATAGAAGAAAGCGGCCAGACTCGGCAGTAGGAGTCAAGCCAGGTCGATGCACGTCCATCGGCACGTGTTGCGAAGGCGTGAGGTGGGCTCCACTACCTACGACCCTTTAGAGCCAAGCCCCTGTCATCCGGGCACTGTCGATCCGAAGACAGACAGCTCAAGGTATGCTGACCTGCAAGAGAAGACTTCCGGCTAAGTGGAGCCTGCCACTGCTGGAGTAGCTCGTCTTGATAGAGGAGGAGCCGAGGGCGGTGCGGAGGTACAGCCCAAACAAGGTCACGTGCTGACTTTCTCGGCTGTCATCAAGCCAATAACTGGGCTGCTGTCAGCAATGCAGGTGGCGAGGGGTCAGCCGTCTGTTGACTTTTCTTTGCTAGCTCTGCCAAACGAATTTGCACAGTTGCATAGTGGTATAGTATACTGCAGATGGTAGGATCCTTGACTGGCTGGCCGGTCGTAGTTAGAGGAGCAGAGGTTAGGTTAACTGGATGCAGTTTCTCTTTTACTTCCGGAGCTCCTTGAAAGAAATGCCCCTGAAGTTTCGAGCAAACAGCGCTGCGCAGCGCTCGCGCATCGCCGAGCGCTGATGGAGGGAGGGCGATCGCAGCGCTACCCTTTTTTTCTGGAGAATCGAATGGAGGGCAAAAGGAAAGCAGGCTATCGGGCCTTGCCTCTGCCAGCTATCGCGTCTCGTGCGCAGACGTGCCCACTGGGCCGGCAGCAGCATGGCCTTGCCAGTGCCGGCACAGCCGACGGCAGGCAGACTTAGTGTGGCACACTCGCTCCCTCCAGCTCCTTTCATCCGCTCGGCCTTGCGACTCGCCCGGCGACTGGGCTGGCTTAGACGCACCTCAGACACTCTTCGAGAGATCCCACGAAGAGTAGATCCCACAGGAGTAGCATTTCAAGGAGTCCACCGCGCCAGAGCCGACGCCCGGGGATTGCACACTGGGCTGGCGGTGGGCAGGCAGGCGTTCCTTAGCTTGGCCGCACACACACACACACACACACACACACACACACACACACCAGCAGGGACGGTGTCGGGCGACGGCCGGCTGTTTGCGCCGCCGCCGAGTGTCGGTCGTGTCTTGCCTTACCAGCCTCTGCCTCGTCCACGCTGCCTGCCGCTCTACTCGTCGGTGCGGAGGCCGCGACGAATCGCTTTCTAATATTTCTCTGCATTACGACCTTTGCCCCTGGCCGCACGAACAGGCTCTCAAAGAAGAGCTACAGCAGAAGCTGGAGCAAGAGGGAGCCGCGAGGGCGCGCGTGGAGGAAGACGGCAGGCGGCGCGCGGAGCAGCACAGCGTCGAGTATCAGCTGCTGAAGCAGGAGAAAGAGGCCACCGTCGCCAAACTCACCAGTGAGAGCGTCCCTGCCGCCCTGCCGTGCTGTGGCTGCTGCTGCCGCTGCTGCTGTGAAATCCCATACTTGTTCCTGCTGTGCCGCTGCGTCATCGTTGCAGCCGTTTTCTGTCGCTCGTGCTCCTCAGCTGCTGCGGATGCTGCTAACTACTTCCAACCTGTCGATTCCTCTTCACTCTCTCTCTCTCTCTCTCTCTCTCTCTCTCTCTCTCTCTCTCTCTCTCTCTCTCTCTCTCTCTCTCTCTCTCTCTCTCTCTGAGCAAGGGCTGTCATTTTACACGTTACACATTTTTTGGCAGCTATTTCGAGAGACGTTTCTTCTTTTTTCTAGACAGCTGTCGACAATAAAACATGACATGGCAAAAATCGGCATGAAAAAAAAACGCAAACAATACCTGTAGCGCCTGTAGTTGCTGCCCCGTTGCTGCTGGCAGTCCCCACCTCTCCCTCCAGCAGCAGGTAGGAGAGCCTGGGTTGGCCAAGGTAATGAAAGCGATCTTGCAGCATCTGCCTTTGGCATCCTCTGTCTTTGGCCAGTTCGCTTAATGGGGCGTGACCATAGACATTTCCGGGCACCGACCTCAGCCTGGCAGCACGTACATTGGCCGTCCACTGGCTCTCCTACCGCAAGCAGACCGTATGCAGTCGGTGCATAGTCGCCTGAGTCGTGCAGCTCGTGGTGGAATGCTCGCTGGCCGCTTGTGCACCTTGACCGAATGCTGGCCTCGTGCAGTTATGCACAAGCTCGTGCAAAAAAGAGGTTAGCCGATTTAACAGCCTCATTTTGTATAGCTGCTAAAGAGCCTTAGCGACTATCGCCACTGCTTTCAGTGGGTAACAAAGAATTGCCCACTGCAGGACCCGAGTCCACGACCTCGGTCGTGAAGGGGAGCTAGTGCCTTGCCCCTGGGCTAAGACCCAGGGGCAAGCAAAACGAAAAGCGCTGCTGCGGTAGGTCGCCGGTATATCAAGCTTAGCCAAGTCGTTCGGCATCACTGAGTCCTTAAAGGATCGCCAGGGCAAGGCACGAATTGCTGTGACTGTCGAAAGGACGAGGGTGACAGATGGAGGCAACTCTTTGTGCTATAAACAAATAAATAAGTCCTAGCTGTGCTCAGCAGCAGTGGCAAGCCGCTCTGCGGCCCGGCGTGACGCGACGGTTAAGCAGCCTATTTTTTGTATAGCGACAGAAGAGCCTTTACAGCTGTCAGCACTGCTTGCAGTGGCGATGAAGAATCGCCCACTGCAGGAATCGAACCCATGACCTCGGTCCCGAGGTCGTGAAAGCAACCGCCTTACCTAGTGTGCCATCACGGCTCACTAACTATGCACCCCACCGCCCGAGGTATACCCCCAACAGTCTCGCCTGTTTATAGATTCATGCACCTGTACTCGCAAATGCCATTCGTGCCCCATCCTAGTGACACACTTTTCTTGGACTGCAGTATAGGCTGGTGCCTTTTTGCAGCAGGCTTGTGATCTTGCCCATCATGGCAGTCCATTAAGTTCAGTAGTGAACGGGCTGCCCATAGTAACAGTGTGAGGACAGAATACTCAGAGACTCAGAGAGAGAGAGAGAGAGAGAGAGAGAGACAGACAGACAGACAGACAGACAGACAGACAGACAGACAGACAGACAGAGACAGAGAGACAGAGAGTGGTAATGACGGTGCAGTGGCCTCTCTCAGTGTGAGGGCAATACCGCGGCAGATGCCTGCTTTTGCATCCTCGCTAGCAGCATGTGGCTACTGCAGACGACTTGAACAGTCAGAAGGCCGAAACCAAGCGATTGCAGACTGAAATGGATCGCTTGCTAGCCGAGGCTGCTCGCCTGCAGAGGGAGCTCGACACAGCGCAGGCCGAGGCCAGGAGTGCTCAGGTTCGTGCTTCGAAGTGCTCGGTCCGACCGACCGGCTCTGCTGCTGCAGCTGCAAGCGTGACAAATCGATCGAGTGGCCGATGCCCTGTCCCCTCCCCTTTGCTGCCCCCCCCCCCTCTCCCTGCTGCTGCTGGCTGTCGATGTCCCCCGTTAGTGAGCCGGTTTTAAGCTTCCTTGCTTTGCTGTCTTTTCAGTACTCCTAAGCGAACCCCGTGTATGATGTCAGCGGTTGTCCGAAATGGCCGATGTATAATCTTAGTGGTTCGTCATGGTAGTTATTTCACGAAGGATGTATTTGATGATGTTATGTGTCTCTTTTGGCTATGTGGATTAAGGGGCATAGAATTCTCTGAAGGCAGCTTTTCTTCTGGTTTATGCGATTTGCCAACAGTGCATGTCTGTATACTAAAAAGTTAAAAACGATTGAAGCAGCCCAGGTGCTACTCTTGGCACGTGAGCTGTGCACGTGACACACGTGGCTTAAGTTCTATTGGAAGAAAATGTGTGCACTTGGGGTGACCACCACGGGCGGCTGCTCGCCTTTCCCGGAAGCACCGTGGGAATGAGATAATGGTGTGTGCTGCCTAGCTGCTAAACAGCTGTCAAACTTGCACTGTATGGCCTTGATTCTGTCCGTTACTACACCGGTAGGCAGAATGTTTATGAAGCCCATACCAACTATCATATGCCTCTGCCGTAATTCAACTGTGTTAGATGTTTTCTTTGCTATGGTGGGAACTGTTGTGTGTGTGTGCGTGCACTTGTGTGGGACCGACGAAATCCTCTAAATATGTCACGATGAGGCAGTACACGGCATTCCCGTGCATGCCTGTGCATGCAATTGCGTGTAGCTCTTCTCATGTCCACGATGTCCGCACTTACGATCCACTGCAGTCGGTAGCCAAGATCGCTGGCGAGCACGGTTCTTCCTTTGCCCTTGTCGCTGGCTGGGGTGCACGCTTGCGTGCATGGCACTCGACCTCACTTGTCTTCCCGGCTCACCCCCCCCCTCTATACTGTGCCTCACTTTAGGCGAAGTGCAGGGCCAGTTTCGCTGCACATTCAGACCTAGTGCTTCGCTTTTTTTGCACCACCCTCTCCCTCTCTCCCGTCTTGCTTGCTGGACGAAGGGAGACGCCTGCTACTTGAACAAGTGCCTTTGTGTCAGATCAACTCATGGCAGGCCGCCACGTTACCATCTCTCTCTGCCTTCGTCCAAGGCCGCTAGCGCTCAACTCGATCGGCGATTCCTGCATTTTGCCGACCGATTGAAGTCAGCTCCACGAGTCGGGCCCGTCAGGGCTCTCTGCCAGGCAATGGGCGCAGCACATCACCGGAAGCGGTGCTCAGCTGCCGCCTTGCTGCTCCACCCCCCACCCCGTGCCACTGGGCAAAGAGGCCGTGGCCGCTGCTGCCACAGTCACCGATGCTCACCTTCAGTTGGACTCGCCCTGGTGATTGCAGGCTACCGCCTCTTCTGCGGCAAGCACCGTACAGGAGTTGCGGAAGACGGTCGCCAGCCTGGACGCAGAGGTGGCAAGCCTGCGCTCGTCAGCCGCTGCCGGGCTGGCAGTCAACGGGGCATCGGCAGCGGCGCGAGTACCAACAACCACTAGCGCTCAGCCTGCAGACGTCGGACCTGCCAAGCTCCCGGTGGTCGAGGCTGCCGCCGTGGTTGCTAAGTTTGCGAAGGCCGCTGCCACCACCGCTGCCGCAGCCGTCAGGAGCGACCCGGTGACAGTTGTGGCAAAGGTGAGCCGTCCCCTCCGACCGTTGGCCGCCGCCAGTGCCTCGGCTTGCGGCTCGGTGTGAGGAGGAATGATGGCTCGGGCTGCATGTTCGCACATGGCTCGGCTTCTCGGCCTGCCGCAGACGCTCCCGATGGGCGATCGCCTTCTCGCGGAGGCAGCCCGCTGCTCTGCGCTCGGCGTTGTGCACACTCGGCGGCCGTTAAGGCATCGGCTTTGTGCTGCTGTCAATTCGAAGATGTCGTTTGGCATCCTCCAGCAGGCAGCGCTGCTGCTGCTGCCGCCACTCGCAGATGTGGCGCACCTTGGCTAGGTGCGCCGCATCGGCGAGCACGCGCTGCTCACCTAGCATCCGGTACCTGTCGTGTCGCGCGTCAGTGCGTGCTGGCAAGCCACTTTGCGACGCCGCCTCGGCCGCAGCGCCTTTTTGCTACGGCAGCCATTGCAGCAAGACAGCTTGGTCGAGTTAAACCTGCTGCCTGCTGGGGACCCGGCGGTCGCTCGCGTCGAGGACATCAATCTGAACGAGCCGCCGCGCCAGGTCGCCCTGCCACTCGGTCTTGGTGGCGGCGGCCACAAGGAGGATGACGAGGTAGGCTTTGGCCGCTGCCGCTGGCCTCAAGTTGCTCCGACTCGCCGGTCTCTTTTACTCGCCAGCATCTGCCCGCGAGCTCACGCACGACCGTCTCTGCGAGCAAGTGCCGGCCGACGGCGAGCATTCGTTCGAAAGCAGCAGCAGTGCCTCTCGTGCACACGCTTGGATTGGGGGAGGGGCCTTCAGGCCAGCCATGTCGGCCGCGTTTTTGCCATTGCCTGGGGCGCCGTGCTTTATTCCGGCGCAAAATCATTTGGCCGAGGCGGCGGCTGCAGCAGCAGCAACATCCCGACAGGACGAAATGTCGGGATGGACTAGTCGAGCCAGACGGCTCCTTCCAGCTGCGCCAGCAAATGTCTGCTCACAGCTGTGTGCGGCTGCCGCCTCCGAGCCGAATCGGCAGACGCTTCCACTTTAGAGAATGGGTGGGTCGGACGGCTGCCCGGCCGCCGCAGCCTCGGTGACCCGGCCGCCGTGTAAGCAGCTGGAGAGATCAGCCGTGGGCTGCCTGTTGGTGCCTGCATTCACCCGGAGCTCAGAGATGGCCATGCCATGGCGGCCATGTACACCATGTACACGGTGTACTGTCATAGCGAATATGTCATAGGCGAATTGAGTGAAAGTGAATCGGAAGCTGAATCCTCGCACAGAATCGCTCTGACGAGTGAAAGGCAATTGTGGAACGAGAGAGAGAGAGAGAGAGAGAGAGAGAGAGAGAGAGAGAGAGAGAGAGAGAGGTCCGAGTCTTGTAAACACTCGAAATGGAAGAAGGGAGAGAGCGAAGCCGTGAATGCTCAACCACTCACTGTCGGCAGGCAGCCCGGCCTTCGGAGCCTCGCTGTCGGTGCGGCGCCATTGGCTTTCAGCAATCCACTCCAGCTGCCTTACCAGAAGCGGCTTGCAACTCCTGTTCTGCCGGCGCGGCTTGCTCGTGGCACTCGTGCTTCGAACGTTGTAGAGAGTGGCCGACCATTTGGGCGCTGCTGACGACGACGACGGCGATGTTGGCGCCGGTAACCGCGACGAGGAGGACGAGGAGGAGCTCGACCACGCTCTTGCGCACGCCAAGCCCGAGCGGCAGGTGCCGGCGCCGCAGGGCGCAGGGCTGGTGGAGCGGCTGCGCGCCGCCGCCGCGGGGCGACAGCAGCAGCGTCGCGCGGGTGCGTCCTCGACCGAGCCGCCTCCGAAGGCTGGTGGGAAGCTCGTCGCGGACGAGTCCATGCAAGTAGATAGGCCGCCGGCAGTGGATGACAACAGCCAGGTGAGCCAGGAATCGCAGAAAATCGCCGCCGACTCGCGGGTGCTGTGAGTGAGTGAGTGAGAGAGTTCGACATGGAGATGAGGGGGAGAGAGAGAGAGAGGGAGAGAGAGAGATTAGAATTTGGAATCAAGTGAGCCCCCTCCCCTTCCCAGGTCTTGGGCAGTTGGCAGTTCTTACATCAGTCCTCTTGGTTTCTCTTAATTTTTATTTCATTTCAGGCACACATTCGGGACCAGGAAGGGAACAAGCTGCAAGCAAACAGACCTGCACTGCAGGCAGCAGCAAACAACAACCTTCGGCCAGACGAACCTTAGCCGGCCTCTCGTGGCCACCTGCGCTCGGCTGATGCACAGCAAGCGGCAAGATGGCGCTGCGGTCGCGTGCCCGCCACGGCCGCTTCAAAATGGCAAGCACATATCGACGGTTGTCATCGGCGGTTTCTGCCGACTTCAACCTTGGGGTCACCTGTCGGTGCAACCCATGAAAAGGTGTCAGCAAAGCATGGCAGCCGCTTACGGTCTTCCGTCGTTCAAAGTGAACGGCGAGCGACGACGCCGGTCGAAATTGCCACTCGGGGCACGTGTCTGCTCGGAGAATCTGGGGGTGGGGGGAGGAGGAGAGGCGTTGCTCTCGCTTCGAAGACGAGGACGCTGCCGCGAGGCTCGCTCGCACTCGGCCACGGCATGTGACCTGCTCTGCACCACTTCCCGTCCGGCTGCCGGAGGGACATCGGCCATAGCCACGAGGAGGTTGGTTGTGGTGCACAGTTCTTCTCCCGTACCTCGGTCGGGAAATGCAGCCAGCCATAAGCCACTCTCGGCGCTCGGCAGTGACGGCTCAATATGTCGCACGTAGCTCTACCAAGCTCGAATGCTCGGACGAGCCGCCAGCACTGCATGGTCGGCGGCTGCTGCTGCTGTGGCACCCTGCTGCAGCTATGCCAACGTTGCTTGACATTGTTGCCTTGCAACGTTGCCTGCTCGGCACACACAAGCCTGCTGGCAATGGCATGGCCAGAGCCGGTCCGACGTGCGAGCCACCGCCGGACACATTCCCAGTGCAGTGCCAGCATGGCGGCGGCGAGTGTTCAGAGTATCGGCTAGTGCACCTGCTGCTGCACGCGCTCGGGGTGTGGGCCATGGCCTGCCACTCGTGCCTGGCCACTTTCGCGCGAGCGGCGACCGTGCCACGCCGTGACCACCCGAGCGAGCGCACACGCAGTCTGTAGTCTCTAGAGCCAGCTCAAATAAATACGCGTGCACACCAGAGCAGCGGCTGCTGGTTCATTTCGGGATGGCCTCGAGAAAGTCGGTCTCCACGTATCTCTCGGCTAGGGTGAGTGGGCGCGAGCGGGCGCGGCAGTGAGTCTGGTTGGCGAGAGTGTAGAAGAAAGCGTGCAGGTCGCGCAGGCTGCCGATCGGCGCGTCGGCAATCAGCAGCCCCTTGCTGCTCTGTGTGGACGCTGCCGGGCAGCACGGTCCGAACTGCAACGCAACGCGGCGAGAAGGGTGCCAAAGTAGGCAACTACTTTGCCAGCGAAGGAGTTCGCTTGCACAGTGAAGCGAAGCGAGTGGCGCACAGCTGCTGCGGCGGCGAGTGGCTCACCAGGTCACGCATGCGCCGTTCTATGCGAGCTGCGTGCGGAATGAAGCCCTTGCCGTGGCTGCTGCGTCTGCTGTCGCCGCCAGTCGCGACGAACATCCACTGGTAGCTACAACAGGCGGAAGTCGCTCGCCTGCGCCGCCGTGCCCCTGATTCGCTTAGCGTTCTCTCGCTTCCGCAGGCGCTCGTGAGCCAAAAGTGCAGTGATTCGGAAAAAAGTGCAGAAATTCACTGCAGAGGAAGCTGTGCACCTCAGCAGCTACGATATTGTAATGCGACGACCGGATTTTGCAGCCATCCATAACCGGTTGACCTTATAATTTTTGGCCGGAAATGAGCCACCAGATGACCATCGAGAATGATGAACTGAGACCGCGATGCCCGCCTGCAAGCAGCATTCGCAGACGGCAACTGACCCAGTGTGGTGGTGACAAGAGAAAATAAGTCGCCTTACAGTGGTTACATTTTATTGCCAAAGTAGTAATTTTAAACTGCACGGGGTGCACCAGTATTTTGCAAGCAACTTTTTAGCAACCGGTGCAGGTCACTTGTTTTTTCCTGTCAGAATTGGTCACGAGTCTTAATAATGGGGCTGTCTAGTTAGTAAGTGAACTTAAAATAGTGGAACTGTACTCAAGTTCTCTTGGTCTAGTGTCGCTTTCTTGAGAAGCGGCCTGACTACAGCTTTTTTGAAAGGTGCTGGGACATGACCTGAGGCTAGTGACATAGTAATTATGTTAGTTATGCATGGCAGCAGCAGATCAATGCAACGTAGGAGCAGGACAGTGGGAATAGGGTCCAGAGGACTTGTTGTCTTCTTTGACTGAGATACGAACTTCAGGACTAGATCAGTAGTGACCTGCTTAAATGTAGACATTAAGGTGCAGCCAGGAATCGAGGAACAGCATTCTAGTGGGGATGTTGTCATCGCAGGGATGGATTCCCTGATCTTGTCTATCTTGCACAATTAATCGAGAGAAGCGATCGGCTAGATCATCACAAGGATCATCAGGTAAGGAGCTAATCTGGGAGTGGTTGAGGAGATGGTTTATTGTCGACATCAGCATTTGTGGATATTACCTGTGAGCTAAGGAGATATGGAGCAAATATAGCTAGACCTCTTACCAGCATAGCAGCACACTCGCATGGGTTGCATCAAAAGGTGAATCGACTTCGAGGTTTTGTACTGTACTCTAGGTCCCTTCATTCTCTAGCTCCGACCTACCTATCCGAACTACCTTCAAATCAGGTGATGTATCGTACCAACCTCTTTTAGCTGTGCCTCTAACCAACTTCAAATCCTTAGGAGACAGTGCCTTCAGTTCGTAGACCCTAAAGCCAGGAACTAACTATCGAACTCACTACAGTACATGTACAATTGCAGCATCAAACTCATGACGACGATTCACATGGACGACACAGATGCTGTAAAGAACATTGGGATTTTAAGTTTCTCGTTCAATGTAATCAAGGCTGGGGATGTCTTAATGTCAGTCGTCGAGATTTCTGGGCATTAGGGATATAGGACCTGAAGGCACGATTTCCAATGGATTTGAAGTTGCTAGAGGCAAAAACTAAACGACCAGGATTAAAGGACCGAGTGGTTTCAGTAGAGGTAAGCCGCAGCAAGTTTAAAGTCTAAAAATGTGATGAAACCACGAAATCGATGCACTGCTTGGCGACGGGGAGCCCATTAAAAGCCAAGAGAAGTTGAGTAATGTGACAGCGGTAACGTTCATAACAGGCAAATCTACCTACCGAGGTTGGCACCATCTGTAAGCATAAAAAAGCTAAACATCGACTGATTTAAAAGCCTCATATTTGCAATACTAGAAAAACCGTATGCATGGCTAACACCTTGCTTGCAGCAGCAATGAAGAACCCGCTACAGGACTCGAACCCACGACCTGGGTCGTGAAGTGCAAGTATCGTACACCTGGACTGACCTGCAAAGGGAGCTAAGTGTCACAAATGAATGAAATAACTTGGCTGTGGTAACCTTCTATAAGTCCCTTTCGAATAAATGCCCAGATTCGGTGCAAATAACTAGATAAGATATGCTGGCTGAGTCAATTTTGAGAGTGGGGGTTTTCTGTTTCCTAGTAACAATGCATTTTCATTGAGCTATTACGTTGGTTTGTGTCATTCAATTTAAGAAAGCTAGCCGCCCTTCAGAACAAAATTTTGGCAATACCATGGGATAAGGAAGTTAAGAGACCGAAAGATCGTGCTTAACTACGATATAGGAAAGAGCTAGCACCTTTATGTCGGACTGCCCGGTGGTCACTTGAGAGTGACAGTTACAAATCAGGTCATATGTGCAAATCCTGCAGACAGGGTAGGATTAGGGAGGGGAGAGCCAACATGCCTCCGTGGAACTAGAAGAAGGGTGGAAATCTCTACTCGGTTACTACCCATGCAATGCCATTATCAGGCCACAGATCAGCTGCTGTAAAGTCCTTAAGCTTCACCCTCAAGAAATACCTGGGCTGCAAAAATCTGGAAGGCCCATGCCAAAGGCAGCCCACAGGTGCCCAAGCTGGTTGCTAGCTCAGCGATGCTTTGGAAGTTGTGGATTCAGTTTTGTCAAGATCGAGAATATGATTACCACCACCACTGACTACAGGCACATGCATTCCTAAGAAAAAGTGGTGGCTTGTACTGCATACACGCGGACAAAGCTCAACACGGCATCATCGGGTAAGATCGGTCGCCACTCGCCGACCGAAAGGCAGCACTTACTGATGAAACTCCGGGATTCTGTCGTCCGGCAAGTAGCAAAGCAGGTCCAGGAGTCGACACGCCGACACGTACAGCTGCAGCCAGGCAGGGTTATTGTGGGCGTGAAGCCCGTTACCGTGTGCCCAGCTCATGTCTAGTGCCACCAGTCGGCTTACCTGAGCGCTGCACAATAAAAACACGGATAGGACGCCGGTCCACTAGAGGCGTAAGACACCAGCAACCGACACAGAGCTTGCACGAGGGCGACACGGACCGACATTGGGCACAGCAATGAAGGGTCGATCGTCACCAAACGTGACGATTCACAAGACTCGCGCTACTACCTGCCTGGACCGCCAAAGGAACTTGCGCAAAAGCAAGGGACAGAGCCAGGCACGCGCGATCGATGACGCAGCAGAGAGACCAGCAGCCGGCGACGGCGGGGCATGCACAGGTTACCTCAGATGAGAGGCAGGCAAAGCGGACCCAGCAACTAGAATGAGCACAAAGGATCGCCGGGCAACTCGAGGCCCACTGCGTACAGCAACGTGCCCATGGACAGCTGGCTGCATCAGACGACGACAGTCCATCAGCAAAGCGGGCGAGAGAGTGGCCAAACGGGCTATGATAACTTGTCGGCACTGCATCGCCAAGACATAAACGAGTGCCGCCATTGCTGCCACTGCTGCCTCGTCCAGCACTTGACTATTGCAGGCTCTCGGCAGTCATACACCCATCCTTGCAGGAGCAGCTTCAAATGCGATTCTATTGAAGGCTTCGAGCACTGGAAAGGCGGCCACCGACGACAGGAAAGGCAGCATGCCCATCGAGGCTCCTCATCGAGGCCCCACATGCTGTTCTCGTCCGTGGTGGACGGGAGGGGAGGGGATGGCAGGTCGAGGGCGTCAGAAAAGCCAACGTACCACTCAAGCGTGCATGCATGCACCCATGCCCTTCCCTTACCTGCTTGCTGCAGTAGGCAACCTTCGACGGAAGGAGAGAAAAACATCACACTGGAAATGCACTGCATTGAACGGGCCGATCATTTTTTGCCGACCATGTTATGAAGAAACAAAAAAAAAAGGCAGAAATGCTTGGACAAAGAGTGCACGATAAAAAAGAGCAGAGCCCTCAGCAGAGCCACTACTGTGCCACTACGGACCACTTCGGGGAGTCTGCTCACAGGCAGCTGCCACTAAGCCAGATAAAACCCGTGGTTTGTAGGACGATCATGCTGAGCACAGGCACATCTTCAGCTTTGCTTCAGAACACGAGCAACAGCAACACGAATTTGCGTTGGAAACATGGTTTATCAGAGCTGGTTTGGTCTAGCGGTTAAGGTGCTCGCTCCGACCAAGGTCTGACTGAGGTCGTGGGCTCGAGCCCCGAGGCATGTGTGAAGCGCCTGAATAGAGATTAAGTTCGAGATCGGGAGCTGGCTTGGTCTAGCGGTAAAGGTGCTCGCCCCGACCAAGGTCTGACTGAGGTCGTGGGCTCGAGCCCCGAGGTATGTGTGAAGCGCCTGAATAGAGATTAAGTTCTCTTGGGGCGATATATATATATATATATATATATATATATATATATATATATATAGATACAGATATAGATAGATAGATAGATATATATATATATATATATATATATAGATAGATATATATATATATATATATATAGATAGATATATAGATAGATATATAGATAGATATATATATATATATATGATCTTGGCCTACAGTTTTAAAATGGTATTTGCACGACGACTTTAAAGCATGTTCATTTTTGGCAAAATAACAAAAAAGGGAAAATGGTGGTCACCAATTTGCAAAAAAAAACGCTTGAAGTCGATTGGTCCTTCTGGAGTTGGGTTTAAGGGAGTTCTTTTCAGTTGCAAAGCCTTGGGGTGCCAAGCAACTCACTGGTTCAGCTGTGCATTTCTGCACATGGCCTTTTCGTGCTCGAGAGATTCGAGACACATTGGAAAAGTGTCGTTCCATTTCGAAATCATCAAAAGCTTTAATAAAGCTCTTGGTCCCAGATGCCGAGAGGCATATATGGCAAGAGGTTGGTATTTTGGCACTACATAAAGAAGTGCTATAGTAAGCGCATTTTAGAGTGCTTCTCAGTATCTTTAGAGCATATAACTGCATCAAAATGCAATGATGGATATGGTATGCATACGCCAGGTTTTGCATCTCGCGGTCGAGCAATGCTGTGGTAAAATCGCCAGCACATAAAAGCAATGCTGCGGAAACTAGTCACGCCTCTCGAGGAAGCACCTTGAGCCGAGTACCAAGGTCAAGGATAATCTTCCATGATCTGAAAATTCATCGATGTTTATCACTAGATTAGCATACATCGGCAGAACGCGTACCCACCTTGAGTCTTCAGCATCCGAGTTCAGCTCCTGTTCTATCTGAAGCAGCACTTGAACCTGCAACACGAGCAATCCCATTCACAGGGCAAAGCATTAAGGCATAGCTTCGCTAGAGGCACACAGACACAGGGGTCACCTAAGCACACAAGTATTTCTCTATTACTCATGCGTGCTCAAGAGAGGCTCAGGACGATCCTAGAGGACACAAGGTAGGCATGCATGCTACCATAACCAAAAAGAGGTCATCATCGGTCACCACCTGCCACACCCTAATCATTAAGACCTCGGGCTTGGTGACATGAGGTAGCCTCTCTCTCATACATACATATACACACATCACCACCAGTAACTCAGAGGACAGCCAAGACAGTAAGTGGCCGGTAAAGAAGTAGCACCAAATGAACAGCTGGAGCAAAAATGGCAGAATCGGTAGCTGGGGAAAAAGACAGTCTCGTTTTGCAATTACTGAAGTAAGTGGCACTGTCAAGGCACGATTCCATAAAGCACGAGCAGTGGTCGCCAAAGATCTAACTAGCTCCCTGGCTCTGTCTAGGCTAAAGTAATGTAATTCAGTTTTTTAGCTGTGCTGCCAAAAAAAGCCATTAGCATCTACAGCTGGTGATGAATATGGTTGGACGGTTGGTCAAAAAATGCTAAGAGGTTCAGCCAGGTGTCTTCGCTGATGGAGGAGCTGTGACGGCTCCCGATCGAGCAACGTTTACAAAGCAAAATCCTTACTCTGACCCGCCTCACACATAACACGTGCTGGGGGCCAGAGTAAGAAACCCATATCACGCGTGTACACGCACGCATGCATGTTCCACAAAGCGTGCGCCTAGAACGACGCGGTACATTTCCATTCCGCTACCCTATCTCCAGCTCACAGTGCTACTGCATAACGAGAGAAAGCCCAGCCCAGCCCATGGCACCTTTTCAAACTAGAGCACCCGGGCACACGGTAAACTAACTGTCTCACTAGTTATCATGCTCAATGTCTTTTCCCAGCCTGGCGTCGACTTCCAGCAGAAGGTGGTAGGCAGTCTCTCCATAGAGGCAGTGTACGCTAGCACAGCCATTCAACACTTGGCACAAAGCTGGGTGCCATGCCGACAGCCCCCCCCCCCCCCCGCTCGGCAGTCTTACTGGATCGTCTTAAGTTGACCTGGCTCTGCTCTTAATACTAAT
Source organism: Cristatella mucedo (assembly GCA_009760855.2). Classification (NCBI taxonomy): domain Eukaryota; kingdom Metazoa; phylum Bryozoa; class Phylactolaemata; family Cristatellidae; genus Cristatella; species Cristatella mucedo. Next base: position 4,344,328 of record WPIO01000020.1, read on the forward strand.
GAAGCTGCACCCCGAGGGACATTTCTGGCTATGTTTCTAACGCTGATGCATCATGGACAAGTTGAAATTAATAAAAGAAGCTTCGGTAGGTACGATTCGGTTTAGCGCGCCATGGCTTGCCTCCCCATATGCTGCAGCAAACAGTTCTCTCTGTCGGACCCTTACGGTACGCACTGGCTCGATTCAATGCACAAATTGAAGCCTTTAGTTGAGATCTGGCAGTCCGGCAACCAAGGCAAAGCTAGTTTGAGATAAGACGGTCTTGGGCAAGAGAAGGTAGGGCAAACGAACACTGCTCTGCATAAAGCCAAGCAACACGACCACATGCACTGAGATGCTAATTAAAACACAGCCAGTCAAGTAAGGTGAGTCGAATGACCAGTTTTTCCGAACAGTCATAGCTATGGAAGCAGAGTTCAACATGTTTCGGGTGGAAACAATTGCCTGCTATGTGACCTGTGGCATTCATTTACTCCCTAAGATTTGGGTGGCCTCCTGCACGAGGCACATCATACAGGGAACCAGCATTAAAACACATCCCACGAACAAGAACTTGAAGGGCCGACATGCAAGTCCATTATCTATAGGCAGCTGAACAATTCTCAATACTTGTTCGGCAAATATTATCAACCGGCAAAAGTAAAGCCACAGCTGCTTCGACAAAACCTTACGAGCTCGGTGACAATCGTTGGCCACAGTGGTGTCAGATGCTGTGACGACATTCGTACCAGCAGCACCCGAAGACACAAGAACACCTGTGCCTGAAGTGAGGGCGCGTGTGGCAGTCTGAGGCATTCGGCCAAGCGCTCTAGAAAGACGTCAAAGAAAAAAAGCTACGGCACTGCAAGCTGTCACAATCAGGGGCCCACATACCACTTAGAAAAGCATGCAACGTCAGTGCCGTGTCAGTGCTGCTGTGTGTGCGCAAAGAAGACAGCCGAACGTGCACGCCGAAATCCTGGTAAAACTTGAGTACATAACCGAGCGCTGCAGCTTTGCAAACACAGTGAGCATTGATGCTGCAATATAACGATACATCCCCAAGGAGCCGATACACATGCAGTGATGGCGTATATGACATGTGGCATGTGCGGAAATAATAATCATAATAACACTTGATAAAGCACCCTCAGAGAACTCAATCTCTTTCTAGGTGCTTTACATTTGCTGCAAAGGAAACACACAGAAATACTTGAAACTAAATCAGGATCAGATGAAATCCCAAGACCTCACTGAACGAACAGCCAGATCAGAATATCGCTACTAAGCAAACAGACAGCACCGCAAAGGCAGACCACGCCACATCTTGGAGTGCACGCACCCCCAGTAGGAATGTTGGCATACGTGAACGCATGTAAGCTGAGGACAAAACTACTGCTCACTATATAGCGGATTTAAGTCCGAATGTGTCATCGGCAGCCGAGGCTTGTTCGCAGGACATCACCAGGCGTTCAGCTGCCGATGGGCAAGAAGAGTTGGTGGATTTATAGTAGCCGACCTGCCAATCAAAAGCTACTACCTACCGACAAAAGAGCTGTGGCAACTGTGTACACTCGAGTACAAAAGTATAGGCAAACCCTTGCTTATGAGGAGTAGTAGGCCTTCGACCGTGAAACCTTTCGACCATTTGACCGGAGCACAAAGAACGAGCGAGGACAGAAGCGATAGCAACACACACGTTGAGCAGACAGCTATCGAACCGATTACAAATGAGGCAACGTGATGATATTCAAGGTCCAGCAGACCTATACAGCAGTGTCAATGCACCTTGGATTTCTGGCAGGTTGTGCTTGTACTGATCGGTGTCACTGCAGAAAATCACGAAAGCTAGGCGCTTCATGTACTGTCCGCGAAGCTCGAACTCCTGGTCTTTGACGCTTCCGCCAAAAAGTGGAAGAGCCGCCCCACTCAACGTCAGCCGGGCTGCAACGACGTCGATGACAGCACATAGGCATAGGGGCAGGCAGCAGATGAAAGAGGACTGTGTAGATCGACATACAAAAACTTGCACAGCATTCTCACAACTGTCATCGATACCTATACGGTGTTGGACTCTCTGAGCAGCAATCCTGTAGTGTAATGCATAGAGGGAGATTGCTACTTGTACAGTTAATGTGCAAGTGGGAAGGACGTTCGCAGGCCCACGAATCAGCAACATAAAAGACAACACAAAAGCTACCAGATAAGCCGGCGCTCAAGTAAGTCTACTTGATGCAAAGAGAAGAAGGTCACTGTCACGTTGTAAATAAGACGGAATACACTGAGTACTAGATCTAAAATGGCGTGATCATGCCCACCGTGTTTTGAATAAACTAATGACCTGTGTAGAGAAACTAACTTTAAATAAACTATTGGCAGGACTACGAATGGGTCATCAGAGCATTTGGAAAACATTTCAACATGGTGCCTCTTGACACGACCAACATGAAACAGCATCGGCACCAGACAGCAAGCTCATGCAACTAGCTACAACTATACTGACAAAAAACGTAGGCACATAAGACAAGCAATTTGAGGAAGAACAGAGAAGCTAACACAATTTCAAATGCAGGCCTCCGGACAAGACTTAGCATCAATGAAAATCTCGGATCTTAAGAAAAACCATATCAAGGTGCATCTTCACCCTGCCCACATATTAACTCTGCTGTTCTCCCAAGATGGACGATGTACTAATACGGAGTTCCACAAACTGAAAGCACAGAAGCCGAACAATTAAGCGTCAAATGATACACCGAATTAAGCACCAATGATCTAACCTCTGTAAGCATGCTGCAGGATAGCACGGGGTTTTTTGGGTAAGGGAACAGCAGTACTAATAGCAGCTACGCACATCCTACGGAAGTAGATAGACTCACTCACCAATGCCCATACCTCGTAAGAAACCTCTAAGCCAAATCACAAATGAGTTGAGGAATCCTCAGATCTCTAGAGATCAAACCTTCAATTTGTGCAACAAGCCTCGACCCCCAAAACCTTTCCTAGCAGATGCACACATAAAACAATCGTCCAACCGAGTGCACGTGGGCATGCCACAATCTCAAGAAGCTCAAAAAGACAAGGCTGAGACGGGTGCAAGTAAAAAACGAAAACTTGCTACACACGATCCAATAAGGTCCAGAAACAACTGGCACCCATGTCTAGATGTGGCATTGTGAGAGCTCGGACAGGCAGCGGAGTGCTTCGAAGTCTCGCTACATCTGAGATCATCAGCAAGGTGAATGCCACAAGCATGCAGTACCGACATGATTAGTGACGTCACCACATCTTGCTGATAGATGCTTACCTCTTATCGTCTAGCCAAGGCGTCAAAGCATGTACCTAGCATTTCATAGCACTGCTGCATTATCGGCTGGTTTAAACAGGCAGCGCATTGGCTATAGCAACGACGTCAAGCGGTACACAAGCCACACACAGCAGGATACGTCCAGGAACTCACCGAGCAGGTCTTTAAAGGCTTGCTTATCCTGCGTCATCAAGTGGTCGGTGAGCACACGCCAATGAACAAGCGACTTCCGGTCCATCTGGAAGAATTCTGGCGCCAACAGCAGCTCCAGCGCATCCCGACGCCAAGCACGCCTCGTGTAGCCATAGCTGCTGACGGAGGCAAGCAGCTGCGAGCATGCTCTGTAGCTGGGTACGTTGTGTGCACTGAAGTAAAGCAGTAGCGTTACTCAAACAGCATGAGGCCACAGATGCGATTCGCTCACAACAACTCGACTGGCTCCAATGATGCAATTCCTCTCAAATGCAGTAAATTCAAAAGGTAACAAGAGTGGACTCTGCAAAGGCGATGGCCGAGTGGGACCGTGGCACCAGGAGGGAACGGAAGAGTGCATCCAGTCGGCATTGCTGCTTGGCAATAAAGGATAAGTAAGCAATTGAATAAGTAGCGAGCACTGGAATACCAGGCACACAGCTGGTTAAGAACGATGACTCGGGTGTGCTATGGGAGGCTGCACGTGCAGAAGCCGGGCCTGGTGAGTAGGTCACAATAAACTCCGTGAATACTGGCAACGTTCTATGAAGCCAGCCAGATCCACACTGAGGCAGAGGCTTGTCAGGTCTCACTTGCCGATTCTGAACCGCAGATTCCCATGGCTCTTATAGACCAACTCGTAACGATTGAGGACAGATGTAGCACGGCTCACTGTTGCACCACGGGACAGTTTCTTCACCACAGGAGGTACAAACCGACGTGCGCTGGTAAGTGGGGCTCGTACATCCCCACTAATTAAAGCTAGAAAGTCCGTCTGTCACACGGCAAGATGGCGGCAAGTTCTTTCGGGAGTGACTGTGCAATAGACGTCTATGACTCAGTCCACAAGCAGTGAGCATAGAAGTCCACAGGCAGTGAGCTCTAGTATATGCCTATATATATAGACCACGCGAACCATTCTATCATTTCTGCGTACAATGCTGCCTTATCTGGAAGGATCAGCCTTCCTCGTCGTCCTGGTGATGTCTAATTGCTGCTCTGTGTACAGCTTAATTTACAGTGTAGCTTTGTGCCTTGTAAATTCCATAACTCAGCTAATGATTGACGGATCAGCATGAAATTTGAAATGTAACTTCAACTCTGTTAGCAAATTTATGCAAGAGTTCGGTTCTCATTTCGGTTAGATAAGTTTTGCTATGCATGTCATCAACTAACATCCTAGAATTGTATGGCCTGGAATTATGACCATGTACATCAAAACCTATCCAATCAAAATTAGAACTAAACTCTTGCAATGTTGTAGAAGCAAAACTGAACTTACATTTGAAATCCCACGTTATTCCATCGAGCATTGGCCGAGTAATGAAATTTACAAGGCATAAAGCTACACTGTAAATGAAGCTATTTAAAAGTCCCAAGAATGTACCTCAACACACTACAGACGTGCACTTCGATGCACCAAGTTCCACAAGTTAGAACACAGTCGTATATGGTGCAGAGATCGGTCAATGTTTATTTGTAGATATGTTGCTTTCGGTTTACTTCCGGGCTAGACATGGTTTGCCAAATAGTTTTTGAATTATTTCCTTTTGTGTGCAAATTGTCAAAACTTCAGATCTTATTTATAACATGCTTGTCTTTTGAAGGCTACCCTAAACAATTATTCGATTGTCGGACTAACCTAAGTTTTTTCTCGACATTTACCCTTTTAACGTATATATATACGTTAAAAGGGTAAATGTCGATATATATATATATATATATATATATATATATATATATATATGTCGATATATATATATATATATATATATATATGGATGAAAAAGATGGATTTAAGCTTTGGGAGTCCGACCGTACATCTATAGTAGGAGTACCGATTTCAGTAGCCACTTTTGTCGACTGTGGTTTCTTCAGACGAGCTGCATTAATGATTGGTTAGTCGCACCGATTCAGCACTTTGAGGGCTAGTGGGCATGAATCTCCTACCCAGGATACTAGAGTCTGGCGTAGCGAGTAGGTGGTTGGCTGGGATACGTGCTGTGGAGGCAGGAAAGTCGGCCTGTAGCCTACGCTCAAGCTGTCCCGAGCATGCCAGCAGATCTGAAGGCTCGATGGTCGCCGGCAATCAGGCAGGCACACAGATGCTTCCGAATGCCCCTGCTGGAGGAGCATGACCCTACAGGCTCTCGCCAACACACTGCTCGCCCGGGAGGTGCCGGTCTTCCTGCAGGGCGAGGGGGGTCGGAGAAGGCCTCTAGACTGGCTAGCTCAGCATCTGTTCTCCCACCATCAAGCCTGCTGCTGTCGGCCAAGTTGCTTAACAGGGAGGTGGCAAAATTCTCGGGGGTCTCAGCTGAGAGATTTTGAGGCCCAAGGCCAAGGGCGCTGTTTGAGCAGCTCCGTTGGTCGTCAGTGAAACGCAGCACATCGTTCACAATCCAGAAGCTGCGATTTCAAAATGGCTGGAAAGAAAAAGACTTTCAAGGCTTCTGCATTCCCCTGATATGGTCCACAAAGAGAATGAAGGCCCGTCAGGACATTTAGATGTTCTAACAAATTAGCAGATCCAGAACAGCTGCCTGTCGAAGAGACGAGCCTTTTGCCACTCCAGGATCGTTGCTCTCACGAGTTATTCCCTGAGCACATTAGCTCAGTGCACACATTCGACAAAATCACAGCTCTTTGCATCACTCTTTCCTGCCGAGCTGGTTTGGTCCAGCGGTTAAGGTGCTCGCCCCGACCAAGGTGTGGCTGAGGTCGTGGGCTCAAGCCCCGAGGCATATGTGAGGCGCTTAAAAAGAGATTAAGTTCTCCTGGGGCGCTGTACATATGAATTATATTTACTTATATTCCTAGTTGAATTCAAAAGCAGGGTGCCCACTTTTAATTACAGTATTTACCAATATGCTAGATTTAGATATATGACCTGCATCTGAGATGGTGATATCCTATGTTCCTCTCGGTGCATGCTCAATGGCTAGGCTACCATCTTATGCTTCATTATTGCATTAACGGGCGCTGGCAATTCACAAATATTTGCTTAGCAGTGCATTTAGTAATAACAATAATAGGTCATTTGCATAGCACCCTAAGAGAATTATAATTACATTATGATTATAATTACAACTAGCTGCAATGGAATCGATGACCAGTGGTTGGTGACATGGTATCACACTTAGACAAGCAGGCAAAGGCAACCACGCATCACAATTAGGTTAGAAACAAAAAGACCCAAAGGGGCACTGATTAGTAGGTGACCTCTGGCTAGTAAAATGCACTGAATCATGCACAGGTAAGGACGCAGGAACAAAAAAGATAAGTTCACCGGGGGCGAATGAAAAGCGGACCCGAACAGATGATGTGCGTTTAGCCTCGACTTAAATGATACAAGGTCATTGCAGGTACTGGCCTAGTTGGAAGAGAGTTCCACACTTTTTGTGAATACGACCTGAAGGCTCAATCACCAAAAGATTTTAATTTAGTGCAAGGGACGACGAGATGAGTACATGCTGATGAGTGAGTAGTGAAGGAGCACACAGATGGAGAAAGAAGGTCGGATAGGTAGGCTGGCGCAAACGAGTAACAAGATCAGTAAGCCAGACAAGTGATCTTTAAATTGATTTGATACTTGATAGGGAGCCAGTGAAGCTCAAACAGCAGTGGTGTGATGTGGCAGCTACGCCACCAACAACAGACCAGGCGAGCTACTTAGCCTTGCACCAAAACGATAAAGGGCGGAAGTCCAGAATAAAGGGAATTGCAGCAATTTATGGGATGTCACAAAAGCAGGTATTAGTTTGGCTATCCTACTCTTATTTAAGTGGGACTTGCTTTTGGTGATGTTCCGTACATGAGAGGAGGATGACTTAGTAGCGGAGGAATTGTGCTCAGCTAACGACAAGTCATTTTGGAATGGTAAGCCTAGATTACAGTAAGATGTCACGGGACTGATGCTAACTAAAACGATCTTAAGCATTAGGTCTTCTGACTTTCGGGTGACACTAGGCCTGCAGAAATCCAATGCCAATGGGATTCAGGGACCTCGAGGTCGAGAATCCACAACTAGTTAGCAGGAAACCAGGATGGCCCTTACCTAGTTACATTACATACAGCCAAATACTCAACGTAAACTTCTACACCGAGCCTACTCGTATAAAGTCAGTACCATGAACGCAAAGCAGCAAGGACATGAACGTGTGGCGCCAGAGCTCACGTGCCTGTGGTTTCGCAGATAGGGCAGTACGTGGTGAAACACCGAAACTAGGACCGGCACGGCTTTGTCCTTATCTTCGCTCGGATATACAACATCCAACAAGCTTGCCAAGATCTACAACGAGGTCAGCTAATCGGTCAGAACAGTGGCAGCAGCTTCACACACCTGCAGCGCATGCATGTACAATGTATAATGCATGCACAAAGGGTAGCAACAAAGCTAGGCCCAGCGCAGTAAGGTGCAGCTCGAAGAGACGGCTACGATTTTACGTACCTGGTCTACTTGCTCTTCACTTGCTTACAACCCTCGACCCCTATCTAATTGCAGACCAGGTCGCAGGAGACCAATCAGATACCATCTCGGTATCGACGTCGCAGACACTCTCACCTGTTCTAATCACCGGTATGCCTTCTTAGCAATATTAAATTTCAACTCGTGCAGAACCTACTATTATATCAGTTATTCTTCGCTTTACTTAATAATCACCCCTGGTTGTCACCTAACCGTCCCAAACCTACCCTTACAAGGCTGAACTTTCGTTCATAGCAAACTGCAGTGACTGCTTGGTTTGATTTGTGCTGCTTTTATTTTACTCTCGGGAGCAGATACAAATTGATGTGCTCCACATGGGAAGCCTAACATGCATGCAGAGTTCACTATCTCCTAGTACTGTGCAGTGATTCTATTTACAATCGCCAATACTTTCAAAGGTTACAGCGCAGCCAACGAGGACAGGTTGGTATGCAGATGGCATGTCAGCAGTACAAAATCTGGTACTTCATTAGTCAGTATAGGTTAACATGAAATCCTTGCTTAATGAAGCTAATGTTAAGAAAAACACGCTAATGGTCAGAATCAGAAAACACAAGCCCGAAACTCTGCCTGAGGTGGCCAACGCCATCTACGAGGCTACACATTCGCTCTGCTCTGCCCCACTAAAATTAAAGCTGCAAGCTACAGGATATATTTGGAAAACGTGGCACAGTTCTGTGGTTGAAGATTGACTAAGGAGGCGAATTATCTGTCACAGATTTGAGAAAGAAAAACTTGAAATGGAGTAACAGAGGATCTACAAAGTCGAGCTGCTGTTCGGGAGCAAAATTAAAGTAGCTTGAATACGATTAAACTCCTCTTGAAAAACGACTGCACGTCATCATGGAACATGAACAGCTGAACACTTGCCAAAGTGGTGAGCTAATGCAAATAGCATTTTAAGCGAGATGCAGAATTGCCCAGTTTGGATACTGTGTGAGGTGAGACCATATATGTAGGCCGTAAGCTCGCTTGCCACTGCATAATCGTCGGGCTTTGACAGTAAGCCACAGAAGACAATCCGGAAACGTGGGAGTGAGTGCACTAGCAGTGCGGCTCCTATCGATAGGCTCGAAAGTTATTCGCAAGAATTGACGCTCTCTCAGGTGTGATTTCCGGGCACAGCTCTGGCCAAAGCCTTCGGCAAACGGCTTCGGTGCTGGCGAACTGAGCTGGTACCTCGGCAAGATGTTCCAGAGCCACCACGCTGTACTGCTCCATCGAGCCCACAACGGCCAGCCTCGCCGATTCGCTCGGCACAGCGCCGTCCGACGGGCCGGCCACGTACGGCTGGCTCAGCAGCGCAGCCGACGAGGATGACGGGCTGGCAATGGCAGCACCCGTGTCGTCCTCGTCATCGGAGTCCGAGTGACCGGCTACGTTATGCAGCTGCTGGCTGGACGGGGCCTTCACAGAGTAGTTCTTGCGCGTCTGCAGCCACGCAGTGGGCTCCAGCTGGGAAGCAACAATGGTGCAGCAGGAATCCACCAGTTTCTGCGTGACATCCTAAAGAAATAAAAAATAAAACGCATGACGATAATGAGGACGACTTCGACACTACCTAGCAGCAGCAGCAACAGCATCAGACGAAGTCCTGCTGCACCCAAGGCAGCTGGCCAACCTGTAACTCCTTTAGCAACTTCCTGTCAGTGTCACCTGCTGTAGCGGTCAGCTTGTGCACCACAGTTGCGAGTAACCTACAGCGGAGAAGGTGAGAGTCTAAATACACACTGTGCACAATGAAGGCCGAATCAGTATCCTGTTGCACAAACTAATACTAGCAATAATAATTATGCAGTTGTTATAGTGTCCATAGATAACTCAATCTTTTTCTGGGCACTTAAATTCTTTGTAAAGGATCACAATTCTATCACATTTCTAATGCTACGAGAACGGTCTCTTTTTATTATTTCCAAATCAGGGATTTTTGCAGCCTTTTTTCATTGCTAGAGCTTTACTTCTATCAAATGAACGTACACAGTGCCCTGGTTATCACCCTTGCTTTATTGAATTAAAAGGAGGCCAGTGACTTCGCATCCACTTGCAAACTCAATACGTCTATACCCATGACCACATCCACATGCCATTAGTACATGCATGAGCCGGCATGTCCAGACGAAGGCTAACAGTTATTGATATAGTTCAGTACAAACAGTAGCATCTCAGATTTACCCTACTCAATTGCACAACAAGGTCGGTAAACCACGGTAAACACCACGGACAAACCTTTCTTGCTCCTGACGGGCATTATTGGACAGGGACCAGGCACAGTGCTCATCGTAACGACCCCCGTCTTTGTATGCAGGAAACTATGGAAGACAATACAAAACTATGGCACTAACTAACTTGACTAACACACAGAGTAACTAGAGGTAACGCTAAGAGCCAGCCCATGTGTCACTACATGCCACGAGAACAGACAGACAGAGCTCGGATTGCAAAACAAGAAGCCACTTCTGTCGACCAAGCACAAAGCGCCTGTGGGTTGCAGAGGCTAGGTTGCACGAGTACCGTACCGAAAACAGACTAGAGCAAAGTAGTACGGAGCGACGAGGCTAAATTGCCCTTATAAGACGGTGAAATCCACGACAAAAGGCTCCCACGGTGTGGGGAGTCTTCTGTGGCGATAGATAGGGTAGGCATCGTGCATCGCAAAAACAGACTGGCAGCATGACGCAAGACGTTTACTTTGAACTACTCTGGAATTTTGCAGTACTAATTCAATCAGGCTACGTGAAGATACCTCCATTCTCCCACAGGAAAATGACCCTAATCGCAAGGCTGGGGGGAATTCAATATTCTTTTTGCAATAGTGTTGAATTTAGCTGAGGGCGCATGGATGCTCATTGAGTGGCTACTCAATTTTCGAGCCTCAGTTTTCTTGAGCATCTCCACGAGATTAAACGGACAGAAGGATCAGAGCACACATGTGGGTCGTATCACTCTACTCCTCTCAGGGTGCCACACAACTTTACATCTATCAGCATGCCATAAAAATGCCTTATTGCTGTTAGTTTTTATTCTTATTACACCCGAAGACATGATTTTCTTTAGTTTACAGGACGTCTGGAGAACCATAATGCTAGATATTTGGGAATGCTTATTTCCTTCTATTGCCAAACGGCTCAGACAGGTGACTGCTAATCTTGGTTGTGTGAATTAATTTTAGTATTACAGATAAATGCACTGGTATGGACACTTTGCTTACACGTTATGTGGGCTTATTTGATATACAATGCAGGATTAGAGCACACTACAGTAACTTTCTTTAATACCAGATTATGAAATCGTAAGGTCCTGCGGCCAATTTAAGTGGCCTGCCAATACTTTTGCACTTGAGTGTAGAGAAAATAATGAAATAAGGAGTGATTATAGAAACTATTGACGGAGGCATTATACAGCAAAATTGCAGGTACAGCCATCGTAAAAAGAAAAAATACAAATATAGACGTGGGTGCTGACCACGGGTTCGTCAAGTAAAACGCAGGATCGCTGGCCTGCTCACACCAACTAAAATGCCCAACATTATGATTACCCATGCCAGCTGTTGAACCTGATTACCATAGCCTGTAAATAATGGGTAATGTATATAAAAGATTCAAGCACTACAAGTAAACACAAATCAATGCAAAGTCCTTTATACCTTAGAAGCAAGAGCACAGCCACAGGCTGCGGGCTCTGCTGCAGAACTTCTCTGATGAAGGTACAAAAAGATGTTACATTGCTAGCCGACATTGGGCTGACTTTGAATGCATAGCACAATAGCAGATGGATGGCACCGGCGTAGAGCATCCACTGCAATCGAATAACCATCAGAAGGTGCCATTCAATGCTCGGAAAAAGGCATATACCACTAAGGCTAGCACTGGCACAGTGTCTTCACGGCACATTTAGTAGAGGTGTGTGTGTGTGTGTGTGCGCGCGCGCATGTGGTGCGTGCACATGTGTGCATATGTGTGAGGGTTAGAGCTCAAGCATAATCCTGTTTGTGTGTATGTGTGTGTGTGTGTTTGTGCGTGTGTGGGCACGCACGTGTTTTTAAATGTGTGTGTTTGCATGTGCACAAGCGCATGCCTGTGTGGGTGCACGCATATAGTGCTGCTATGGCAGCAGCCAAGCCGTTGGCTATACACACAGCCGAAGCAGCAATGAGCAACTATACTAGCTACCTTCGAGTCACAGTCGGCAGTACCGGTCTTGGGAAAGTCACCCTCTGAAGCAAGAATCTTGAGTAGCTTGCAGACGTTGTCAACGAGTGCATCACAGTGTAGCACCCTGATAGATGTGAGCAGGTCGATGAACGTGCTCTGTTCGGCAGTCACGACGACCAACTCCTGAGATGGCTGCAATGGCATGCACCGACGGCTGCCCAGTCACCACACAAAAGCAACACTGCATTGCAGCTGCAGGCAGCCATCGTGGGCACGAACCCATCAGAGGCCAATGCTAAAGGCCAACGCTAGGCAGCAGCATAAGCGCACACACATACATGCATTATGTTAACCTATGCATATCGCATATGTCAGCACGGACATGGACGCACGCACACACAAACAAACAAAGCTGATCTTATTTGGTCCACATACCTTCTTCAAGAACGACCCGGTCACCCTGAGCTCATTCCACACCTGCACCATTGCAGCAAGCAGCTGCTTGACACAGCTACCGGCAGCAATGGGTGACAGTAGGCCGAGGATTTGTGCCCGCAATTCCTCCTACAAGTGAAACTAGCATCGTGGGCACTAGCATCCTTAAGACAGAAACACCAGAAAAAGTATGCGCAGATCACATTCGTAGGTAAACCAAAATTTGACACGACTGAAACACCCAACAACAAACTAAATTCGAAGACCCGACTTGCTAAATAGAGTCAGCGAAAAAGCTTGAATAAAAGCATCGATGATAAGATTCTGGTCAAGCCGGGCATGAGAACCAGCAACGGTTCACAGAGTGCAGAGAAAGTACGACGGGGTTCCTGGGCTTTGAGGCACCAGGGAAAAATGGCACCTCCCTTAGGCAGGCAGATGCAACCGGATGGGGTATGGCATCTTTACTACGATTGGCACACACCGACGAATTGCTAAGCAACTGGGTTTCCCATGGGGCGACTTTGACCGGCAAGTCTTTAATGAGATTTCGAAGATCGGCAAGGTTCTGCACCAGGATATACAGGTATGATTGTGAGACGTTCCAACAAATGGTGCATACTGATCCAAGACGAGACTTACATTGCAAGCAAAACCCTGCTACGGCCAACGAGGATTCACATCTTGATAACACGGTATTTACTCCCTGGAGGACAAAGCGATCATATGCTTTGACAGATTATACAGGCATAATTTTCATGCATTTTGAGATGCCATGGCAAATGAAATCCTTTTCAAATAGAGAATGCCTCAATGATCTAGTGAACTGTTGAGCCCGGGAAGCCCTTTGATTTATGCCGAATAATGCAAGACCCACTCATCATTAATTTGTTAACACACGGGTGCACATGCATACGTAGACACTGATTAGCACGTTAATAATAATAATAATAAAAATAATACATATGATATAGCGCCCTCACACAAATCACTCTCGTTCTAGGCACTTTACATTTGCTGCAAAGGAAGCACGATCGAATGGTTAGTGGTAGTATGCTAAATGACAACAGCATAATATGATTAGGGGCGACATGCACAGGGTCAACATGCAAATATGGTTAGTTGCAGCTCAGTGTCAGCACACAGAAGCACGTTAAGGACTCATCACATGGACCCACTAAATGCTGTGATAAATAGATGGGTTTGAGTCAGGCTTAGGAGTCTGGGTGGCTTCGGCTGCATTCAGATAGTACTGCTGCTGTAATACTAACTACCGACAGGCATCAAGTCATATCCTAATTTGAAAACATTCAAAAAGAAGCCGAGTGTCTAGCTGTTCCACACCGCCTTTGCTCTGTACGAGTAAACTCTCCTTTTATGCAGCTGTATAGAATAAAACTGTGCATAACCTGACTGCAACAGTGACATGTTCTGAAGTAGTCAATACAGATCTTACGGTGTGGTTGCACAGCACTAAGGTCGACGACTTGCCTTCTTGGCAATTCCCAAGTTGTTGTGAAGCCTACAAGTTTCTCCAGACTAGGGAATACAGAGACATGTTCACTCTGTCCGCCGTGCCATAACCCCAGAATCGATGTTTCCTGTGAGTTTAAAAAACTAAAGGCAAAACAAGCACTTACAATTTCTCAATTAGGATTAAAGAACAAGCTCTAAAGCCAAAACCAAAGCGAACTGGTCATCTGTGACGTCTATAAAGCTAAAAAAAAAGCTAGAAAAATAAGGATGCTTGCCTTTTAAAGTAAAAAGAACTGGGATCATCGAGGGGATCAGTGGTTGCCAAATCGAAGTGCATTAATACGCGGAGAAAAAAGACATGCAGGCCTCCATTGTGGCTGGATTTTAAAGGGTTGGTGCCACTTGCCGCTTACCGGAAGCATTGCTCTCTAAATTGCAGTCGATTTTCATGTTCTGGGCATGGAAATATTTCAGTGGCTGCACATATGCTACTCGCAACTTTAAAATTTCTCTTTTTGCTGAATCGCTTGTAAACAGGATCAAGACCACTCTCTGTATGCACAGCCAATTTTTCAGTCTTATAGTATCCTCGATAATGCACCTTACACGACAGATTACTGGCTTACTTCTGTTTTTTTTCTTCGAAGTCATATGCACGTTTAGGTAGTCGTGTTGCTTCTAGTTATGTAAAAATTAGCTCGAAACAAGGGCTCTAGGGGTGTAGCATGACTTTCTGGATAAAGAGCAAAGGACCACACAGTAAGGCAGAGAATGTAGAATTGTAGATTTCAGGGATTATTCCATGCAGAGTTTTAAAGGTGATGCAGTGCACCTAGCAGCTTTAGTGACACCCTCGCATTGCTTTCTCTTTCAAATCTATTAAAAGTGTTTAGGTGAGGGACAACTCTTCATGTGATCATTACCTACCCAAATTAGAAGTCGCACGAGTGCCAATTGCTAAAGCACCTAAAGTACGAGCTAGCTTACAATGTCACGGCTTAAAAGCAGGTGAGCTATAGCATTGTATGTTTCACAAGCATGACTTACACAAACTGCTTGAGGGTCAATATTGTAGAGCATGTAACATGACCCGATGGTCTACACACAACACCGACATGGGCCCAACGACTTGTGGAAGAACACTCATCTTTACAGTAATAATAATAATAATACATTGTTATAGCACCCTCGGAGAGCCCGATCTCTTTCTAGGCCCTTTACATAAGCTGCAAAGGAAGCATGGTCTAATGGTTAGTGGTAGCATGCTCAATGGACAACAAGCATAACATGGTTAGAGGTGACATGCACAGGGTCAGCATGCAAATATGGTTAGTGGCAGCATGCCCAGAGCCAGCATGCTTAAGCACACAGAGGACGAATCACACGGACACCTTAAGCGCTGTGAATAGACTGCCTCTTCAGCATAACACACTGAACGTGCTTCAAAATTAGTTTAGCACAAGTAGGTACCCTGCCGACGTGCAGCGGCTCCGGGGTGGTGTCCTCTGTGGTACTGGTAGCAGCAGTGGCAGCCCAAAGGCGGTACATTGTCGTGACAATTCTAGGCAACAGGTCGAGCATCGGCTTCTGAGAAGCCGAAGATGAAGCTTCAATCTCACCGAAATGAGCACCACCATTTCTTTCCTGTACAAAAAAAATAGTGCCTTCCTGATGGTCAACAAGACGAAGGCATTGGTTGTTCGTTAGTACATTCATGGTGATAACCGTGGTTTGAGGATTGGATCACAAGCAGGTAGTGGTTGCATCCTACACAATAGGAAGTAAAGTAAGGTAAAGGTTAGCTGATCAAACAGCCTCATTTAGATAGCGACAGAAGAGCGTATGTGGCTCTCAACCCACTTATACTGGGAAACAAAGAATTGCCTGCTGCAGAACTCAACATGGACTAAGATCCTGTGGCAGATATCCAATAATGAATTTGGAAATTCTGCAACTGAATCTTATCGAGGATCCAAACGAAATTTCATGCTAAACGTACAGTCATGCTGTGGCATGCCGCCAGAAATATATCAATGGCAGAACTACTGATTTTAATATCAAGAGAAGAGGATAATTTCTTGCAGCTGCCTCTCATGCTTAAGCAATTGTAGCAGCTATGATCACATGCAAAAATCTGAATAAGCAAATAGCAAGCAACTGCTTTCGTCAGCACTTTCTCTACACAAGCTAAGACGATAAAATGAAGAAAAGTTGATCTCCCTCTTAGACACATTTATTTAACTTAAAAAGCATTTAGCTGTATGCATCCAGGGAGAAACAAAAACAACCTTACTAAACCATTTATAAGGTCAACTCCGTAGCAATTCAGCACCCCATCGGCTCACTTAGTACAACACTTGTAGAAAGTCAAACATGTGAGAAGTCGTTGGGTTCCCAGACCACGACCAGTTTCAACAGGGTAGCTGCACTATCTCTGCATACCAAGATCCATTAAATAAGCAAAGCTTGCTGCTACCTCATTTATTCATGTGACTCCGAAGCCATACTCAAATCACAAGCCTTTTTGTCTGCTTTTCCATGGGCCTGTAGAAACATGTGCACGTAAAGAGCAGAAAAGTAAGATTCTGGGAGATTTGAAACGATGTTCCAGGCTTCCTGCAACTTCAACCACACAGGCTGACCCATAAATGAATGATGCATACCATTAAATTAAAATTAAATACCAGCTGATTTAACAGCCCCTTTTTTATAGCGACAGAAGAGCCTTTACGGCAATCACCACAGCTTGCAGTGGCCATAAAGGATCGCCCACCGCAGGATTCGAACCCACGACATCGGGACCGAGGTCGTGAAAAGCAACAGCCTTACCCAGTGTGCCATCACGGCTCGACTGCAAGACGAGGCCCGGCTGATTTGTGATGCAGGAACACAACAGAGTCTACATGCATATTCAGGTGCAAAATGCACTTTCAATTAGCTCTTTGTACACTAAAAGGCTCAGATAGTGGGCCAATACTTCGGGAGCCGGTTAGTCTATAATGACCGGCGCTAATGCCCCATTATCCCCCTTTTCCCTGACATTCACTTGCTCCCCGGATATCGACTTCATGACCCTGTCACTCACATTGTCAAGTCCCTTCATTCTCTTGCCGAGGCCTGTATACACAAACTACTTACTTATAAGGCTTCCCCTAGCACCACCCACTAATCTGACTGATCGCTTAGCTGTGCCTCTAGCCAATTTCAAATCCTTCGGGAATCAAGCCTTCAGTTTAGGCGCCTAAACCCCGGGAACTTTCTACAGACAAACATCATGATATCCCCTGAATTGATGACATTTAAAGCAGAGCTAAAAACCTACCCCTCACATCACAGCATTTGCTTCTTACTTATGTGAATCGTCCTTTAAGCTGCATTTACACTGTCAATTTTTTATAATAATAATAGTAATACACTTGTATAGCGCCCTCAGAGAATTAATTTTTTCTCTGCACTTTGCATATGCTGTAAAGGAAGCACGATCAATGACCATCTCTCCAACTAGAAAGATCATCAACAGACTTTGGCAAGGAGCATCAAACAGCATTATGCATTTCAGAAGAAACTACGCCGAGCTGGTTTGGTCTAGCGGTTAAGGTGCTCGCCCCGACCAAGGTCTGACTGAGGTCGTGGGCTCGAGCCCCAAGGCATATGTGAAGTGCCTGAATAGAGATTAAGTTCTCTTGGGGTGCTATATAAATGAAAATGAATTATAAACTGGAATTTGGTCAAATGCAAATCTGAGCACAAAAATGCAGCTATGTGTAGCAATGCATGGTGCAACTGTGCATGTTATTACAACCAAATATCTGACATGGTCCTTTCGAATTCTTAAATAAAAAGGTAAAAGTAAGGGTTAGCTGGATTGACGGCTAAGAATTGCTTCCTCCAGCACTCGCTCGAACCGACGATCTGGGTCGTGAAGTGCAAGCACCTACCCCTAATAATGATAATAATAATAGCAAAATTAATAACAATACATTTTTAAAGCACCCTCAGAGACCTAAATCGTTTTCTAGGCACTTTATACATGTTGTATAGAAAGCATTACCAGATGATAGGTGGTAACATCTGCAAGCAGAAGGCTAAGATCTAGAGGCAATATCCAGAGGTTAACAAACAGAAACCAAGACTTGCTCTATTTAAGATTGTTTCATATGCTATTTCAATCGTGTGCTCCAGATATAATCTCTTGCTTTGATGACCACCCATTTGATAACCTAATTACCCATATGTACCGAATTTCATAAATTGACTGAATCCATTTTTTCGTGGCTTATATGCAAGGCTTCACTCACACCAAAGGTCATACTCGAGAGCCAAATATATGCCACGGTAGTAACCTATCAAGTCAAATTATAAAATTCTGCATGTTTAACAAGTGAATCTCATTTTATCTGCAGCATGTGTCCAGCTCGATATCAAAAGTCATTTATGTATCTTCATCCGACCTGCTCTCATAGATTGAATGATTCTGCTAGCCGATATTCTGAATGATTTTGCTGCCCAGACTAAGAACAATTTATGATCTCACCCAGAGCTCTACCTATACTGAAGATGTAAAACACGTTAGGACTATTAAGCACAACTTTAAAAAGTATACAAAAAGATCAGGGCTGAAAGATTTTGAGCCAATACTTTGTGAGCCGGCTTGTCTGTCATGCCAGGGATACTGCCACATGACACCCCCTTTCTCTGATCTGCAATGGCAACTTGGCCCATTGGGGACGGGCTTGCTATGCCAGCGGCTTTACTGCAAGGTAGCCGGTGAGGATCCTGCAGTTGCCTCTTGGTGAGCAAGTATTGGTGCCTTGTTTGGTAGCACCATCAGTGGTTTGCTTACTACTGACTGCTAGACAGAATAAACATAAATAAATATAACTCATCTGCATAGCACCCTAAGAGAACTTAATCTCTATTCAGGCGCTTCACATATGCCACAGGGCTCGAGCCCACGACCTCGGCAAACCTGTGTCGGGGCGAGCACCTAAACCCCTGGACCAATCCAGCTCGGCTAGACTGAGTCTGATTTCTATACAAACATTGCTAAATTCGGATGTGTAATCCAAATATTTTGATGTAGAGCCTATTTAATTTCCTTAAATGCACCTAGGTCAGCAGAACACATAGCGATTCTTGTGTGGATCTAGCAGATTTTCGGCTAGCGTTTTTTTAAGCAAGATAGACAGAATAGCAGAGTTTTTCCAGAAGGCAACATCCCCCCTTAGCCTTTACCCTCCTTTCCCAGCTCTACCAACTACCCAGCTCTACCACAATGCCCACCTTCTAGCCAGCCTCTGCAAACTATCTCGAAGTTCACCTTCCAGTCTAAAAAGACTACTAGCCCCCCAGGCCCGATATCTACTCGCCTGCTTCTGAGATGCTTAGATTTTCTGCCATTCACAATGAGAAATATAATAAACACGTACCAGCCTTAGGGTTTTGCCAATGAATAATACTAATAGCAATACATTTGATAAAGCACCCTCAGAGAACTCAAATCTCTTTCTAGGTGCTCTACAATTGCTGCAAAGGAAGCAGGAACACTGAATACTTCAAGTGGGGGTACTCTCAAGCCACCTATTAAGCAAACAAAATATCACGAGAACAAAAGAACAAAAATTAAATAACTTCCCAGTCTTCCTTCTGCCGTTACAATCAAAGATGTTCAAAAGAATTGTAGCTGTAGTGAGTCAAATCTAGACAGGATTTGGAACAAAGCACACAAAGTCAGCACTGCTGCGAGTGTACAATAACTTCTCGAGAGAATTGATTTGAGGGAATCTCTCTACTAGTTCTGTTGTATTTGTAGACGGCATTTAATGCTGATTATCATCTTGCTTTGACATCATGGCACCGCACTGCAATGGAATAGGTCCCATCCTAATGGAAATTTCCTAGGGCAGATGTCAATGGCCAACAGACATCCGGTTCAGTATGAAGTATGGAGCACCCCGGATCTTTTCCCAGTACATTTTGTTTCAGTGTATGCTCTCCCTCTTGCTCACGAATCACCATACAGAATTTTGGCTTTCACACTATGCGGATGATACGCTTGCAAATAATGCTTTAATCTCCCCTGCCTTTCAGCATCCCATATTCCTCAATTCTCTTGCCAATTGTATTACCAACATTTGCTTATGGAGGGCAGGAAACGGTTTCAAACTGAGTGCTGATAATACCAACCTAATGGATGTAGGCAGACCTAGTATCACTCAGAAAGAGGAAAGCATAACCTTCAAATTGGGCTCTCCAAGAAAATACCCCATAGCTTCAGAAAACAATTGTGGACATTTAAAATGGCCTTTTGCTAGGTGACCACATCAGCTCCGCAGTCAAATCTGCCTACTTGCAGCTATGTAATATTGCAGAAATTGGGGCTGGTCTATATCATGGTACCACAGTCAGGTTAGCCCGTGGGTTTGATACATTCCATATCAAATTCAGAGACCCCTTGCATGTCTAACTGCCCGTGCAATCAAATGCTTACAAATGCTGCAAAAGGCAGCATCTGTAAGACTTCTTTAAGACTTCTAGACTTGTCTGTTGCAAACACCACAACTGCCACATTAAACAACTTCTCTACCAACTGCACCGACTCTCCGCCAAGTAATGCATCATCTCCGAGGTCCCATCACGCAATTTTGTCTTCTTGCTCTAGCTCACCTATCTGAAATACTTCTCAGGCTCCTCTTACGACACCCACTCTACCGACTCAGGTCATTTAGCTGATTGACGGCATCTAAAAAGAGTCTATAAACCCGCCTGTTCCTCACAGCGTCATACGTCATAAGTCATACAATCTTTTTTTATACGAATTGTCCTTAATGTACTCGTGCTCGCTGCAGTTTGTTCGAGTTATTACTGCCGATCATTTTACGTGCTTCCTATCTGGCTAAGTGAAATGCATAGAAAGAGATTTAGTTATCTTAGCACTATTTGTAAATGTACGTTTTTATTCTCGTCGTGCACAGCATTGCTAACGATAAACTGCTGGGAAAGACACGGTCAGCAGTGTTACAGTCATACAGATTCTACTTGTCTGCTTGATGACAGGGATGAGGTACATAGGCATCCCATATCTGGTGCACAAATTCCGAGTCACCGCTTACGTGCACGTGGGCACCGCCGCCGAAGTCGGACAGCGTCAGCACGAGAAACGTGCAAACAATAGGCTGCAAGCAGCCAACTAACCAGTGCGATGGCAGCCATCGGATCCAGCACGGCTATGAGGTGAGTAGTTGCCAGGCCGCCACTGCTTGCTGAGCCACTGAGACCAGTGGTCGCAGCAGGGCTGATGGTGCTCTCGTTTAGTGTAGCCATGCTCGAAGACAGAGAACCGCCCTCAGCAAGCATAAAATGGATAAGCGCAGCAAACAGCCGCAGGAGCCTTGCGACATGACCCGGAGGTGGTAAAGATGCTCTAAAAAAAACGCGAGAGAGTCGTGGCACTGCAACACGCTCAATGGCCGGACCATGCATTGACCAAGCCGGCATGAGAACAGACGATGTCAGCTACCAGGTCACTGCTCAAAATGGGAGGGGGTGCCAGCTCACGGGCATAACAGGAGTGACCACCATCAGACCAACAATGCAGGGTCTAATAATGAAGGATTAAGAGGAAACAGATGAATAAGTCAGGACCATGGCCTCAAATAAAAACATTATTCATTTGCATAGCACCTTAGAAGAGAACTCAATCTCTATTCAGGCGCTTCACATACACTACATATGGACTCCAGCCTAGGACTTCCATCATCGAATACATTCACCTTGACCTCGGTCGTTAAAGGGGAACAGCTTGACCACAGGGCCAAAACAGAGTGGCAGGGACGAGGCAGTGGCAGGGACGAGGCAGTGGCAGGAAACGCAAGAGCAACAGCAGACTGCAGAGCCAACTGTGGCATGACTCACGCGGTAGTTGCTGCGGAGGCGCTGCCAGCCACGGCTTGGCCACTGCTGACGCCCTGCTGCGGTCCTGCCGAAGTGATCCACGCTGGGTCTAGCAGGCTGTCAATGCTGATGCACAGGCGATTCACCACCTCAGTCACGATGGTCGGCAGACTGCCGCCGAAATGCGGCAGACAGCCGACGGCCATCTGCAGCCAGGCGAGCTGCACACGCCAGGCGTGCGGCCCGCCAGCGCAGCCCTCCAGCGCGGCGGCGAGACATCGCAAGAACGTCTCACGCTCACACAGTCGGATGCGACCGAGACCGGGCTGCACGTGCGGCTGGCGGCTGGAGCCGCTGCCTCCTCCTCCTCCGACGCTAGGCTCGTGCTGCCAGCACTTGGCAGCGCGCTGCTCGAAGGCGAAGATGGCCCCCGCCAGCTGTACCACCCGGCAGTGCACGACCAGCTGCTCGGTGTGTCCCCAGTTGATGCCTGCCCGATATAGAGAACACGGACGTTCAATATCGTACTCTGAGCGGCATCACAAGAGCAGCCACAGCGCATGCTGGAGCGTCTGGCAGCAAGACGGACGCCCGCCCACTCGATCGTCTTCCGAGAGCGGCTCTTGACAATCTCGAAAATCGACAATCAGTCCGTTTTTGAACCGCTTCACAGGCAGGGATTCCTCTCCCTCTCCCTGGGCAGAAGCCCTGCCTTGGCAACTGGGGCGAGGCTGAGCAGCCCATCAGCTGCAGTCGTATCAAGCATTTCATCGCGGGGTAGGGACGGGGCAAATGGAAGCGATCGGTGTGCGTGCAAAGCCATACCGAATTTCGACCAATGCTCGGCGGTCCAGAAAACAAAGCAGTTCGCCAGGCCGATGACGACCCAGTGCAGGTGCTCCTTGGCGATCAGCTCGGACACGCGAAGCATAGTGTCGCGTGGCGGCGAAGGCATGGATAGACTACCGATGGAACTTGCCGACTGCGTGATCAGCTGACACAGCACGTCCAAAGCAGCGACCTGTACTGCGGCATTACGCTCGGCGTCGCCGGCAGACACATGCGGTAGTGCAGCGGGCCATCGCCTGCGCAAGCCGTCCACTTCAACGCCCTCCTCGTTGACGCCGCCGGTGCCCGGGCTCAGCTCCGAATAGTATGTGCGGGCAAACGCGGCAGCAAGGCCGACGACGGTCTCGAGGAGCGTGGGCTCGCCGACCCCACTAGTGGCAGCGGCAGCAGCCTCGGCGCCGAGGGTGCAGGCGGCGTAGAAGTTGGATGCTGCCCTGTTACTGCTCATGCAGCAGCGCCTGTGGCGATGCATAAGCTCTCTCACTAGCCCCGCTGCGTGAGGCAGGCTGCCGATACTGTGCGCTGCTAGAGCGTGCAGCACCAGCTGCGGGCTGACGGCAAGCACAGCCTACAAAACGAACAAGAGTGTATGCACGCATGTCAGCAAGGCGATTGCTACTGGTGAAGTCGCAAGCAAAGTCGAACGGCAGGTTGCTAGCTGCTTGGCATCGGCGATCCGCTGCCCTCCAAAACGGGCAGCAATAATGGCTGAGCCAGCTGCGAGAACGAACTTTCTCACGGGCAAAACAGCTGTCTTTTCTGCGGTGGCGAGCTGTCGAGCTTTAGCTTGATAAATCTGCCAGAGGCTTCACAGCCATGAGCCTCCGAGGCAAATAAACAGGGGGCAAAGTATGGAGACATTACAGACGGCTTGCGAATGAAGTTCATCCTGAAGTTCATATCCCAATCAAAGAAGACAACAAGTCTTTTGGACCCTATTCCCACGGTCCTGCTCGTACGTTGCATTGATCTGCTGCTGCCATGCATAACTAACTTCATTAATATGTCAATTGCCTCAGGTCATGTCCCAGCACCTTTCAAAAAAGCTGTAGTCAGGCCACTTCTCAAGAAAGTGACACTAAACCAAGATAACTTGAGCAACTACCGCCCAGTCTCCAGTCTACCACTCCTATCAAGGACACTGGCATGAGTCGTGGCAGACCAGATGAACTCATATATTGAAACTTTAAACCTTGCTAATAATAATAATAATAATATTGCACTTGATAAAGCGCCCTCAGAGAACTTAATCTCTTTCTAGGCGCTTTATATTTGCTGCAAAGTGATAGCTAGTTCCAGTCTGGCTTTAGAGCTAATCACTCTACAGAGTCAGCATTGCTTAGGGTGTACAAGGACCTTAGGAATTCGGACATGGGTAGAGTATCTCTGCTTGTTTTGCTCGATCTTTCGGCAGCGTTTGATACTATCGATCACCAAGTTCTTGTAGAGCGCCTCTCATCTTGCCTGGGCATCACTGGCACTGCTCTGCAATGGTTCACGGTCTTATCTCAGTGGGAGACTCCAGAGTATTGATGTGAATGGACACAGATCATCAGGGGTACATCTGAAATATGGGGTACCTCAGGGCTCTGTGCTAGGCCCGGTTCTTTTCACGGTTTATACTCTCCCACTTACCGATGCTGATTGCCAAGCACGATCAAGGCTTTCACTTTTATTCGGACGACACTCAGTTGTACCTTTGCTTTGATCCCTCCCAGCCTTCGAGCACCTCGAATTCTCTCAACTCCCTTGCTGCATGAATTGATTACATCCACACATGGATGGCATCAAATTTTCTTAAATTAAATGATAATAAAACTAACTTACTAGTTATAAGCAAACCAAGTTTGATTCAGAAATTGAAAAGGCTAACGCTCAAAATCGGCTCTGCCAGCATATCTCCTGTTGAATCTGCACGAAATCTAGGTGTCATGTTCCAAAGTGACCTTTCGTTAGACGACCACAGCAGCTCCACGGTCAAAACTGCCTACTTTCAGCTACATAACATTGCTAAAATTCGGGCTTGTTTAAATAGGCATACCACATTTTAAGTTGGTCCATGCATTTGTGACACCCCGTCTTGATTTCTGTAAATCTCTGCTTGCTGCCCTACCGGCATGTGCAATTAGGCACTTACAGCTGGTGCAAAACTCTGCAGCTAGACTTGTCTGTCGTGAGCGTCGAAGTTGCCACATCACACTACTTCTCGCCGACCTGCACAGGCTATAAGTCAAGCAACGGATCGACTTTAAGGTTTTGTCACTCACTTTTAGGTCACTTCATTCTTTGCCTCCAGCCTATCTCTCAGATCTATTCCCCGACCAGGCCAAGCATCGTACCACCCGCTTTTCGAAATCCAACAGTTTACAAATACCTTGTACAAACCTTTGGAGACCGAGCATTTAGTTCGTATGCTCCCAAAGCCTGGAACTCACTCCCGACTTGCATCATCATATACCCTGACTTGACAACATTTAAAAAGAAATTTAAAATGCACCTATTAATGACAGCATTTAGTGGGCCCCTTTGATTCGTCCTCTATGTGCTTATGCATGCTGACACTGTGCATGCTGCTACTAATCACACTTGCATGCTGGCCCCGTGCATGTCCCCCAAACCATGTTATTCATGTTGTTTATCAAGCATAATATCACTCACCATTAAATTGTGTTTCCCTTTGCAGCAAATGTAAAGCACCTAGAAAGAGATTGAGTTCTCTGAGGGCACTTTATCAAGTGTATTATTGTTATTATTATTATTATTATTATTATTATTGAGCCAGTGACGGAATGTTTGCACAATCTTAATAAACCGTTGGAACCGGTTGCTTCAAGTGGGATATCACAAGACTTATGGTAAGAGAAACCTACTGCAAGAAGACACGAATAGCAATGCTAGCAATCTCCAAGGCTAAATTAGAAATAAGTGAATGCGCTTCATAAGATCTAAATTGCTAAAATGTTGAGTTAAAATGGTCAAAATTCCTCATAATTAAAAACCGTAGAAAACTCTCACATATTAACATCGAACTGGGAAAGCAATTGTTTATGGGAAACTTTCACTTCTCATTGAATCCTAATCTTGATCAAGTCTACCTTAGTGAAGAGGTGATGGTACACAATCACAGCACTAACGAATTGCACTGTGGAGCCCAAAGCCACTCCACAGTCGGATGCTCCTCCGGATGCATTCGAACACAAAAATTTCCTAGTGAGAATACCAACGATCATCACATTTCTAAGAGACCCCACCGACAGCAAACGGTTCTAATGGATGGGCGATGCTCATATATGCTTTGACGATGCCAAGCTGGCAGGTCTTCTGCCAAAGGACTTGAATACATCGTAAATAAACATACAGTGAGCCGGGCCAGAAATCGAATCTCATAACTCGCGATGACCGGTCAAGCGACTTTACTGCTAATAAACTGGCTCAGTGCGGTTTATGCAACTAGTAACACTACCTCTGTACATGAATAATGCATAACTAGGACTCGTGTAACATGAAAGCCATGCCCCGAACGAACTTTTAGAAAGAGATTAAGCTCTTAGGCTCGAGGATTAGAATGAAATGCATGTTCACACAGTTCCATGAGTACCAAGACTGCATGCAAGTCGGGGATGTATTGGTAAGTTTAGAAAATACAGGCCCAAAGGCCATGAGCTAAGCTACATGATATGTGATATATGTATTACATGTACTAATATAGTGTAAGTCAATATACAGTCGCCCCTCGTTTATCCCGGCTAATCATTTCCAGACTCTACAGAATTAAGTGAATTTCCGTGAAATAGGATTATTTATTTATAAATCGAATGCTTTTTGTAGTCAGAGCATCGAAAATCTGTTCACGACCCTCTAAATACGGTTTTAAACATTATTAGAGCTCCCTGGACAAGAGATAACACCCCTTTAGTCACCATTACACTCTAATTACCCAATATATTATAGAAAACAATAAAACTCTTGCCCACATACAAGGAGTGGTCGAGTGGCTGCACCTGGCATTGAAGGATTTGCGGAGGTGCTCGAATCCATAGGCCTACAGTCCATGCATACAGTAATTTAATCTTAGTTGTAATGCAAATGTGTATAATTGACTGAGACAACCAAATGTGCTGTATCATTTTCAGTAGCTCGGTCAACTTTTTAATGGATATATTTGAAAAAACCGCCATAGAGTGAAGTCGCAAAAGTCAAAGTGTGAGTGGCAAGGGGCGACTCTAATGGCAACGTCAGCAACACTTCAGATGGCTTCTCATTTCCACTAGTGCAATTTTAAGGTGCACTGCTTGGCAATGGCAGAAAGCCAAACATTTAGCAAACAACTCTGCCGTAGTTGATGGAAAAATGTACAAGCGTATGTGGGCCACCAGCTGGATTTCATAGCTTTACCAGTCGTATGCAACAGGCGCAAACTTAGCTGCTTGTCTGGTCTGCTGTGAACGCTGTAGCAGCCACATCACACCACTTCTCTGTGAGTGCCACTAGCTCCCTACCAAGCATTCTGATATACAGGTCGCTTGCATCAGCCTACCTATCTTCGCTCCTTGCTTTTCCAGAGTGCTCTCACGCCAACCAATCGTCGACCAAGTCACCTCATCATTCCTTGCAATAAACTGAAATCATTCAGTGATCGAGTCTTCAGTTCGTATTCAACAAAAGTTAGGAATTTGCTTCCGGCTTCTGTCTCAACCAGCATTGATTCTTAATTATTTAAGTCTCAGCTAAACACACATCTGTGATGATCACCTTTTCTAAAAACACATCTGTTTTGCTCACCTTTCTCACCAATCTTGTCTTTTTTCGGTGTGCTCTACCTGCTTACTTGTGAATGATTCAGTGCATGCTACTACACAGGGGTCTTAAAAACTAGTGGCTCCGAGTATCGTCCTGTTTGCTTTTGCATGCCTGCCTGAGCATGATACATTGTTTGTCATTACCTTTTGGTGACAGCTTCTCATGCAGTAAATTGTACAAGATCTGATTCTCTCGGGGTGTTTTACAATTATCACAGTCTTGGAAAGACAACGTCATGCCAGACAGGAGATACAATACATATCTTGTCGATTTAAGGACTTCAAACCACAGCTTCAAATATTGAAGACTAATGTAAATGCTAAGTGCAAATTAAACTAGTTTCAATCCTGCTATGGTACAGCACAAGTTCGGCTATCTGGCACTAACGAGTGTCCCCCAATGTGCATCCAATCCCGAAACGTGTTAAGACCACATGGAAGGTTTGCCACAGATAGTGCACGATTAGTATGAGCACACAGTAATTTCACAATAAAGAGTGGATGCCGTCTGCCCTGGAACTGAGCGCTGATAAAGAATTTAGCCTCGAGCAGGGAATGACTCTGCAAACTTGAGGCTATCGGTCTAGTGCTCCAACTGGCTGAGCTATCGGGAATACACTTCCAATGCCGTTTAGCACAAGGCTATAAAGTATTGGCTTTAAATTGCAACTTACCTTAATACAAGACAGTGCACAAAGCACCCTACTCGTGTCATAAGCTTGCGTGTACAGGGCTACGTGAAGTGACTGGCCAAGGCGTTCAGCACCAAGCGTCCCTGGTGCCGTCACGTCGGCCGATCGGTTGCCCAGCTTGCCACCATAGCCATATGTGACAGTCGCGTGATTGGGTGGCAGTACGGTTGCAACCTACAGCCAGCCAAGGAGCCAAAGGACAGTCGGATAACGCATCAGCTGTGTGCTTTAAATTTTGGGCCAGGTCACAGCAGTAGAAGCATGGCTACCTTGGTGTTGTCAGCAGCAGGCTCGCTTTTGGAGGCTCCTGGGATACGCTTTGGCGATGCAGGTGGACCCGGAATCCAAGGAGTGGCACAGCTGCTAGCGACACCGTCGACACTGTCGGCAGCAATGCTGCTCTGTCGGGAGCATGAGCGCGACGCTTCAGATGAGTGAGAGAGCAACCACGAAGGCAGTGGCCGACGGTCTAAGGCATCAAACACTGTGGCGAGCACGTCCTCTACGATGCTCCTAGCAAGTGCAACGGCTACATCTGTGGGTTCACTGTTGGTACAGCTGTCACGATTATGAAAGTCGTCGTCATCATCTAAGCCGAACGTGATCCCTTCACGCTTGCACGTCTCGCTATCCAGCCGCTTGGCCCGTGCAATGATCTGGTCGAACGATGGCTTGTCTTCTAACACGGACGCTGAAGCTTCGGGATTCATTTCTCTGCTGAAGCATAAAGTTGCCAGCCTAGTGTAGCTCGACAAGTCGAAAGCAAACTGGATTACATCCACCTTCTGCACACATAGATCTACGGTGGCCCTTCGACACGAGATGCTTCATAATGCAGCACAAAATAACAGCATACCAAATAAGCTCTATCGTACCTCGAGCCTGAGTGTATGGAGGCATGTGGCCGAAAGCCATCGAAGATGAGCTTATCCAGTGAGCTCTCCGATCCAAATGGATTCAGATGCAGCTTCACACTATCCGAACAAACGTGCTGAAAGCTAACTTCCGGTGACAAAGATGATTTAGATGTCGTGATGCCATCTTTGTCAACTGCTGTTACGGCTGACTTCACAACTGCCTGCGTTGTATGAGGAAACCTCTGGCTAGCTAGATCAAAGGATTTGACGAATTAGTTTGCACCCCAGATATAGGCATTTGATGTACAGTACAAAACGTCTAAGAACCAAGGTAATAACACAATCAAGCTACTTCGAGAGCTGATCAGAAAGCCGACTGATGTTTCTAAAGGACTGCTCTGCTCAAGCCATTCTTACGATACGGGCAGCTAATTGAGGCAAAACTAAAGCCCTGCACCGAACTCATTCTAGGGCTAGTCCAATACCACAGCACATTCGGCAGGCTAGGGCAAGGCTTGCCATGACACCATTTTTAAACAGCAATACTTTTAATCTCTCCGGACAGAAAGCTATAGGTTAGGCATGCTTCTCGAATGAGTGAAGCCAGATGAGTAGGTCGGCTAACAAAACCTAGCCTAACCAGGTTGCCCCATCATACCTACAACTTATCTGACTCAAGCAGTTTAGCTGCGTGTCTAACCAACGTCAAATCCTTTGGAGAACTTGCCTTCAGTTAGCATGCTCCAAAAGCCTGGAGCTCAATCCTAACTTAAAGCATGTATCCCCTAACTTGACAACAGTTAAGAAAAGCTAAAACTCTACCTGTTCCTCACAGCCCTTGCTCGTCATAGTGAATTGTCTTTGTGTGTTTACTCAAGCTGAAAGTGTTTATGTTATCACAAACCAATTACCACAATTACTTTTCAGTATTTGTGAAGTGTCTAGAAAGAGATTTCGGTGTGATATACATATTTCATTATTATTATCATTATTATTATTATTATCCTCATATTAGCCAAAATTGTCCAAACAATAAACAATCTACAAGCAAGCATCGTGATCTCCTAAAAGGGTGCTGACAGCTAACATTTAGGATGGCTAGATCTTGCATATAATGCAAGATTAATCAAATGGTAGTGGTTCTGCTGGGGATTACAAGTGGTACAGTTCATTGCCAGTCACCTGTCTTGACGTCCATCACGTGGTACTTGACACTGCCGCCTTCATGACTAATAGCATAAATTCGCCGCTCATCAAGTGCAGCTGATGCCTGTTCGGCAAGCATTTGCGCTGAGCTTTCGGGCTGGACCTCATTTCCACTTGCACCAATAACTTCTAGACGTCGAATCTCCACCCTACCAACGTAGATCCCATGGACGTGATCAAATCAAGCAAGCAGTTGATGGCAATGTAGCTTATCGAACTGTCGAAGGAAGCAAAAGATCAGTGCTCAGGGCTCCGGGCTCACAGTCAGCTGACGTTGCAAAAAAGAACACTTACTGGAAGCAGCAGGTGGTTCAAAGGGCTCATCTACATTGCAAAAAATATATATGAGCCTTTTTTAAATTTTGAAGACACACAGATGTGTATTCACATGCTCCGCCGTTTACACGTAGACTCCAGAATATATATAATAGAAGTTGCTAGAACCGGAAATCATAAATAGTGAGAGGCCAAGATGGTAGAAACACCAATAGTGGCCGTTGGTTACTGTTAGAGCTATACACACGACGAAACACGTGTGGGACAAAGGGCACTACTTATAACGGCAGTGAGAGTGAGATATCTCTGGGCCAATAAGATGACGCCTCGTGCACTATAAACTTCTGCTTTCCACTTTAGCCAAGTCAATGCTTGCTGCTGCTAATAATAATAATAATAATATTAATACACTTGATATGGCACCTGCAGAGAACTCAATCTCTTTCTAGGCACTTTACATTTGCTGCAAAGGAAGCACGGTCGAATAGTTAATGTAGCATGCTCGATAAACAACATGAATAACATAGTTAGGGGTGACATGCACAGGGTCAGCATGCAAATGTGGTTAGTGGCAGCATGCACAGTGTCAGCACAATGTGCTTAATGTGCATAAGCACATTAAGGTCGAATCACAGGGACCCACTAAATGCTGCCCTACATTTGTGCATGTTTATTTTTTTTTAATGTGGTCACGTCAGGGGATATCGTGGCGCAAGTCGGGAGTGAGTTCCAGGCTTTGGGAGCATACGAACTAAATGCAGGGTCTCTAAGGATTTGAGATTTATACGAGGTAGAGGTAAACAGTTTGATTCCGAAAAGCAGGTGGTACGATGCTTGGCCTGGTGGGAGAGTAGATCTGAGAGATGGGCTGGAGCCAAAGAATGAAGTGGCCTAAAAGTGACTGCCAAAATATTGAAGTCGATCCGTTGCTTGAATGGTAGCCAGTGCAGGTCGGCGAGAAGCAGAGTAATGTGGCAACTTCGACGCTCACGACAGACAAGCCTAGCTGCAGAGTTTTGCACCAGCTGTAAGCGCCTGAGCGCACAGGCCGGTAGACCAGCAAGCAGTGAGTTACAGAAGTCAAGACAGGATGTCACTATGCATGGACCAACGTAGATATAGTATCCCTGTCTAAACCGCCCCGACTTGTAGCAACGTTATGTAGCTGAAAGTAGGCAGACTTGACTGTGTAGCTGATGTGGTCGTCTAATGAAAGGGCACTTTGGAAGAGGATACATAAATTATGAGCAGATTCAACAGGAGATTTGCTGGCACGGCCGATTTTGAGCGTTAGCCTTTCCAATTTCTGAATCACACTTGATTTGCTAATAACTAGTAAGTTGGGTTTTATCATAATTCAATTTAAAAAAAATTGCTGGTATCCATGTGCAGATGTCATCAATACATGCAGCAAGGGTCTGTAGAGAATTCCGAGAGTTTGATGGCTGGGAGGGATCAAAGCAAAGGTACAACTGAGTGTCATCTCCATACAAATGAAAGGGTAGATTGTGCTTGGCAATCACATCGGCAAGAAGAAGAGTATAAACCATGAAAAGAACTGGACCAAGCACAGAGCCCTGAGGTACCCATATTTCAGAGGTTACTCGGATGATCTTTATCTATTCACATCAACACCCTAGAGTCTCCCACTCAGACAGGACCTGAACCATTGCAATGCAGTGCCAGTAATACCCAGGCGAGATGAGAGGTGCTCAAGAAGGACTATAGGTGATCGATAGTATCAAAAACTGCCGAAAGATCGAGCAAAACAAGCAGATACTCTACCCGTGTCTGCATTCCTAAGTAGGTCGTTGTACACCCGAAGTAATGCTGACTCTGTAGAGTGATTAGCTCTAAAACCAGACTGAAACTTACTAGCAAGGTTTGAAGTTTCAATACATGAGTTCAGCTGGTCTGCCACGACTCGTTGCAGTATCTTTGATAAGAACGTTAGCTGGGAGACTGGGCAGAAGTTGCTCAAGTTCTCTTGGTCTAGTGTTGCTTTCCTGAGTATCGGCCTGACTACAGCCTTTTTGAGAGGTGCTGGGACATGACCTGAGGCTAATGATGTATTAACGATGTTAGTTATGCATGGCAGCAGCACATCAATGCAACGTTGAAGCAGTACAGTGGGAATAGGGTCCAAAGGACTTGTTGTTTTCTTTGATTGGGATATGAACTTCAGGACGAGGTCACTAGTGACCTCCTTGAATGTAGACATTGAGGTGCTGCAAGGAATTGAGGGACAGCATTCCAGGCAGGTTGCTGCTATCGTAGGGCTGGACTCACAGATCTTGTCAGTCTTTTGGACAAAGAAGCTAGAGAAGCGATCAGCTAGGTCATCACAGAGATCTTTAGGTAAGGAGCTAACATGGAAGTGGTTGAGGAGATGGTTGATCGTCAGCATTTTTGGATTTTGTGCATTGTGATTCAACAATGTTCTTATAGAAGCTAGACTTGGCCTTTGCTAGGATCGATTAGAACGATCTACACTAGCCCTCGTATGCCTGTCGATGGACAGTCAGTCCTGATCTTGTGTGTGCTTTTTCAAGCTTGCTCTTAGTAGACTAGCTAGTTTAATGTCTGTGGTACACCATAGGCCGTCTGGGCGAGGGTGCACAGTGCGTCTAGTCAGAGGTGCAAACTCGTCGAGCATGTCAGCTAGTGTCACGTTGTAGCTATCTACCAATGATGACAGGTCGGAAGGGTGCAGCCCCTTAAGAGAACTGATTATCTATTCGTGCAGCACTAGGAACAGGCTTGCCAACTGACAAGCGGGCGCCAAAGCTGCGACCGCCGATAGCAATGACGGTTGCAGCTGTCGGCGGCTCACCTAGCCGTGTCCGGATGCAGCAAGGCAATAAGAAGCGGCTCCATGAGCCGCGACATGCCTCCGTCCTCCTCGAGCACGTGCATCAGCCAATCGCGCACCAGCAAGCGCACGGCAGCATCGTCCTCCCTCGTCATCGCCGTCAGTGCGATGAGCAGCGGCCTAGAAACGGCAGAGTGGCAGCCTGCGACGGTAGCACCAGCTGAGCCAGCTGAGGCAGCGCCAGCTGATGCACCATTCTCCTCCCCCCTCCGTTTCGCACGAGCTGACCCCCGGTCGAAAGGGCTGACCTCGGTCGCTGCGGTCGAGTGCGCGGCCGCAGCCCGAGTGACGAACGGCTGAGCAGCTCGAGGCAAGCACGCACAGCAGCGTCTCACATTTATCGTGCAAAAAGTCATAGCGAGGGGACAGACACGCACACGTTGTTCTCAAGCGACGCTCAGCAGTCAGTCATGTGCAAGCACCCGACTCGACCTGGCTGGCTGTAGAAATTCAATAACTTTGAACACTTCCATAACTTTCACACCGTGGCAATGTCGACCGGCACCTCACCTCGTTCGGCGACATAGAGCCTTGTTTGGCCTTCGGTGCTTGCTTCTTCGGTGCTCTGGAGCACAACAACCGTTTACTTCTTGCGGTTTTTGCACCGTCAAAGATGGCAACGCACACAGCTAAATGTGCCACCTCCCTCCCTCCGTCGTCGCCCGTCACTGCGATAAGTTCACCAGACGCGAGCTAGCAATCGTCCATGACTCACCTGGTCAGCGAGCGAGCTCCTATCTTGCGCGATTGAGTGCAATGCCAGAAGCTAAACAACTTTTCATATGCGTCGACTTTCTGTGCCTACAGCGCCAGCAGGCGAGCACTCACGTCAGAGCACAAAAGCTCAAAATAAAAAGTCAAGAAAGACAAGGCTCAGCTAATGGTTGTCAGGCGCTCACCGAGTCCGAGCAGACAAGATTGGCGGCAATAACGTCCTCGACTATGGCCTCGTTCGGTACCAGCTGCAGCAGGTGGTTGAGAATGGCGCAGCTAATGGATGTCTGGAACGCCTCGGGCACGGACGGGCCTATTCGAGCCCACACGAGCCTGGTTATTTGCTGCAGGCAAAAAGAAGCAAAAAAACCGGTGAGACAGTGCAATCCTCACTCTTTTGGTTCGCAAAGCAAGCAAGCGAGACGAATGCTTCTCTCTCGGTAGGCGTGCATGGGTAATCACTATTGGAGTGCACCACAATACAAGAGCTGCCAGCACAGCCGGCCGAGGGCAGACATCTTTCGACGTCTGCCCTTGGTCGACCTCATAATGATACCGAGCCCCGGTTATCATCGGCCTTCGGCAGCAACTGAGACAGCATGCACGGCCAAGCCACCGTAACAGAAAAGCACTTGCTCTACACTAACCGATCTACACAAGACAGGATCATTAAGATGGAGAGAACTTGCTACCAGGAGACCGCACACACTGCCGACAGTATACAAATCCGGTTAAAATAAAGTATCCGGTTAAAGAAACACGAATCGACAGTCTTGCATATACAGCCCTCCCTTCCTCGTTTATCACAGTTAATCAGTTCCAGACTACTGTGATAAGTGAATTTCCACGAAGTAAGATTCTTTTATTTATAAATCGTATCTTTTTGTAGTTAAACCATAGAAAACCTGTTCACGACTCTCTAAAGACAGTTTTCAACATTATTAGAGAGCTCTGGACATGAAATAACACCCCTTTAGTCATCATTACACCCAAATTACTCAACTAGTTTGACAAAATAAGAAAAAAAGACATATTAGACGTTACAAATATCATATCATCATTGTACATTTAGATATGATAGCCAGTCAGTGAACAGCACACTCTTGATTACCTCGGTCTCCACGGCCCGATATTGTGGACAAATGTTCTTGCCCACACACACGTGGAGTGGTCGAGCGGCTTCGCTTAGCATTTAGGGATTTGAGGGGATGCTCGACTACATAGGCCTATAGTTCAAATGTACAGTAATTTTTTTTTATAATTGTAACACACGGGTGTATGATTGACTCAGACAGCCGAGCGTGTGCTGTATCATTTTCACTATATCGATCAACTTTTAAATGAATATATTTGAAAAACCACACCAGAGAGAAGCCGCAAAAGTCGAAGCACGAAAATGGCAAGGGACGATTGTATTCGACATCTCGGATGAAGGCTTTGACTTGAGAACTAGCATCCATCCCAGCAGAAGCAGCATTGTATCGCGCCTGGCCCAGTCACACATAGTCTGTGCATTCGCTGCAGTGAACACCAGCGGAAGCAGCTCGGCGGCTGACCAGCCTACCCCGTGCAAAAAGCCATCCTCGAACACGCGCTTGTACAGTGCCGGCGTCAGTGCCGGCCACAGCAAGATGAAGACCCGACCGGCCTCGGTGCAGGCAGCTGCACGGTGCTGCGCCGGCTCTGCACATCCTCCCAGTCGAGCGGACGCTGACGAGCTGCTGCCGCTGCTGCTGCTGCTGCCTCCGCCACCGTGGCCATCGGCCGAGTCGTGATGCCTGCGACTTCGAACGCGGCTGGGCTCCGAAGCATAACCACCAGCCAGCTGCTCGGTTGCAAGGTGGGCGAGTCCGCCGAGGTCGAGCAGGCAGCACAGAGCCGCCGAACTGACACTGAACTGGTCGCATCGGAAGACAAGCATCAGTATCCACAGCAGCCAGCTCGGGTATGAGCTGTCGTCAGTCGGAGGAGCGCCACTGCCAGCTGTACCTTTTGGGTGGCAAAAGGTACAGACAAAAGGTACGTTCACACACACCGAAGCCTGCTAATATCGACAGCCCGAGGCGGCCCTGCGCAGACCACGAAGAGTGGACCGCATGCAGTGATCACGGCTCGTTGAGATTGCACAAGGATCAACATATGCCACCGTCAGGACACACGTGCCTGCCGCATTTCTGTGCTGATGAATAGGCCGGCGGCTCAGTTAATGGAAGCACCTCACTCACGAGCATCAGGATAGAGGAGAATCACATTAATTACAGGATAACTAGAAAGGGATGACAAACAACAACGGCAACAGTAATCACAGCCAGGCGACCCACTGCCGTTCCTCATCGTTCCGGCTACAAAGCAGTGCTGCCTAGCCGTGAAGACATTGAAAGCAAAGCTGTGAGATCACCACAAATGGCATGCTAACTTGTCAGACTTCCGGGGGGGGGACAGTATTTGGATAGACGGCTTGACAGTTGGCAAAGTGAGTACAACTCTATTTGCCCAGCACCCAAGGGAGGAGGGGAGGGGGCCACCTACTGGTGAGCATCAGCAAAGACTTCTGTGCACTCGAGCAGTAGAGGGGAGCACTCGAAAAGTCCACCAGCAGCTTGCATGCCAGCATGACCACATCACCCTGCAGATATTCCTCAGACGAGCCGCACGAAATCTAAAGCGAAAGAGCAACAACCTACCAAGAGCACCGACTCGTGGCTTGCAACGCCCCCCCTCGGGGGGGGGGGGGGGGCGCGATAAGTGCCGAACATGTGCTACGCATTCCGGGTGTGCGCACGCACAAATGTTGACCACAGGTATACTCAAGACGCATGCTCAGGTTAAAGGACAATCCCCTGCTCTTTCTTCTCCGTACATTCTCATCTCTGACCCTTACTAACACGTGCACACAATTTGCTTCTACGTTATCATGCACAAAATCAAGGCTTTTCATTTGTCCCTGTTCCTCTGTTGGCATAGCTTCTTCATTTTCCCAATATTGTTCTAGTCGTTGATCGAATAGATTGAAAAGTCAGTAAACTTGACTTTTAACATCTGAGGGCAGATCGAGTTCACAAGAGGTTGGTTGGACTTGAGCCTGGGAGCAAGGTACTTGCTACTCACGACGCAGGTCGTGGTTCTATTTCTTCAATAGGCAATCTTTATCGCCCACTGCAATCTTGAGAGATAGCCGTTACAGCTCTTCTATCGCTTGACACATGAGGCTGCTGAATCAGCCAACCTTTGCTTTTTACCACAACATCCGTAGATCGGTGTGAATTTTACAGGTTGCACACAGCAAGCGACCACACTGGGGGATCTGACAAAGCTTACTGCAAATGCTAAGCACGACACTACTACAAAGGCATATATTTGGCACTAGCCAGTGTTAACACCACTTTGCAGGGCCTCGTACCTTGGGCTGCTGAGGATCACAAGCTGACTGGTAGGTCACCAGCTCAGGCTCCTTACAGCCAGTGCAGCACATAGATACGATCATCGGAAACAGGTCGAGGTAGATGGCTGTGCACTGTGACATCAAGCCTAGCTCACTCGGCCTCGATCTAGTCTTTGGTGATGAATGCTTGCCACCTGCTTCGCACTCATGGTCGGTGAAAGGAGAGTCAGTCGACGTGTGGGAATCGCCGAATGCAGCAGCAGCAGCATCTCCGGGTAGCAAGGTGGGTATGCTGGAAGTCAGGAGATAACTGCAGAGTTGCAGGGCGGCATGCAACTCCTGCAACTGCACTTGAGATAGACATGTGCCGACGAAAGATGAAGTCGTGCAGGTCTCCTCCACGGTCAAGAGAACATCATGCAGCAAAACTGACACATGATGACTGTGGCTGGCAATATTGCTGCCACTTCGTCCACCGCCTTCCTGCAAATACAGAACCGTCAAGTCTACACAGCACGTTCACTGCCCTGGCAGGCAGCATCTGAAACCTAAGAATACCCCAGTGGTAAAACACCCAAAATGTGAACTTGGTGGTGAGGCAAAAAGATGCAGAAAAAATATAAACTCGAGTTCTGTGCCCACGTAAACAAACCGACAACAAAAAAGAAGAAGCAGTACAGTAAAACCTGCCTCTTTGTTGGACCTTTCTGTATGCATGGATTAACACCCTTAATTAAATAGCGAGGATCAAAAGACATCATGATTTCACGATTAAATTTTACATTTCAACTCTGAGAGATCATTTGCTGGACCTTTCTGTATGCATGCAAACAGATCATGCAATCTACAGAGCTCCGTTCGAAGCAGGAGATCCATTGTGTGCCTTTATAAATGGCTTCTAGTGCAGTGCCTTACAAATAACACTTAAGCAAACACTTAAGAGTGAGTGACATCAGGAACTACTAAATTCACAAAAAAGGAAAACTCAGATTACACAAGAAATGCTGTGTCAGTTGCAATAGATACCATCTAACTTTATGGGTGCCAAAATGATGATTTCGTATATTGCGGGGAAGGAAGACCAACAGGGGGCAGAATTGAGATCCATGCTACTGATAGATCCCTGCTACTGATACTACTCGCTGGACCGGGCCTTTGCAAACTCCTGCAGTGTGAAGATCAGGGTGCTTTTCGACAGGCCAACTCATTGTGGAGAAGGGATTAGGATTTGTAAAGGCTTTCATGACACAGAGTAACTTTCGGAAGATGTTTTTCTCGGCTTTTGGCAGCAAGCTAGGCAGTGCTTTAAAAGCTGTACATGAGCAGGACTTCAATGGTGAACTGTTGTTTTGACACAAGCTTCGCAAATCGTAAGAAGGGACATCCTAAGCATGTCAAGCTTGTATATAGGATTCTTCGATGAGTACTGTCAACGAAGCAGTGTTCTTAAGGAGTAATTACAAATAAAGAATATCGAATCAAGAATATCAGGTTATCTCCCATCATCGATTATTTTGGTTCATGCATATTGACATGATATTTACACAAACTCACTGAGACTTTCTCGAGGCTACCCTAAATTAGTTTGCACGATTTGACTTTAGTAAGATGGAACTCCACCACAGTGGACAGTTCATGAGAACACTTCAATATGAGCACACTTCATCAGGACAGCTCATTCCATCTTTTTCTATAGTCAAACCCCTTGCTCTCGTGAACAACAAGACACATCCTTCCTTTGCTTAAGGAAAGTGCTGTACAGTAAAAGCTCCGAGGGCTCATTCTACACTATACAAGCCCAGCTGTTGGCTAATTTTTAGTCACCACTAGCGTGAACCGCTAGAAATCACGAATACATGATATTCAATTTGATAATTAAAGAGCGTGCATACATAAGGACATAGCTGCAACGGGCTCTGCTGCAGTGACTCACAAACCGTCAGACAATCGCTAAGACTGGCTGTCCCGTAAGGCTCTTCGCTTTTGTCTATTCCATTAAGTGGTTATTTCCAATGGGTTAACATCGGTAATTAAATAGCAAGGATCACGAGCCATCACTATTTCACAATTCAATGTTCGATTTCAACTACGGGAGTGCATTTAATAAGCTACATATCTTCCTTACCTTGTTTTTACATGACACCCAACACAGTTGGACTATCGTACTAGTACAGTAAATGTCACAAAGGGCACAATGTAAGCATGACAACAGCGACTTGAGTTTACGGACAGACTTACATTCAACATTATATAGGTTGACTATTTGAATAGGTTTCATTGCAGGTCACAATAGCAACATCTAACAGCACACATGAAAATGCATCTGAGCAGCTTCCTAACCGTGAGTGTCACATAGACCCTCACATGCAACACAAAAAAACTGTTCAAATTGAATGCAGGGGGGGGAGTTGGTAAGTTGTTACACTCCATCGACGTAAGTCTCAGCACCGTCCACAATCATTCTCAAACCACTATTTTAAAAAATCGGTGAGTATATTTGGATGAAAATTAGATTGGTGCAATGTATATAGGTATCGCCATGACAACGACAACGATAATAACGACAATGGTAGTGAAAACTTTAAGCAATCGGAATTTGTTATATACATACTCATAAAGCTAGTAAACCCATCGGCAGTACTCTCAGGTGAAGTGGGAAGAAGAGCAACAGGTTGAGATGATTGCTCTCAGGCACTGAAACTTTCTAGTATGCATACAATCCTACACAGCCCCAGCAAAAAACTGAGGCAATCGAGCCATTTCTGCAAACCTTGCTTCATGCAGCTAGCCAGCTAAGACTCGTTTGCACCATTAGTCTCCACAGCTTCAGATATGCAGAAAGCTTGGGAGGCCGACAACAACGAGAATAGAGAGCAAAGGGCCGTGCACATGCTAGCACCTTAAGAGCAGAGGGCCGTTCGCATGCTAATGCAAATCCAATAGACTGTAAACATGAGAACTAACAGATAAGCATCCTCCTAAGAAGTTAGCCATATTGCTAAGTTGTTAATAGAGTAGTAGCAGAAAAAAGAGTGTAACCCATCACTGTTCAAGATTGTGCATTTGTTTTTTTCATTTTGCTCATTGCACCCTGCCATAATAAGCACTGGCATAACTGTCCTGAGGAATACACAACTTTAGCAATACAGAATCAGACTCCCATCTTGTCGTGAATAATGGCAAAAACTAGCATCAAAACAGCTAATCTTAAGCCAATGGATGGTTGAATTTTGATCACCACCATACCAGTGCCGTATCGCTACTCTATGTGGAATGACTGAACTGTGTCTCATTCTTCGACACGTGAGCAGCAGACTGCACACAGCTTGAAAGTATGCGATGATCTCATCATTTGCCACCGTTGCGGCCGTTTTGTTGTCTCTCATACAACAGCATGGCATCGTTGAGGTAGAGCACACCCATCGTCGTTCGAGTCTAGGTAAGTTTTAACACTTGAACACACGTTCGGACTTGGTGATAGACACGGGCAGTGTCAGACTAAATTGGGCAATCTTGTAAAGTAGGTCATAGCCGGCCTCAAATCGACCGGACATAGACAGCATCATTGAGATCGGAAGCGTCCTGACAATCTTCAGTGCTGAGTTCGAATTTCTATATGAAAGTTGTGGATGCTGACAGAACTTTTGCACCTTCAACAGATCATAATAGCCAGTCCTTCCCATACCTGGCAATGCCTCAACGGT
Organism: Cristatella mucedo; assembly: GCA_009760855.2. Taxonomy (NCBI): domain Eukaryota; kingdom Metazoa; phylum Bryozoa; class Phylactolaemata; family Cristatellidae; genus Cristatella; species Cristatella mucedo. The sequence continues at coordinate 4,385,598 of WPIO01000020.1, forward strand.
GCAATTGAACAAGTGCAATGCATCGACAATATACTAATCTTGTTTTTGTAATGCCTGCAATAGCCGGTGCATAATTAATAGCAAGTCCTCCGTGATAAGTGAAATTACGGTAAACCTGAATGAAAGAATGTAGTTGAGAAGGCACGTCACATCGATTATCTGCTCAGGTGCACTACCTTTCTCTTCGACATGCTCAAAAACCTCAATGTTTGCAGTGAACATGTCCATTAAGCAACACAGCCAAACCGATGAATACTCCAGGCTCACCAGTGCAGTCCCCTAATACAGGCTAAGGCCTGTCGCAATCTGCCGCTCTTTCGTACCCTATACGAACACTTTTTGCTTACCGAGCAGTTTATCGTGGCGCTTGAAATAATCCATTACCACATTGATAATGTCACTGACCAATTCGAACAAGAGTTTGATTTTCAGCGACTACGTCGGCCGTTTGTTTCTTGATACTGCACTTTCGTGTAACTGTGTGGTTCACCTTGTTCATCAGGTGAAGTCTGCCTATTTTCAGCTACATAACATTGCTAATATTCGGGCTTGTTTAGATTGGGATACCACATCTAAGTTGGTCCATGCATTTGTGACATCCTGTCTCGACTTCTGTAACTCACTGCTTGCTGGTCTACCGGCATGTGCACTCAGGCGCTTACAGCTGGTGCAAAACTCTGCAGCTAGGCTTGTCTGTCGTGAGCGTCGAAGTTGCCACATTACTCTGCTTCTTGCCGACCTGCACTGGCTACCAGTCAAGCAACGGATCGACTTCAATATTTTGGCATTCACTTTTAGGTCACTTCATTCTTTGGCTCCAGCCCATCTCTCAGATCTACTCCCCCACCAGGCCAAGCATAATACCACCTGCTTTTCGGAATCTAACTGTTTACCTCTACCTCGTATAAATCTCAAATCCTTGGAGACCGTGCATTTAGTTCATATGCTCCCAAAGCCTGGAACTCCCTCCCGACTTGCACCACGACATCCCCTGACGTGACCACATTTAAAAAGAAATTAAACGTGCACAAATGTATGACAGCATTTAGTGGGTCCCTGTGATTCGACCTTAATGTGCTTATGCGTGCTGACACTGTGCATGCTGCCACTAACCACATTTGCATGCTGACCCTGTGCATGTCCCCCCTGACCATGGTATTGATGTTGTTTATCAAGCATGATACCACTCACCATTCGATCGTGCTTCCTTTGCAGTAAATGTAAAGCGCCTAGAAAGAGATTGAGTTCTCTGAGGGCGCTTTATCAAGTGCATTATTATTATTATTAAGGGGGCAATGTCTATGATGCCATCTGTGCAGGCAAAAACCAGGGCTAGCTGGAGCTTGTGCACCCAACAATGCCTGCAGCATAATGTTCAGTTGCTTAATCAAGGATTGCAGACCATTAATCTTACCACTCAGATTGGCTGCAACGTCATAGCCCTGTCCGTGGCAATTCGTATAATTATCAACAAAGACAGTGCACTGAGTCTAAAAGCAGATGTCTGTCACGTATTTCGGGTTAAGAGTCGCTCGCGAAGCACACCAGCATTGACCTGAACGGACGAAGAGGTTCGCAAGAGCCAGCTGCTCCTTCTTGGTTGCATCGTGTGTCTTGTCTGCCATAAAGAGTAATAAGTGTCGCCTTGGTCGTCATCAAAGCACATACGAATGAGGTGAGCGTTAGTGTGGTTGATGCCTGGCTAACCTTGGGGGCTGGTCATCATGGTGTTCTGCAGGAGAAGGGGCCTTCTGGAACACAACAGCGGCAAGCTCGAAGTCTCCCCCATGTAAGTTGAAATCGAATACAAGTTCATAAAATTTCAGGCTCTCGAGGAAGTTGTCGAATCTTTCGAAAATTTGGTTGAGCAAATCGACCGACTCGTCATGTGGTCCCAGCAGGGCAGGTCCTGGCTCACTAGGAGTCGCATTGCATCGACTGATCCATGCAACCGAGTTTGATTTTCAGCGATTACCTCGGCCGTCTGTTTCTTGATACCGCACTTTCCTGTAACTGTGTGCTCCACCTTGTTCATTATGTCAATTGCCCTCTGCATCGACTTGTTGTGATGCAGCTGCTGGCTGCTTTTGATGTGAGAGAAGTTTGCAATCTGTACGAACGACGTTCATTCAGTTGCCGACCTGCCGTTGCTGCTTCCCCCCCCCCATTGTGAACGAGTGCGAGCAGGACGAAGGAGGGAGAAAGAAACATGGGAAGCAGTAACAATTTGCTGAAATAATAAATACTCCTGCCACTAACACCTCTTAAACCAGGGATGGCTGAGGGCGATGCCGTGCCATTTTCGAATTCCTGGATTTGTTCTCCGCTACCGTTCGTAGCACATGGTGGTAGAAGGAATCAGCTCTGACGAAAGTACAAACGACGAATCTCATCGACAATTTTTAAATCATACGCCAAAATGGCAGGTCTTGACCCGAAATCTTGATCGATGTCGAGTGCCCTCGTGGATAACCGAGAGTTAGAGGCTGGGCATCACATTGATCTGGCTGAGCCGATGCCTGCAATGAAGCTGGATGCTGTTTGAACTTTACCATGCTGGTCCTGTACAGTCAGGTTGCAGCCGGCGTGGTTCTGGTGCGATATTTGCAGCAGGAGCGCCATCTTCAGTCGAGCACCGAGAAGAATGGCAAAATCCTGGTTTGAGCAGATGGTTTCTTCAGTGGTCTCGTGTGCGAAGCTAGAGCTAATCGGTTCATGGCTGGCAGTGGGTGATGGGACTACAGCAGGCATTCACTCGGTCCTGATGAAGGTAATTGCTTTCAGCGCAAGTACCTAACACAGCATACAGGTACAGTAGGTGGAAAAGCTGGTGTACCGGATGAAAAAAAAGTCCCGCGTGTACGCTTGAACGTCCATGGATGATGGGAAGCGTAGTCCTGAATACTCTGCCTCGAGTTTCTTAGGCTGATGCTTTTCACCGTGAGCAACCGAAAGCAGTGTCCCTTTTTTAACTCCGGCATGCACACGACGTTTTATGGTACACATTCCATTACCGACTTGTAAATTGCCAGTTTTTAGCATTCATTAAAAAAACAATCTGAAGGAAGTTCACATTGACTGTCTACATTTTTTTCCATCTCGATACATCCTCGGTGAAGAATAGACTTTCAATATGGCCTAGCTCGTAATGCACAAAAGCTAGGTAAAGAAAAGGGAATTTCTAGTAAGCACACCATGCTACTGAAATGATGCATTATGATAAGACTACTGTTAAAAGAAAAACAAAAACAGACTCCTATTAAGCATTAAGCATACCATGTTTTGCATTACCAGACCATGGCCTCTGTATCAAGCTTTGGCAGCTAGCTAAAATTGTCTTTACACTGTCGAAGTTAAGGCGGCACTATTTTTCAGAATAGTTTGAAAATGTAGAGCGACTGGAGGCCGCCTTCGGTGGAATCAAGCACCGAAAAAAGATTCTCGTCTAGCACGTGAACGATCCTGCAACCTCTTGAGTAACAGACCCAGTGCCCTACAGATAGAGATACGAGACTATACTCTTCATTAGGTGCTAAACACTGGGCTGTGGTCGGTGCCCAGAGAGCATAGCTGCTGCGTGGTTTACAAAGGCCTGGGCAAATAGGGGAACCCACTAGAGTAAACCATCGCACCATTGGCTACAGGCAAATGGCTGTAAGTATGTATGGCTTTTAGCATTGGGCCAAATAAAGTAGTCACTTCAAAATACAAAGCAACCAGAGGCTGTCTGTGGACGGACTGAGGACCCAAAAAAAGAGAGCTTTTAAGTCATGTTGGCTGACTCTATCTTCAGCTTATAAACCATATCTCCGACATACGAGGAAGGCAAAGCATAATGACAGATAACAAGAATGCTTTAACACTTGTTTACTAAAGAATTATGTTCTCTTGGATTCTGCAACATGGAACTGCAATCTGATACATGGATAAGTCGGGAAAAGTCAACTGGAACTAAAGTACTAACTAGCTGATTTCATAGCATCAGTGGCTCTCACTACCACTTAGAGTGGGCAACAAAGGATTGCCTGCTGCAGAACTTCAACCCACAGACTAGGTCACGAAGTGCAAGTAAAACTAGGGCAGCTGCTTCCGGTACCGGTACCACACTCAGCCAAAAATCCCAGCTGCTGTTTGGAACTATACGGTTCTTACCCTCCATAAACTCGTGGGCATACATATAGGAAGTGCCAATCCTAAATAGTTCAAAGTTTAATAGGCTAAAGTAAAAAATGCAACACGTTCCCGAAATGATCACATATCGTGCTTAATTTATTGGGTCAATATTTACGTTGTACCTTCTTTATTTGCAACGGCCTATCGAACCCACGCAAGTAGAAAGCTGCTCAAATGCTCGAAAACATCGCTCGTTATGCTACCATATTCTTGTCAGATTCAAGTGCCTTCTTCTTAGTGACTCGAGAATGCAGACCAGCCCAGCCTCATTTAATCGTCATCTGACGGCATCTCTGCTAACTTGCCTCTTAAACGATGCTAGCAGCCTTGGAGCACAAGCTCGTGCCTAAGCAAACTGTCCTTTAACGCCTCCAACTTTCGAATGGTGTTTTCCCATCTAGTAGTAGTGCCTCCCTGACCCACCGAGGCATTTTTTAGGCCATCCAGTCTTCACTACCTTCTTCACGTTGTCTGCAACCATACTCTTCAATATTAATCTAGTTTCCAGCCTCGTAAACTGCAATAATTTTACCTCTCGCAAAGCTTGACAATTCGGCAACCTTCTGCTGGCTTGTTGGCGTTTTACGGTGAATAAATAAGGCTCAATGGGTATGCTGCATAATTGATTTCGTGTCGTGCTCACCATTGGGGTTTTGTCATAAACTGATGAAGGGTCGTCTCTAGATGGCCTATTCTAGCCTAAACGTGCCATTTTTAGAAGATCAAAGGGGTGTGGACTAAGTTTAGGCACACTGTCCAAAACTTGGATCATTATAGATGCAAAATACTTGGGTATCCAATAACTAGCAAGTATAACCTATATTGCGGCTCAGGTCCAGTGGGGGGGGGTTGAGAAACCTGCTGATAGAGCAAGTCTAGACCCTCCAAATACTTGTGCACACATATATGCATAGTCGACTCTGCATATAAGAATATCAGATATAGGAATACTATGCTAATAAGAACAGTTCTTATTCCTAGATTGTTATCCAATATTAGTCTCACTCCGCATATAAGAATGCCTATACGCCGGCCCGAGTGTCTTCTTATAAGCAGAGTCGTCTATACAATTCCTGTTTTAAATTCGAAGAAAGGGTCAAACAACTATTTCCTCCCAAGGTCCGTCTCTGAGTGCTCTAAAGATTGATTGCCGGGCTATGCAATGAATACACAAGCAAGAACCAAGCTTAATAGTAATAATAATAATAATAATACGTGTGTGTGTATAGCACCCTCAGAGAACCTGATTTCTTTCTAGGCACTTTTTATATGCTGTAAAGCGACTATGACCATATTGTTAGCGAGAATATGCACGGTGTCAACATGCTTAACGGCTAGTGGTAACATGCACAGTGTCATCGTGTATAATGTCAGTCAGGAGTCAACTCCAGGCTTTGGGAGCATACAAACTAAAGGCCCGAGCTTGGAATGACTGGCCTAGCTTGAATAGGTGAATGATGTTAGTATGCCAACTTTTTGGAAAAAGGGCAAGCTCACAAACTCGATTGAATGGTAACAGAAAGATTGACCTTAAACAAAAAATAAAATACTAGCTGATTCAGCAGCCTCGTTTGTATGGCGATAGTCGAGCCTTTACGGCTATCATCGCCACATGCAGCGGCAATAAAGGATCGCCCACCGCAAGATTTGAACCCACGAACTTGGGACCGAGGTCGTGAAAAGCAACCACCTTACCTAGTGTGCCATCCCGGCTCTGAGCAAGAAGCAGTAGCACCAGTTGCAGCCACAGACTCACACCGTCAGTTTAATTTAAAAAGCAATGCCATTAAGCCAGTGGTTGAAGCAGTGCCATTAAGCCAGCGGTTGACATAAGGCGATAAAAATCACTTACCGGGCACAGCACGTGCAAAACGACCTCGACGAGCTCACACGCCTCGACGAAGCCGAGGTTACCAACGATCGATGATGATATAGGCACATGTGACGATCCACTATCCACCAAAGCAGACGGCACCCAGCTCTGTCGCCACAACCGGCACAGTAGATCACTGACGAAGCTCCAAAGAAAGCCGGTCTCGATATTGCCTAGTAGGAGTGTGACAGACTTAGTTATGTCAGCACTTGCATCCTTTGCAAATGGTGCAGGTGGCTGTAGCTGCTGTGAGGAAGGCAGTGTGCATGATGAAGGTGAGGGTCGCCTCGATGGTGGCACAGACGATGCCAATGCAATGAGATTACGGCTGACCACTGGGCACCTCACACGAATTGTGTCCATGACCTGTGTCAGCCTGAGAGCACGCTGGTAAAAGCCAGGGAGGCTGGTGCTGCTACCATCGGCTCCCACTCGGCTGGATAGCTGACAGTAAGACGAACGCAGCACTCGGAACACGCTCACCAGAACATCTTCCAGAACCAGTGAACCAATCTCCTGTTTGTCGAGAAGGTTGATCAGGATGCGAATAGGCAGAGCTGCCGACGGCTCCAGAGTCGCAACACGAGGTTGATACAGGCCATCTGCAGATTGCGCATCTCCAGGAGATGCAAGAATGATTTCGTTCAGCACCTCCACAAGAACGGAGCGTGAATGGGCAGCCAAGTAGTCCAAACCAACTTTCGTGCCTTCATCGAGGCCACCTCCTTTGACGTTGCTGACAATATCGGTGCCTATGAATGACAGGGGAAAAAATTGTTACTGTGCAGCAAAGAAACATCGCCCCAAAAGGAAATACATACACGGGTTCAAGTTGCCAGCTTTTCCACCAGCAGGTTAGAGTGTCTCGACTGCGTTCACTATTAGCAGCAGACTGCTCGTTCTTTAGTTTAAGTTACGGTTATGTAAAGAGGCAAGGCATAAATCACGACTACAGAAAAAGGCAGGCGACTACCGAGAAAAGCAGGCGACTGCAGAGAAAGGCAGGCAGCTGCAGTGAAAGGCAGGCGACTACCGAGAAAGGCAGGCGACTGCAGAGAAAGGCAGGCGACTGCAGAGAAAGGCAGGTGGGTTGAGATAGGATGGCGTGAAAAGGTGAGGCTTGGCTTGACAAGCACTAGGCCTTAGCAAAAAGGCTACAGACAAAAGACTGTACAGACGCAAGCTTGGAAACAGTTAGCACATAATGCTTTACAGTCCGTCTGACCAATCGAAGCTCAGTGAGACAAAATATGACCACGTGCAATCAGCAACTAGCATTAGCATCTACCAGTAGAATGATCTCCCAGCATCCACGAGAATAGACGTCGGTTCAGAGACATGTCGCGACGCATCAAAGCATTTAACGAGGCAGCCAACAGGCGTTTCTGATCGGCCTTTGGAAGGTTGTTGCCGTGAAACGGAAAAGCAAGTGCTACAAAATCCAGTGCATTCCGCTGCACGAGGACCTGAGAGTCCTGCACACATTCCTGCAAAGCTTGCACCTACAAGCAAATCAAACGGCGTCATGGACGAGCAGTCGTGGAACGGCGGCGACAGTCTGCTTCCATCGGCTGACGATGCACCGTCAGACGACAGGAATCAAAGCAGCTTCGGCAACTTACAACACAATCAATGGATGAGCCCATTAGGTGTAGCTGATCCTCAAGGCTGCACTTTCGGTTATAGTGTGCCAGCAAAAAAGTAGTAGCAGGCAGACGAACTGTATTTGATGTGAGCAAGCATGTCCACAGGCTGTCATAGAAGTGCACCTGCCCCACGGCCACACTGAGCTGCTCCAGCAGGTCACTGGACCTTTGCAAAACGAAAACTGGCAGTGCAAGCAGGCGGCACGATCAGACAATGCTGCCGACAGATACTAATAACAATAATAATAGACCTTTGTAGTGCGATCTAGTAGAGCACAATCTTATCCCAGCACTTTACAACTCGCTCCAAGATAATAAATACATATGGGGTCAGTGACATGCAAGGTATCAAGCATGCACAAGGAAACAACTATCATGCTTAAGCCAGCATGCTAAAGCAATCATACAGACACTCATTGCCACCAGTTAGTAACAGCTCCAGCCAACAACATACACTACAATTACTCACTGGTATGCATGCAAAGCACACTGCAATAACAAAAGACAATTTCACTGGGTCGAAGAGAAAGCTGACCCAAACAGATGCATCCTCAGCTGAGAGTTAAATGCTGCAAGGTCTTTACAAGGTAGAGACTATACACGGAAGCAAGTTCCAAACTTTCGATGCATATGAGCTGACGGCTTGATCACCAAAAGATTCAATTTAGTGTGAGGGACAAAAAGATGACTACATGTTGAAGAGCAGGTGGAGCAAGAACACACTGAACGAGCAAGGAGGTCAAATAGGTAGGCTAGTGCAAGCAAGTGAAGCTACCTGCAACACTAACGGGCAAGGAGCTCGGACAGGTAGGCTGATGCAAGAAGTGATGCAACTTGTAAGCCAGGCAAAGAATTTTTAAATCGATTTGGCACTTGATAGGAATCCGATTAAGCTCAGACAGACGTGATGTGATGTGGCAGCTACATTGCTGACGACAGATCATATGAGCTGGTGTATTTTTCGCCAGTTGCAGACGATTAACGGCACAGGCCGGGAATCCGGAATAAATGGAATTGAAGAAATCTAGAAGCGATGTCCGAAATCCATGAAATACTATGGCTGCTGTAGTCTTCTCCAAGAAGGCCCTGATTTTGGCTCATGTTCCTTAGCTAAAGAAGTAGGCCGACTTGAAAGTTGAGCAATTGTGCTCATCCAAGTCGATTTTGAATAACAAGCCAAGATAACAGGTAGACAGGGGTGGTGTTAGCTGAACCACTCATCAGGGTAAGGTCTTCCAACTTTGGGTGACACAAGTTTTGCTCTTAACTACTAATTATGTCTTTTCATCGTTAAGCAAGAGAATTGAGTAAGTTGGATGAGCAAGGTTTAAAGGTAGAAGTGAAAGCCAAGATCGTGATTGGCAATGACATCGGCCTCCGTGAAAATAGATAGTGAAGAGAATGAGGCCGATACAACTCGATGCATGCTCCTTGGATCGTCTCATTAAGTGTAAGCATGGCACCATAAATGAAGCTTTGGAATACCTCTAACTTATTGTACATACAAAAGCTTGAATAATCAGCTACATGCAGTTGGTCAAGTTACACAAGTAACACTCAGTGAAATCGTACTATACGAATGCTGGCTAGAACATAGTTGCATGGGGATCACTTGAACGTCTATCCACTCAACTTTGCCACACGGGTCAGACACGCGATGTCCATCCGATCTTGTCCGAAAGCTGATAGAAAGGGGTACTGAAAGACTGAAAAACCTTTACTTGAAACAGGAAATAATGCGATAACTTTAGCATGCGGATCAATCGTTTACTCTACGACATTGGAAGTCATGGTTGTAGGATTGCCAAATTCTGTGGGATAGTAAAGGGAATTTGTGGGAATTCAGAGTAAAACAAGTATGTGGTTGAAATACAGCTGTATACGTGCTTTGGTAAAGCGACACTGAAGCTGAATCAGTACAAAAAGTACAAATATGCTATAATCAAGCTTCTGCCGTCTGTGCAGGCCATTATTTATTATTATTTCAGTTTATTCAATTTGCATTTTATTGAATATAATGGTTGTCATTTTTGAATAAAATTGCATCAAGAATATTTCATCCGAAAGCTGTTTATTATCATTCCCCTTGGCATACTGAAGGTCATAAATAAATCTGTATAATACTTACAACACATTTCCCAATGCAGTAAAATCATGATCTGATCAGGACCCAAGGAAGAATGTGCTGGACATGCCAAGAATCTGGATCATTATCAGCTCATAGGTCCGAAGATCAGTGATCCTCTGCGCTAAACACTGCTAGCTTTAAAAACGTAATATTGGGCTTCAAAATAGGTTGTAAATTAAATACGGGTATGACAATAAAATAAAATTTAGGGGTCTCTATGGATGAGTTCAGAATAAAGCAAGCATAAGCATGTCAGAATCAACGTGGTTACGTTTACAATCATCGTACCAACAACATTTTCTTCAAACAAGTAAAACAACCCAAATGCAAATGGCAATTACAAGCTTATGGTAGTGTTGTCACAAGTGAAATGTTACAGTGAATAGCTTACCATTGGTACGATTCGGAGCCTTCCTCGAGGCCTGGTAATATCCCCAGAAGTAGCCCTGTGGTAGCAGACCTCAACCGATCCCCAAGCGGTAGGAAATACATTTCATATATCTTCAGCAGGGCCGGACGTACGTTGGACGCTGCATTGGCCATGAGAGGAAACAAACCCGAGCTGAACAAAACAAGAGAGAGGTGCTTATGTACTGCATGCCAAAAGGAATAATGAACGCTAGTGCTGTGACACAGTACAGGTGACAACAGGTGATGTCGTACTGCACACATAGCACTTTTTGCGAAATAACAACCACGACACTGGTTCATAAGGCCATCGTTGGGAGGAGCACTGACCTGTACACATACAGCTCGTCAGCAAGCTTATCACTACCGATCAGTTTGAACACGGTCTCATACACCTCGATGGCCTTCAGATGAACGCCAGCAGGCAGGGCCGGGTGCATGCACTGAGCCAACCGCTTGCCAATCGTCATCCTCTTAGGAATGATGGCATACTTGTGGCTTGCCAGGATCTGAAAAATGCACACAATAAAGCCTCAGACCCATCAGTAGCTACCGATGCAAAACAATCGTGGATCGTCAAACAACACTATGTGGCTACAAAGTACTCATCAATTTCACCACATCAATCCACACAATGGAGATATTTCGACCAATTTAATGCTGTCTGATCAGTCAAGCTTGCTTTGGTATCATCAAATTTGCCATCTTGCTATACAAATATGAATAAATTTTTGATGCCTAGAGATGTATGCTCCTATCGTCTGAACGGATATTTCTGACAGATGCCAACAGGTCATGCACCGTGGAAAGTGATCAGCCGTGTCTCACAGATGGTTTCATTATTACGGGTTCTGACTTGAGACATCTCTTCTGCAACGATAAGCCATGATAAGGCAAAGAAAGGCCACACAACATAGCCAGGAAAGGTTGCCACTAATTGACTTGTAGCTGGCATCCCACTGTAACCGGCAATACAAGTTTCGATGTGGTTACCAGCTACCTGGTGAACAACTTTGAAAAGTCATTCGGGAAGTGAGATATACTTCTCGAGATCAAGACCCTACAGTTAACCATAAATATAAATATAATTCATTTATATAGCACCCCAAGAGAACTTGATTTCTATTCAGGCACTTCACATATGCCTCGGGGCTCGAGCCCACGACCTCAGCCAGACCTTGGTCTGGGCAAGCACCTTAACTGCTGGACCAAACCGAGCTCGGCCATGAAGCTTGACATACAGCTCCAGCTATGGCAGACTGGCCATGTTCGTCACAGTAAGTCTGCTGTCTAAAATAACCCATTTCATGTGCGGTGAAACATAGAGATCGGCTTTTAATTTAACTACATGAGTCTTAAGAACACTTCTTTTCCTTTTGCCACCACATTGTCATCATTACTCGGGACTTTAGAATCCAGGCTGGTCATGCAATTCATATTCATCATTACTTCCTGTTGTCACTTTGACCTAAAGTGTGCATCTCTCCAAGACACTAGTTTTCCACTAATAACAGCAGCTGAATCTTAATTAAACACAGCCAAAGATGTCTGGAGAAGAATTTGTTTACCATACTCAGCAAACTCAGGGTCAGCGGAGCATATCCCATGAGTTATGAAATCGGGAGCTGGTGGCCGAGGTAATAATAATAATAATAATTAATAATAATAGAACATCTGTATAGTGCCCTCAGAGAATTTAATCTCTTTCTTGGCACTTTATAGATGGTGTATAGAAAACATTCCCAAATGATAGGTGGTAACATCCGCAAGCAGCAGGCAGAGTGTAAGCAGATACATGCACATGTGAAAGACGAATCACGAAGACCTACCGAATGCTGTAATAAATAGGTACGTTTTAAGCTTCTTTTTAAATGTTGTCATTTAAGGTGACGTGATGTGTGTCAGTTGTGAGTTCCAGGCTTTGGGAGCATATGAACTAAAGGCTGGTTTGGTCTAGCGGTTAAGGTGCTCGCCCCGACCAAGGTCTGAGGTCGTGGGCTCGAGCCCCGAGGCATATGTGAAGCGCCTGAATGGAGACTAAGTTCTCTTGGGGCGCTATATAAATGAATTATATTATATATTATATTAAAGGCACATTTCATTTTCAAACGGTTTTGAGGTTCGCACGAGGGTGGCTAAACGATTCGAGTCAGAACAGTGGGCTGTATGGTTCTTTGCCTGGTGGGAGAGTAGTTCTGATAGGTAGGCAAGAGCCACAGAACTGAGGAACCTAAAAGTAAGTGACAGAACCTTGAAGTCGACACATTGCTTGATTGGGAGCCAGTGCAGGTCGGCAAGAAGTGGTGGGATGTGGTAACTGCAATGTTCACGACAGACGAGCCTAGCTGCAGAGTTTAGCACCAACTGAAAGCGCCTGATTGCTCTCGAGGAGCCATGACCAGTAAGCAGTGAGTTACAGGGGTCGAGACGAGATCTCCCAAATGCATGGACCAGTTTCAATGCAGTATCTCAAGCCCAAATTTTAGCATTGTTATGCACCTCAGCTAATGTAAAGCGCCTAGAAAGAGATTGAGTTTTCCGAGGGCACTTTATCAAGTGTATTATTATTATTATTATTATTACTATTAGCTGAAAGTAGGTAGACGATTGTGGAGTTGATGTGGTTGTCTAATAAAAGGTCTTTTTGGAATAGGACACATAGATCACGTGCAGATTCAACAGGAGATTTGCTGGCAGAGCCGATTTTGAATGTTAGATTTTACGATTTCTGAACTACACTTGGTTTGTCAATAACTAGTAAGTTAGTTTTACCATCATTCAATTTAGGAAAGTTTGCCGCCATTCATGTGCAATTGTCATCCATACATGCAGCAAGGGTGCATAGAGAATTCCACGAGTTCGAGATCTGGGAGGGATCAAAGCAAAGGTACAACTGAGTGTCATCTGCATAGAAGCAAAAGCCTGGATTGTGCTTGGTGATCACATCGGAAAGAGGGAGAATAACGATCACATCGGTAAGAGGGAGAAAATAAACTGTGAAAAGAAGCAGACCGAGCACAGAGCCCTGAGGTAACCCGTACTTAAGTGGTTTCTTGGATGATCTATGTTCGTTCACATCAATATTTTGTAGTCTCCCACTGAGATAAGACCTGAACAATTGCAGTGCCAGTGATGCCCAGGTGAGATTCGAGATGCTCAAGAATGACTTTGTGATCAATAGTATCGAAAGCTGCCGAAAGATCAAGCAGAACAAGCAGAGAGACTTTACTCAAGTATTCATTCCTGAGAAGGCCGTTCGTTATACACCCTAAGCAATGTTGACTGTGGAGTGATGAGCTCTAAATCCAGACTGGAACTTACTTGCTAGGTTTGAGGTCTTATTTTAACAGTTCAGTTGGTCTGCCACAACAGTTTCTTTGATAGTAAGAGGAGGAGGGAGACTTGACGGGAGCTGCTCAAGTCCTTTTGGTCTAACTTTGCTTTCTTAATTATTGGCCTAAGAACAGCCTTTTTGAAAGGTGCAGGGACATGACCTGAGGCTAAGGACATATTTATTATGTTAGTTATGCATGGCAGCAACAGATCTAAGCATTGTAGAAGTAGGACCGTCGGAATAGGGTCTAGACGACTGTTGGTTTTTTTATACTGGAAGATGAATTTCAAGATAAGGTCACTCGTGGCCTTCTTGAATGTAGACATCGAGGTGGTACATGAAATCGATGAATAGGAGTCCTGTTTTGATGTAATTGAGGGACAGGGGTCCAGAGGGGATGCTGCAACCTTAGAGATGAACTCTCTTATCTTGTCTATCTTGCTGACAAAGAAGCCAGAGAAGCGATCGACTTGGTCATTACAAGGATCCCGAGGTAAGGAGCTAACCTGGAAGCGTTTAAGGAAATGTTTGATCGTAGACATAAGTATTTTTGTAGTGTGCCTCTGAGATTCAAAAATGTGTTCATAGACGCTAGAATTGACCCCTGCTAGGATCGACTGGTATGATCTACTGTAGTTCTCGAAAGCCAGACTATGGACAGTCAATCCTGATCATGATATGCTTCTCAAGATTGTGCTTAGTAGACCGAGCTAGTTCCATAGCTGTTGCCCTTATTGTCACATGGGTAGTGTAAGCCAATTTGCAATTAAACCTCAGCATGCCCAAGTGCACATATCTGTAACATTTAACCAATATTTTGCAAGGATTACTAGCCTTAAGCATTACCAGCCTTAAGCATTAACATTACCACCACCATTACGGCATTAAAAGCCACCTGACCACATAGTGATAAAGCAAAAAAAAAAGTAAGTAGTATTGCAGCAGAAGATTCTTAGTGGCTTTCATCTCTGTTTGCAGCTGGCAATAAAGAACTGCCTGCTGCACGACACACGACCCGCGACCGAGGTCGTGTCAAATGTATGCACTTGCACCTGGGCTAAGACCTTGGGACAAAACAGCAACGTGTGGCAGTCTTCAGAGTGATACTTACAGAGCAGCAGAGATTCGGATTAACGATTAACCTTGCTCATTCGTCCATGCGTCCAAACAATGGCTGTGGCTACTGACAGCCAGCTAACTCTGATTGAATGCCAGACAAAACAGTTTCTGCACCTCGGAAAGCCAGGAGGGCTGCCGGTTGATGGCTTGTGTTGGCACATGCATGTGTAGGATGTTCACCCATGTAAGCGAGCAAGCTAGATATACCTTAGTATACAGGACTATGCCAAAACAAGGCCGGCCGATCATGTAATTTAATGTAATGTAATGTAATGTAATGTAATGTAATGTATCTCCGTCAGTAACTCCACAAAGTCATAAAGACCATGTGGGTGTTACGCAGGAGAGTTTTGTATAGCTCACTCACAGCCTAAGCAGCTTTCGGTACGCATTCGGTAGCCAACAGACTTCGTCTCACGCAACGAAGAGAAAGTGGGAAGCATAGCAGACTTAGGAGAGCAGTTGAGGTAGTGAGTAGCATAGAAGTAGCAGTTCAGGACCTCTGAAAAAGATGTGCCATAGTCGGCAGTTGGAGAGTAGATGTCGTTGCGTAAGAATTGTAGAAGCGAGTTCCACAGTCTAGGACCTGCAGAGCTAAAGCTTCTGTCGCCAACTGTCTTTAAGCGGAGGAATGGGACAGCTAATTTATTGTCCACACAGGACCTGAGGGCACGAACAGGCTGAAACTGATGCAGCAGTTCAGCTAGGTATGAAGGAGCCAAGCCGTGGCGGGCCTTGTGGGTCAGCATAAGAACTTTGCTCTGTATCCTTTGCTCAACCGGCAACCATCCTAGCTCTTCCAGCAAAGGTGACACGTGCTCAAACCGCTGGGACTTGAAGACCAGCCTTGCAGCCATATTCATAGTCCGCTGTAGTGGCATAATAGCTTTCTTTGGTAGCCCAGCCAAAAGGGAATTACAATAATCAAGCCGAGACAGAACTAAAGAGCTAGTTATGCAGGTAGTGATGGGATTCCGTAGTTGTTTCGGCCCACACCACCATACGCAGTACTTTCCGAAAGCTGCCGGGTAAGTTAATGCATTTTTTGGAAGCACTCTATACACCAGGTCAATCCTAGCGCCCCTCAATCCCCCAGCTACGGTTCAATATTAAATGTTTGGCAGAAATATCCTGCAGTATTCGAATCCTGGAACCGAGAATCAAGAATGCACGATCGGTGTGTTAGCAAGCACGGCTGGATCGGCGGAATGAAAAGCGGAGTAGCAGAGAGCCGACGAACGGCACAACGTGCGTAAAGCGAAAGAGAGAAGGAGAGCAACAAGCTCGCGTCACCGAGCTCACCTTGTTGAGTTTGGTGAGCGCTGAAATCAGATCGGCCCATTCACTGGGGTTCTCGAATCCCTTCAGGGCCTTCTCGACTTGGCCGACATAGGCTCTATACTTGGCATCGCCAAGCAGTTGATAGTCGTCTGAAGTCATCAAGTTCATGACTAATGGTGTTGGTTCACTTGAGTACAGCTAGTGATACTGCTCTCTGCACTTGCTGCCACACCGCCACGCAGAAAGTACGGAGGATAACCTGCAAGTTCACAAGCCCACCGGCCGGGCCTAAGTTAAACACGCTAAATACAAACATGGCCTGAATGCCAGAACGAGGCTAAGAAAAGTGCACACATAGTTAAGAATGAGTGCTGCTACTCAAGCTTCACGGTGAAGCACAAACAGCACGGTCACCAAAATAGAGCATGTCACGACGGACTGCGTAGCCAGTTAATAGCATGATTTGAACAGGCCGTGCTGCAGAAGCCAAGCGGCACTGAAACCCCAAGCGCTAAGCAGCACACTGGCTCGTGTGTGCTCAAGTGAGACTGCAAGGCCTCACAACTGTTGCAGACAGTCGCATTCCCGGTATCACAGCCCACTGTGCCGTACCACGGGTTACTGCTGCAATTTCCATCGCATGCCCGCCAAAGCATTCAGCGGCTGCTCCGCCGTGAAATTACTGGCCGCTGAAACGCAAGAACACTGACTGGAAGCTGATCTCACGCAGCCCATTCTTCAGCCTTCTGCCGAACAAGAGCATACCCAAGAAGAACTATCTATAGCTTTGAGCTATGTGTGCCCAGTTGCCTGAGCTTGATTAGCTGGCCACCACGCTCTAGCTTAAAATATATCCGTAATCCATTTGCATAGCACCGTAAGAGAACTCAAATCTCCACTCAGGCACTTCACATACAGCACGGGGCTCGAGCCCCTAAACGGCTCGAGCCCACGACCTCGGTAGTCGAATACGTTCACCTTGACCTCGGTCGTTAAGGGCGAGCACCTTAGTAGCTGGGCCAAACCAGCTTGACCAGCATTCATACACAAACCTAGTGTGACTTCGAATCACACCCTTTGCCCATCACTTGCCACCAATGGCTCGGTAAGCTAGAGGGTTTGGACCCTAGGGGTACATGGGGAGGAGGCTGGGGTTTTCAGCCACTGTAGGCCCAGAACCTAGTAGCTCTCAGAGCGACTGAACCGGTCGGCCGATGACTTTTCCAATTAATGAAGGGCATGACACTACCTTTACATGTGAGGAAATGCAGACCTTAAACGCATTCGCCAGACGTGGCCTTGTCCGGAAAGGCGGTAGCAAAATGCATTGCAAACTACGCAAGATCCTGCTTGTGGCAGTGCCGTCGTAAACTATTTGAACCTGTTTGAGTAGTCTAGCAGCAAGTGACCAGCACCAGGGAAGACCTAGCTTTTCCTACACAGAACAGCAAGCCAAACAGCACTTCGGCAAACTCAGAGAGGAGACAGAAAGAAGTTGACAACCTGCTAGGACGCTCCGACAAGTCCACTCAAGTTGGCATCAAAACAAAAGCACCAAGCATGATAAAATTCGTGTCTAATCCAACAAACCGGCACTTCACTTACTATGGGTTGAAAACTGGTGAGTGGTCCCAAGGCTTATGCTTCTCGTGTCCTATGTCAGACATTCAGCATCCGAGGTCGGCTAAACCACACGTTCTCCATTTTGCCCAGCAGAGTGCCACGACGTTCCATAGGGGTTTTCGGTGCTGTACATGCAGCAAGTCTTGAATCGGTTGGGCGACACTGATGTTTTTATTTGTTAACTGTTAAATTCTGATTAAGCGGTCAGCTTTTTGTAATGTGCACCTTCAGCAAGGCGTCAGCAATAGGTGAGAAAGGACTGCAGTCTAACTACCGTAAACAGCAGCTGGCTGTGCAGCACAGACCATTAACCTTTAAATTGAATTTCTGTGAGACCAAAAGCAGCAGCATAAGATAGAAAGTCGGCCTTTCCCATGAGTGCTCGGTTACAGTAGGAGAAAAACTCGGTGGCATCTCGTGCAAGTCAGCCATACAAAATCCACAAAAGACACCAAATACGTATGTGCATGCGTATGTGCAGGAAGTAGAAGCAGCTGGTGACTTGTGCAATCTGTGTGTGCCCTATTAATCTCCCCTCACACTCATTTTTTCTCTCCTAGACATCTATAAACCCTTATCATATTTCTAACTGTCCTGGCTCGGTCCAATCGTTCCTTCGGTAAAACCTACCAAACCTTTCTTCTTTTTTTAATCCTCAATGCAAACCGTGAGGTACAAGAGCACAGCTACAAAAAACAATGAATTTTCTGCACTCTTAACCAGATAAAGGAATCCCAAATACGAAGTAAAATCTGGAATCTGACAATGGCAATTGCAGCAGATGACAATCAATTATCAACTAACTACCAACACCATTGTGAGATCCACTGAAAGCTCGAAAATGGCACAGCCTATCTCTCTGCCTTGCGGTAATGTATCGGATGAATGCATACAAAGGCACGCCAGAGATCAGTTATTCTACAAGTGCCAAACCAGTAAGAGCAAAGATAAATGTTTGCACAGAAACAACGGCTGCTGCCAGTCAATTCGAGTGCAGGTGACAATTAATAATAATAATAATAATGCACATGATAAAGGGCCCTCAGATAACTCAATCTCTTTCTATGCGCTTTACATTTGCTGCAAAGGGAAACACGATTGAATGATGAGTAATATCATACTTGATAAACATGAATAACATGGTTAGGGGTGACATGCACAGGGTCAGCATGCAAATGTGGTTAGTGGCAGCATGCACAGTGTCAGCACACATAAGCACAAGACGGACGAATCATAGGGACCCACTAAATGCTGCCCTAAATAGACAATTCTTCAGACTACAGTAGTCCTAAACTGTACAACCCCTACCCAAGAGTGTTTAGTGAAAATCTTTGTACCAATAAAGCCGACGGTAAATCTATTGCCCTGCGGTGATAGCCATCCCTCAAGCAAACTGGTCCCACAATCAATGCCACACGATATGAGATCCGACGTGAACCTGATATTCACGAGGTAACTCTACCACATTATTAAGGCTATTTTCAAGAGGATGTTTTCAAATATAAATGCTAACCTCGTGCTGTGAAATTGCTCCCCAAATAAACGAGAACGATCAGCAACCACGAGCATAGGCTGAAGACAGTGCAATACGGCAATCGCGACAACACTTGTAGCAAGAAGTTTTTCCATGTTAGCTCTTTATTGGTTACCGTAAATTACCATAATGATACAGGTCGGGACCATCGTGGATTGCATGCATTGCTTACCTATTTCTCCAGTGTCAGTAAGTTAGGAGCATCGAGGCACAGCAATTTGATCAGGGTTGCAAAGGTAGAATAGCAGGTTATAAATTCGGGCTGCGGCACGAGGCTAACCTCAGGCAACGATTTCTGTAGCGGCCACAGCCATTAACCTTCGCGCACATAGTCAGCAGGTCGCACGGCGGGGAATGGGCAGCTGGTATCGAAAACCCCTATGGAACGTCGTGGCCCTCTATTGGACAAAATGGAGAACGTGCGGTCTAGCCGACCTCGGGTGCTGAACGTCTGACTTATGACACGAGAGCAATAAGTCCTGACCACTCATCTGTTTCGACCCATAGTAAGTGAAGTACTAGCACTGGCTTAATGGACTGGACACGAATCAAGCGCATACCAGTCGAAAAACGCACTGATCCAACAACAGACCAGAAGACCAAGTTCGCGAAACCTCATCCGAAATCACCATAGTTGGAACCTTCGGATTCCAAGCCTACAATCGCGTCTGGTCAAGTCGTAATCGCGTCGGTCAAGCCACAAGCAGCTGACTCAAGTGGCTGACCAGCCGCTGAATCATGAAGTTAATAGCGAGATCAACTTAATGTCCGAAACCACTCACCACTCACTGCAAGTTTTCGCAGCTTAGGCTCGCCGACACCGCTAATCCATTACAGGGTTCATCGTCTAGAAATTGCTAAATTTTCAATCGTCGCCAGCGTGGGCGCCGCCATCAAACCGGCTTCCGGGAACAACATCGTTTTGTGGAACCGCCCGTAGGTAGGACGGCGGTATTTAAAGCGCCTTAATTAAGGGGGCTCTTTTCGCCAATGGCCTTCAAGCGAAACAATAAAACATCAAATTTATTGTTCAAAGAGGACCTGAGAGCATGATGAGGCTGAAACTAGTACCGCAGTTCAGCTATGTCTGAAGAGGCGAAGCCACGGCTAGGCTAGTGAGTCAAGTTTAATTGCCCTGTATGCGTCGATCAACCAGCGACATCGTAGCTCTTCGGTAAAAGAGGCAAGTAGCGGAATCTCTTTTGATCGTTTGACCAGCCGCTCAGCTATTTTCATCACCAGCTGTAGATTATAAATGACTTTTTTCGGTAGCCCAGCCGAAACTGAATTGCCGTAGTCCAGTCTTGACTGTACCGGGGAGTCGGTAAGATCTTTAGCAAGCCAGCCCGATTGGCAGTCCCTGGTGTTGGGCAGAGATTGACGACTGTGACTAACTATGGAAACAATCTTCTGAATGAAACTAAATGTCAAGCAGTTGATGCATAACAATGGCTGCGGCGGCAGCAGGTCTTGTGGAAGTCTCACGGAGACACAGCGGGCGAACGTGAGCGATTAATGAGACTGCTTTATTAGTCTCAACGGGCACATATAGGAGAGCTCGATTAATCACAGCATGCGACAAGAAATATAACATACATTAGTGGCCTGACGCTGCGCTTCGTCAATGGAGCCGTGATGGCATACTAGGTAAGGCGGTTGCTTTCACGGTTGATCCTGCGACGGGCCACAGCCTGGAACTCCCTCCCGACCTGCGTCAGAACATCCCCTGACCTGACCACATTTAAAAGGAACCTAAAAACACACCTATTTAGGACAGCATTTAGTGGGTCCCTGTGATTCGTCCTTCACGTGCCTATGCGTGCTGACACTGCATGCTGCCACTAACCACATTTGCATGCTGACCCTGTGCATGTCACCCCTAACCATGTTATTCATTTTGTTTGTTTTTCAAGCATGATTTTACTTACCATTCAATTGCATTTCCCTTTGCAGCAAATGTAAAGCGCCTAGAAAGAGATTAAGTTCTCTGAGGGTGCTTTATCAAGTACATTATTGTTATTATGGGCGATCCTTCATCGCCACTGCAAGCGGTGGTGATAGCCCTAAAGGTTCTTCTGTCGCTATACAAAAAGAGGCTGTTAAATCAACTAGGATTTATTTATTCTATTTTACTATTGGCCACGGGTAAGTCATTTTCATTAGTGTCAGGGCGCTTCGCTGATTGCAACAGCCGTAGCCGCAGGTGCACACGACACAGTCCTCAAAGAGTTATGAGTACATAACTTATAACATGATAACTTATATATAACGACCCAAGTTATGAGTACATAACTGTCGCACTACAACACGAAGTTTTTTATTCCAGCTGTACGTTTAAGATGTCGTATGAGTTCGCTTTAATCATCGCTTAGCTTAAGAAATTGGCCGAAATCCAGAATTGAATGTCTGCTTATAAGGCGTTCAGTTTGTCTGTCGCTGCAACTTATTCCGTTTATTTAAGTGTCAAAAAGAAGCCCTGGTTTGGCGAGGGGTCAGGCGTTCGATTTAAGTGACCAGGGTCGTGGGCTCGAGCCCTGCAGCTAAAGCGACTGGATAGAGATTAATTTCTCTTAGGGTGGTGCTGCGCAAATGAATTGTATTTTTATTTATTTTTTTACTAGGAACTTGTAATGGTTCTTCGCTAGACCAAGCAAAGATCTCTGACTAAAGTCTTTTAGCAGCTGTGCCTCCAGCAAACCTCAAATCCTTTGGAGACCGTCCTTAGTTTGTATGCTCTCACAGCAGCAACCCGACAAAAGCTCGTCGATAAAAGGGCGAATGCTTGCCACCTCGACAAATCCCCTCGCGAAAAAGCGCAAAACCATAATAATAATTTTTTAAATATACGGTTTAATTGATTTAGCCGACTTTTTCTCTTCCAGATAAATTTCTATTATACAAAAAAGAAAGAAATATTGCTTTTTACGGTTGGTGTGGACGTAATAATAGTATGTCCAGTTTTGTCGTGCATTAATAATACAAACTGTGAATCCAAAAAATATCGTGTCAGATTTCGAGAATGCCAGTCATAATGCGCGTTCAACCATCTCTTCCGGAGCGCAGCTAGTTTGGATTCTCGGTTGATCATGGACAGCATTTCTGGAGCAAGGTTCAAGATTTCAATCTTGCAACAGAGTACCGCGACTACGAAAACCTGTGAATGCACGTCAAAACAGTTTTAGCTCTGAGCTCCGTTCCTTTAGCTTTATGTTCCTGCTGCTTTTTACGAATTGCCCGATGACTGTCCTCCTCAATGGCACCATTGATCAACTACTAGAAAGATGTGTACAATGCCAGACAGCTAACAGGTTGATGTGCAAATCCAAGGTTTGATTTGCACGTGCGGGATTTTTGTGGTCCCACGAATAACTGCAAGACAGCTGCCATTTAAGCGATAAATCCCAGAACGTACGCTGCGGTTTGACTCCAACAAATTATACAAAATGGCGTTACGGGTTTACCCACCAAATTTCATGCAATTGCGCTTTCGCGTTCTCGTGCCATAGTCTCAAATGACCCGTATCGACCAGCCTCTCAACATATCCGAACTTCAACACAGCTTCCATTTCTACAATAAGCGTATGCAGCAGTTTAATACTAATTTTTAGAAAACCGTTTTGGAGTTCACCAACAAAGTTTCACGGCATATCGCATGGGATTTCTCTTGCTACGGTCCCCAATGGCCCGGACCAGTGAGCCTCCCTGCATATTCCAACGGCAATACAGCTGCCATTTCCACGCTAGGCGTCGGACAACTGCGATTTGATTCCACTTTACCGACAACCGGGTTCCAGTACTACACCCAAAATTTAGTGTAATTGCACGTTCGCGTTCTGATGTCATGGCTTCAAATGGCGCGGACAAGCCAGCCTCCCTCAATATTCAAACTGTGATACAACTGCCATTTCCAAAATAGGTATTGTAAAACTACGGTTTTTATTCCACGTAATAGAAAAGATGTTTTCGGGTTTACCTACCTAATTTCTTGATATTGGGCGGGCGTATTTTAATGCTACGGCATCCAATGGCCCAGGTCACCAGAGGCCATTGCAATATACCGCGTGAGCGAAATCGCATACAATTTTATGGGTTAATCCGGAGCACTGTTTTCCACGGTATGCATCAGAGCCGCTGTTTCACGACGCCTACTGATAGAACCGTAGCTTTAATCGCAGTTCAGAAATAAGAGCGGGCCGAACCACTGGAGGTCATTGCATAGCATGCAATTTGGTTGGTAAACCCAGAACACTGTTTTCCATAATGCGAAAGGAAAACCGCAGCTTCGCGACGGCAGCTTTTGATACTATCGATCAACGATAGTCCTTCTTGAACGCCGCTCATCTCGCCTGGGCATCACTGGCACTGCTCTGCGGTGGTTCAGGTCGTATCTTAGTGGGAGACTCCAGAGTATTGATCTGAATGGACACATGAATACTCTGGATCAATACTCATCAATCATCCGAGGTACCTCAGGGCTCCGTGCTAGGTCCGGTTCTATTCACGGTTTGAACTCTCCCTCTTGCCGATGTGATTTCCAAGCACGATCTAGGCTTTCACTTCAATGCGGACGACACGAAGTTGTACCTTTGATCACTCCCAGCCTTCGAGCACCTCGAATTCTCTCTCAACTCCCTTGCTGCATGCATTGATGACATCCGCACATGGATGGCAGCAAATTTTCTTAAACTAAATTGTGATAAAAATAACTTTACTAGTTACGGTCAAACCAAAAGTGATTCATAAATTGGAAAGGCTAACGCTCAAAATGGGCTCTTCCAGCGTATCCCCTGTTGAATCTGCACGAAATCTAGGTGTCATGCTCCAAAGTGACCTTTCGTTAGACGACCACATCAGCTCCACAGTCAAGTCTGCCTACTTTCAGATAGTAACATTGCTAAAATTCGGGCTTGTTTAGATAAGGAAACCACGTCCAAGTTTGTCCATGCATTCGTGACATCCCGTCTTGACTTCTGCAACTCACTGCTTGCTGGCCTACCGGAATCTGCATTCAGACGATTACAGCTGGTGCAAAACTCCGCAGCTAGGCTTGTCTGTCGTAAGCGTCAAAGTTGCCACATCGCACCACTTCTCGCCGACCTGCACTGGCTACCAGTCAAGCAATGGATCGACTTCAAGGTTTTGTCACTCACTTTTAGGTCCTTCATTCTTTGGCCCCAGCCTACCTATCAGATCTACTCCCCCACCAGGCCAGGCCTCTTACCACCGGCTTTCGAAATCTAACTGTTTACCAATACCTCGTACAAACCTCAGATCCTTTGGAGACCGTGCATTTAGTTCATATGCTCCCAAAGCCCGGAACTCACTCCCGCCTTCCATCGCGACATCCCCTGACTTGACTACATTTAAAAAGAAATTAAAAATGCACCAATATATGACAGCATTTAGTGGGTCCCAGTGATTCGTTCTTTACGTGCTTATGCGTGCTGACACTGTGCATGCTGCCACTAACCACAGTTGCATGCTGACCCTGTGCATGTCACTCCTGACCATGTTATTGATGTTGTTTATCAAGTACGATACCACTCACCATTCGATCGTGTTTTCTTTGCAGCAAATGTAAATCGCCTAGAAAGAGATTGAATTCGCTGAGAGCGCCATATCAAGTATATTATTGTTATTATTATTGTTTAAATGGAAGCTGTATCTCAGTTCAATTACTTAGGAAGCCTGGCGACCCCGGGCCATTCGAGGCCATAACGAGGCCAACGCGAAAGTGCAATCGCATGAAATTTTGTGGTTTAACCTGGAATGCAGTTCTCTATCACTTTAAATCAAAATCGCAGATGCGGGAACTGTTTTTTGTTGACATTGCTGCTTTATTGCTGTTCGAATTTTTTTATGGCCATTTAGGCCGGACCATCGGAAGCCATAGCATGACAGTGTGCAAGTTCAATCGCATGAAATTTGGTAGGTAAACCTGGTAAACTGTTTCCCATAATGTGTATTTGAAACTTCACATGCAAAATGCTTACTGTGGAAATGGTAGCTGTATCGCAGTTCGATTATTTAATGCTGCCATCTGGGCCATGCCACTGGAGGCCATAGCATAAAAACGTGAAGGCGAAATCGCATGAAATCTGGTTTGTAGACGTGGAACTCTATTGTCTATCATTTGGAATCAAAATAGCAGTTTAAGAAGTCTTTTTTTTAAACATAAGCTTTATTGCAATTCATACGTTTTTGGCTGCCATTTGGACCGGGCCATCGGAGGCTATAGCATGAGACCACGCTGTAGGATAAAGTTGGGTGGGGTAAACTTGGCATAATATGCTCTATTATTTGGACTATAAACAGCAGTTGCGCGAATTTTTTTGGAAATGGCAGCTGTATCGCCATAGGACTGTGTAAGTAGGCTGGCTGACCACGGCCATTTTAGGACATAACGACAGCACGCACGCGCAATGGCATGCAATTTAGAGGGTAAACCTGTAAAAACATTCTGTATAATTTGGAATCATAACCGAAGTGTTCTGATTTTTGTCGTGGAAATGGCCTGTATCGCAGCTATATTCGTGGGACCCGAATGTTTGTGCTCGCGTCATCAACAAACTACCTCATAACAGTACCTAGTAGGAGATTACCTTCAAGGAGTAGCACACAACCTGAACATCTAATTAAAAAGAGGCTAACATTATTAGGCTTTATTAGCTATTTCTACATAACTATACCATTTCAAAATATATTGAAAAGCTGGCATAAATTATAATGTGATGTGAGTTATATTATGCAATTACTTTCTTTCATGGAATACTCAGATTATGAATATCTATTTAAAAAAGAATTCCTTGCATTATTTTTGCGCACTTTTTCGAAGCGCCTTTGTCGAAGCGCCAATGTCATTGCGAGCTGTCGTCCTGCGCGCTTTTGTCGAGTTATCTCCACAGCCTGGAGCTCGCTCCCAACTGACGTCACGACGTCCCCTGACTTAACATTTAAAAAGTAGCTAAAAGCGAACCTGCACCTCAATGCATTCGCTGCGTCCTCGTGAAGTGTCCTACGGTGTGCTTACACTCGGAGCAGCAGCCGCCGCCGCCGCCGCCGCCGCCGCCGCCGCCGCCCCACCGGCTGACGCGCTCGCTACGTGAACGCTAGAGCCGCTCGAATTAAACCCGCCACTCAACAGCGCATGCACTCGCTCGTCCTTCGTCATACAACAGTCGCATGCAACACGTGTGCGTGAGCTGCATCCACATCGTGCTTCGCTCAGGCGACAGCTTTTGGAATCGGCCGCCAACTTATCTCCGTCTCCGTAACGCCTTAAAATTACCTGTGGGAGAAGCCCGCGGGAACCCTACAGGCGAGTGCTTGTGAGTCGCTGGTCGCCAGCGACTTTCGCGCAGAGATTCTCAGCTTGAGCAACATTGATTCAAATTACGGTGCACATAAATACTTCTCGGTGCACTTTACCCCAAAATCGAAAGCGTTTGGGCGGACGAGCTGCGGCTCTAACGTACGCGAACAACCGATTGGCTATTTTAAGCGGTTACCCATAAGCCGACAGCGGGAAAAGCAACGTCGGGGGTTGGCCGGCGACTTCCGGGTGGTGTCAGGATCGCGCCGTTGTTTGCGTTCGGCCACTGCGTTGTCCGAACGTTCGCAATTGAATTACGACCGATTGGACTGCATGCAGACCGTCGAAATATGCTATTTATTTCGGTAGTGGGTGCTGTATTTCTGGCTTGCAGCGGCTGGACCGATGCGGCCAACGAGTTCCTTTCGCCGTGCGTATTTCCTAAGGAGAAGCATGACAACACTGACATCGAACGACTGTTGCAGATTATTAACCTGAAGTGAGTAATAATAGTCTCGGCTGCTACTGTAGTTACTTAATACATACCGCCGTGAAGCGTAGTCGGCTAGCTGGCAGCGGCGTGCTTCCGCGAGGGAGGCGTCGTGCACTGGAGCTATCCAGGTCTTGCTCCTTGCGAGCCACAACTTGATGCCGCTGCAACACAAAGTCAAAGCAACGATATTCACCGAGAGATAATAGTTGCTCAATCCAAGCACCGACCGATGCAGCAACTTTTCAAGCCGAATTACCGTGCGCTGTCTGTTTGCTAGGGCTCCCTAGCGACCATAGTAAGCGACTACTCGGCTAGAACGGTAGTGAATGTAATGTATCTCCGTCTGTAACTCGAAAAAGTTACAGCGACTATGTGGGTTTTACACAGGAGAATTTTCTGTAGCGCACCTAAAGCCTATACGGCTTTTGGTATGCATTTGGTAGCCGACGGACTTCATCTCACGTGTTGAAGAGTAAGTGAGAAGCATAACTGAGTCAGGAAGGCAGTCGAGGAAGTGAGTAGCATGGAAGTAGTAGCTTCGGATGGCTGGAAAGGATATGCCTTAGTCGGAAGCAGGAGAGTAAATGTCAGTGCGTAAGAATTGTGGAAGTGTGTTCCACAGTCCAGCCCCTGCAGAGCAAAAGCTTCTGTCGCCAACGGTCTTTAAGCGGTGGAATGAAACAGCTAATTTATTGTCCATTGAAGACATGAGGACACGAGGAGGCTAAAACTGGTGCCGCAGTTCAGCTAAGTATGAAGGAATCAAGCCGTGGCAGTCTTTTTGGGTCTGTGTAAGAAAGTTGCTCCGATCTGTTATCGAGGCTCCTTCAATGAAGAAGACGTATGGCTAAACATTTTTTGGACTAGCCTTGCAGCGTTATTTATTATCTGCTGCAGGCTTGATGACTTTTTTTCGGTAGCCCAGCTAAAACGCAATTGCAGTAGTCCAGCCTAGATCAAACCAAGGAGCTTGATATATTTTTATAGCAAGCCACTGCCGTAGACAGTCGCCAGTTAGACCAATCTTAGAAATGTAATTCACTTGTATAGCATCCTAAGAGAACTTAATCTCTCTTCAGGCATTTCACATATGCTACGGGGCTCGAGCCCACGGCCTTGGTCAGACCTTGGTCGGGGCGACCACCTTAACCAATGGCCAAACCAGTGCGACAGCTCTCCAAAGCATTTGATGCAGTTGACCAGCAGATCCATCTGGAATGTCTCTCTACACGCCCGAATCACTGGCACAGTGCTAAACTGGGTCCGGTCCTACCTCAGTGAGAGATGTCAGAGTGTAGACATAAAGGGCTGTCGGTCATCAAGGAGTGCTTACGATATTGTGTACATCACGTTTCGGACTTGGCCACCTTATTTTCACTGTCTAAGTCTCTCGTTAACGGCATAGCCCCCACACCTTACCACATTTGTGTGAGTTTCGCTTGCTCCCTTTCGAGCATCAAATCGATTTAAAGTCTTCTGTCTGGCTTACATGTTGCATACCTCTCTTTCACCCGCCTACCTATCCGACCTCCTTGCTAATCTAGTGTGCTCCTGGATCACGTGCACCTCAACATCTAGTCACCTGGCAGTCCCTCGAACTAAATTGAAATCTTGAGGGTCGAGCCTGCACCTCGTATGACCTGTAAGTCTGGAACCTATTTTTGGCTATGGTCACTACCTTACATCTATTAAGTCTCAGTCTTAAGTCTCACTGCTTGCTGGCCTACCGGCATGTGCAATAAATAAATAAGTACTAGCTTATTTAACAGCCTCTTTTTGTATATCGACAGGAGAGTCTTTGCGGCTATCACCACCGCTTGCAGTGGCGATAACTGATCGCCCACCACAGGATTCGAACCCACGACCTCGGGGCCGAGATCGTGAAAATCAGGCACTTGCAGCTGGTGCAAAACTCTGCAGCTACGCTTGTCTGTCGTGAGCAGTTGCCGCATCACACCACTTCTCGCTGACCTGCACTGACTACCAGTCAAGCAACGCATCGACTTCAAGGTTCTGTCGATCACTTTTAGGTCCCTTCATTCTTTGGCTCCAGCCTACCTTTCAGATCTACTCCCCCACCAGGCCAAGCATCATACCACCCGCTTTTCGGAAACTGTTTACCAATACCTCGTACAAACCTCAAATCCTTTGGAGACCGTGTATTTAGTTCGTATGCTCCCAAAGCCTGGAACTCACTCCCGACTTGCGTCACGACATCCCTTGACTTGACCACATTTAAAAAGAAATTAAAATCACACCAATGTATGACAGCATTTACTGGGTCCATGTGATTCGTCCTAATGTGCTTATGCATGCTGCCATTAACACACTAGGTAAGGCGGTTGCTTTCACGACCTCGGTTCCGAGGTCGTGGGTTCGATTCCTGCGGTGGGTGATCCTTTATCGCCATTGCAAGCAGTGGTGATAGCCTTAAAGGCTCTTCTGTCGCTATAGAAAAAGAGGCTGTTTAATCAGCTAAGATTTATTTATTTATTTAACCACATTTGCATGCTGATCCTGTGCATGTCACCCCTGGCCATGTTATTCATGTTGTTTATCAAGCATGATACCACTCACCATTCGATCGTGTTTCCTTTGCAGCAAATATAAAGCCCCTAGAAAGAGATTGAGTTCTCTGTGGGCGCTTTATCAAGTGTATCATTATTATTATTATTATTATTATTATTATCAGTTTAGACGCAGCTGGTCCGGTCAGATTTTCCTTTGCTGCAGTGGACTTGTCTTTTTGTGTTGAAGTGTGCTTTGTCTGTTTATCAGTGTGCAATTCAGTGCATGTTACTTGCCAGAGGACGTTGTGGCCGGTTGCTATTACTGTCTTCATATTAGCTTTAGCAGGCTGGCCCTAAGCGTGATAGTTGTTTGCTTTTACATATATAATAGCGTGCATGTCAGTAACCATTGGTTACCGATTCTCTTGGAGCAAATTGTAAAGCACCCGTAGAGGGATTTAGTTCACTCAGTGCGTTCACTATGCAAACGACCTATTAGTGATATTATTATTATATAGGTACCTTTTTGGCTTGCACTTGAATGCAGCCGCTAGCCTAAGGTCACTATTTGAACATACTTCTATTGCTCTACATTCACGGGTCTAGCAAAGATTAAGCCAAGGAGGAGCCACACCTCTACCGTGCAGCCAATCTTAGGAGGGCTGCAAGGGGTAGGTGGAGCAGCTTGGCCCTCCACTTTCCCACGATGGGTTTCAAGGGCCGTTGGCCCCCTTACCCATAGTCAATTGCTGGAGTGAAATGTTCCACTGAACCTGAGAACAGTGTGGCTATTATGCCGGACAGCTTTTTATATTACATTCAGAGCTGGTACAAAATCGGTGGTCATACATCAAATGTGGCAAGGCCGAAATGCGAAGCCTTGCTGAAGTAGCAGAACAGTCGAAGCGGCTTGCAACAAGCAGATAATAAGTTAGGTGGTGGCTATTAAGGAGGCACGGGAGTCAGTAGCAGGAGATCTGTCAGCATCGATGCATTGCTGATGCTGCTGTGGAAGTGAGCTCCACAGTCTAGGACCTGCATTGAAGGAGTGTCTTTCACCCACAGTCCTTTAATGCCATCAATTCAGGGAATGCCATACTACGTGGCATCAATCAGTCGTTCGGCAAAGAGCTCCAGACTGCTGGTATATAAGAACTGAAGGCTCGCTCCAAAGAATCTGAGGAGGTTGGCTAGAAGCCTGGCCAAGTGGGAGGAGTCAGTGTAGCTGTTTCTGCAGGGGAATACTCACGGACTAAGTGGTTTGGATTACACTGAATTTTTGAGCTAGGGAGCAAAGACGTTTAAATTGAGCTGCAGTACGTTGAAGTCAGTGCATGGCTTGATGGTAAGGCAGGGCAGGTCTGAGAGAAATGGCATACCGTGGCAGTAAACAAAAAAACCAAGGCTGGTTGATTCAACAGTCGTATGTATGTAGCTGCAGGAGAACCTTGGTGACTATCATTTTCCGTATTTTCATGCTGACTCTGTGCATGTCACCCAAATTGTGTTATGCTTGTTGTCATTGAGCATGCCACCACTAACCATTCGATCGTGCTTCCTTTGTTGCAAACGCAAAGTGCCTAGAAAAAGATTTATTTCGCCGAGGGCAATATTCTCTGTCTGTCTGTCTGTCTGTCTCTCTGTCTATCTCTCTGTCTGTCTCTCTGTCTGTCTGTCTGTCTGTCTGTCTGTCTGTCTGTCTGTCTCTCTCTCTCTCTCTCTCTCTCTCTCTCTCTCTCTCTCTCTCTCTCTCTCTCTCTCTCTCTCTCTCTCTCGTCAGACAAGCATAGCTGCCAAGTTCGATCTGCTTGCATCTTGTTGCATGGGCAAGACAGACGACGTGCAACAAGGTTGTTTTACTAAATTATTGGGATATGGCAAATGTATGGACTTCTGCCAGGGTTCAGTGAGTTCTAGTGAAATGCCTATGGAGAGCCCACCGCAACACTTCTTGCCACTGTTTGCACGGAGCAAGTGCATGCTCGGTCGAGAGTGACAGCAATGTGCTGTGGGGTTGAGGCTTTATCTAAGGTAGTCATTGAGAACTTGAAGTGAGCCGATTGATGTGATGTGAATGATTCAAAAAGGAGAAGTAGTTGTAAGCACGGTGGCCTTGACACTGACCATTATCATCATAGTGGCCGTGCAAGTTCAAGGTCTGGTCCACTTGCCGGCATCCAGGCTCCCGTTTTGTCACCGATGCTGTCAGGAATTGGTTCATGTCGGGCGTGATGAATTTCACTGTTCTCACTACATCATCGTGCATGCAAAGCACGTGCACTTGGTGCATGCATATTACGTGCATATACTGTGAGGCTACCCATTTTTTCAGCGAGCCGCTCGAACAACCCCTGACTAAAGCAGTGTTTCTCATTGCCGTGGGCCACGATGATGTCGTTAACACCCTTCGAGTTTGTAAAAAAAAAGTCTACCTGCTCAGTTGATCTGGGTTGATGGATGGTCATCATACCTCTGTCGAAGCCTCGCAGCCCAGCGAGTGGCCGCTTGGTTCCATTTGGCCGGCTGATACCCATGTGTGTGTGTGTGTGTGTGTGTTCGTGCGCGTGCGTGCGTGTGCTCGCGCATGTGTGTATTTCCCTGGTGTGGCCGACTTTGTTCTGCCGGTGGCTGCGGCTGCAGATGAGTGTCCGGCAGAGGAGGCCGGCTGTGGCAACGCAGCAGTCGACATACCCATGCAACGACCTCGTGCAAATCGAGCTGCCGAGGCTCGACTTCCACCGTGGCGGCTGCTGGTGCCAGGGGTCACATGATGAATGAGCCATGCCTTCCGAGGTATTTTTTCGGACTGGCTGGCATGTCTCTGGATGGGGGCTCCGGAGTCCTTGCTGTCAGACGTTTTTCTACCACTTTTACTGCTGTCATTGTTGGTGTAGTGACACACTTGCATCCGGCACGTGATTTTTTGTAGGTTCAACGTGACTGACGAACCTCAAAATAATACAAGCAAGTACACTTACACTATAGGTATCTGCTCGAACGTCGGTCCGATCAATGACACAGCAGCCGTGGTGCAGCGGCGCGTAAACAGTGGGAACTTAGTGGCCGTCGTTGGGCGGTATAACCAGTCGTCTATAAAGTCGGGCTGTGAGTATGCAAACGGTACATCCGTCTGGCTGTTTCATGCTTGCTTCCTGGATTGCTGCATGCTTCACCTAAAGTCTGGCTGCACAAAAACTCAAATCCTCCTATCAAATTCATTATTATTATTTGCACATCGGATGGGCCGGTCCTCTTAAGTTTATCCTCCAGTGTCCCTGCGGCCTTTTTTTCTGATCTCTCGTGACAGTCCGACCTTCGTGCACGCTATTGCAACCTTTGAGGATTTGCTGCATTGTTTTTTCAAGTTTTCTCCTCCTGCTGCATGCCCGAGGCAAAAGCTCGTTGTAGAACTGTCACGGAGTCGTAGTCAAGATTGTCTTTATGCTGCTGCTGCTTCCACTGCTGCCACCACCACCGAATATATGTAGTGTCTGGCAGCCGATACTGCTTTTGCTGGCTCTTCCAAGTCGGCAAGATAATGCCTTGCGATAGTAAAAATGTCTGTCGGCAGACTTGGGGCAAGCGAGGCTGACGGGCTTTTTAGCTCACTGGATTCTGCTGGAGTTTGCCGGAGGTGACAACTATGGCAACATATGCAACAAAACCCAGCGTACGGCCAACATTATGCTAATCTGCAACCACGACGTCGGAGATGTAAGTGTATGGGGATGCGCTTATCCGACTCAGCGCTTGCCTAGTCTGCCGCTACATCTCTGATCTTGCTTTAGTGTGCCCAAATTATTAATAATTATTATTGCCCTAGTGTGCCCAAGCGGTGGCTATGTCTTTTGTCACTGGCCTGGACCGCCGCTGCAAACTTGTTAGCCGACGACCAGACCAAGCTGTTACTGCTGCCACCGCTGCTGTTCCTGCTGCTTGCCTCCCGTGTTGCTGTCGTGTCGGCAGCATTGGGATTCGCTCGAAGGTCGTGCTTCCGTCCTCTCATGTGCGTCAGAAGTGTTATTGTGTCCCTTAATCCAGCGCTATATGCTAGCCCGCCTGATAGGGCTCCTGCAGACGATGCAGAGATTTGCTACTGGTAAAGGCTGCCTAAGGAGCCGAGTGAGCCTGGTTTATCTTGCTAGAGCAGCTGTGTGACAACGTGCGATATTGTGTGTGTGTCAAAAGTCACGGAGAATTGCTGTCCACTCGATGACGAAAGAGCTACCCAAGTAAGGGGAGGGGCTGTAGTCCAGCACGACCATTTATTGGCGGTCTCGTCTAATTTGTTGTCTGCTAACGATTTTGCGGCATCGTTTCTCGTGCTTTCTATGCCCCTCCCGATCGGTCGTCCCCGTGCCTGCTTGTTCGTCCTTACAAGCACATCAGCACATTATATTGGGAGTCCTCCTAGGCCTTTCGTAAAGCTGTCCAAATTAAAATGGCACTGATCTGGACAGCTATAGGTCTTTGCAATAGGTCTTTGGAGGAGAGGGGATGGACTATTTGTGTGCTCTTTCCCTCCCTCCCCCTCCTGCAGATGACAAGTCGTGGCTACTGTGTCGGAAAGTGCTAGATGAACTGGTGGCCTGTTCCTGCGAATAAACCGGCCCACACAATTTTTTGTCTCAGATGGTTCAGGGGACATTAATAAATGGCACTATAGGTGAGGCCTGTTATTGCTTTTACCCTGGTCTTGCCCTCCCCTTGAGCTTGCCGGGTTGTCCTAGAGCTAATACATTTGATATTATGCCCTCAGAGAACTCAATAATAATAATAACAACACTTGATGAAGTGCCCTCAGAGAACTCAATCTCTTTCTAGGCACTTTACATATGCTGCAAAGGAAGCAGGATTGATTGGTTAGTGGTAACGTGCTCAATAACCAACAAGAATAGCATGGTTAAGGGTGACATGCACAGGGTCAGCATGCAAGTGTGGTTAGTGGGTTAGAGTGCACAATCAAAGCTCAAACTACTGTTGCTTTCGTCGTGCCCCATCGTTCCTGCTGTGACCTCTATGTACCTCAGGCAGACTGTGCTTAGCCGGAAGCTGGGTATTTCTGTCCAGCACAGTTTCCTTGCACAAGCTGATGACACGGCTGCCTATGTTGAGTACTAGCTGTATTTGTGTGTGTGTGTGTGTGTGTGTGTGTGTGTGCGCGCGCGCTTGCACGCGCACGTGCTTGCACGCGCACGCCATGATCAAATACTTCGACCGCCTTGCCCTACCGAGGAATCCATTCCATCTTGGGGTTGGGCAGCATTCGTGCATTGTATAGCCACTGTTCCAAAGGATTCACGTGTGCAGCTTGATGTCGCAATACACATGCATACAGTGTGTCACTGAGCAGCTGGAGTAGACTCGTAGGCTTGAAGTCGCACCAAGGTCAGAGATAAGCAGGTTCTGTGCAGAGAGAAAACTAAGGCACGACCAGATGAGGGTTACAGCATCCGAGTCAGTCCATGCATTTTTTTGGCTGCTGTGCATGTGTTCTTGCCAGTGCAATAAGCCGTGATGGCACACTGGGTAAGGCGTTAGCTTTCACGACCTCGGTCCCGAGGTCGTGGGTTCGATTCCTGCGGTGGGCAATCCTTTAACGCCACTGCAAGCGATGGTGATAGCAGTAAAGGCTCTTCTGTCGCTATACAAAAAGAGGCTGTTTAATCAGCTAGGATTTATTAATTAATAATAAGACTCTAGCAGATTGTGCTAAACTCATCAGCTATGATTGCCTTTCGTAAAGGTCGAAGTAAAAGTCAAGGTCTGCTGACCCAGCAGCCTCATTCATATTGTGCCAGAAGAGCCTTTGCGGCTATCATCCTGCTTGTAGCTGGCGATCCTTTATTGCCCGATGCAAGGTTCGAGTCCTGCAGCAGGCATCCTTAATTGCCTGGTGCAGGACTATGACCCACGACCTGGGTCATGAAGAGCGAGCATCTTACCCCCAGTTCTGACCTGTGCTGGCATCTCATCAAACAGCACATCGACGTCAGGGTGTTGTCATTCACTTGTAGGGCCATGATAGCCCAGGAAGTAAGGTGCTTGCTCATGCGACTGAAGTCGTGAGTTTGAATCCTGCAGCAGGCGGTCCTTGATTGCTAGCCGAAAGGTGGTAGCCGTTAAGGCTCTTCTGGCACTATACAAAAGAGGCTGTTAAATCAGCTAATTTTAAGTCGTTTCATCCTCTTGCTTCGGCCTGCCCATCTGGAATTCGTACACCTCCACCGCTTCTTTTTACCGCCGGCTCTTCTGACTCGATTCTGGCGATTAGCTGTACGCCTAGCATCCAACCTTAAATCCTTGAGAGGTGGTTTTCTGCCTGTCCACCTAAGCCTGCGACTCTATGCCGACCGACGTCTCGGTATTCTCTGGCGTGACATTTACAAAGAAG
This sequence comes from Cristatella mucedo, assembly GCA_009760855.2. NCBI lineage: Eukaryota > Metazoa > Bryozoa > Phylactolaemata > Cristatellidae > Cristatella > Cristatella mucedo. Next base: position 4,421,426 of record WPIO01000020.1, read on the forward strand.
CTAAAACCTACTCGTTCCTAAGCATTTGTTATGTCTGGTCTTCAGTAGGCATACGCATGCCGAAATTCTGCATTTTATTACCGTGTGTCAGCTCGTACGCTTCCTTCCTGCATCTGAAAATGCTTGAAAGGGAATTATTAGTAACGTTGGCAAAACCTGCTCAGTGGCAATCTGATGGCAGCTGATTTTTCCAGCCGTCCACTGACTCCACTTCTATTAGCCCTACTCTCTAAACTGCCATAGTTCGGCTTTGCGTCTCACTTTTTCTCGGTTGACGCTAGATGAAGCTGCTAGATAGTGACACTGCATCGAAAAGCTGCCTGACATTAAAGCAGCCTTGCAAAAAACCCTCTAGCATTGTGGCTTCATTAAATCTCGGATTGGGAAGCTCGCATGCGTGCATACAGACTGCTTGCAGATTTCGAATAGACAAGAGTCGCATGCATGATTTTGTGCCTGACTTGCCTATCGAGTCTGCTTACGACGTTACACGTTCGGCATCTTCTGCTCAGACTATTTCTCTCTCTCTCTCTGTCTGCTGCCTATCTGTCTGTCTATCAGTCTCACCCTCCCTTTCTCTCTCTCTCTCTCTCTCTCTCTCTCTCTCTCTCTCTCTCTCTCTCTCTCTCTCTCTCTCTCTCTCTCCCTCCCTCTTCTCTCTCTCTCTCTCTCTCTCTCTCTCTCTCTCTCTCTCTCTCTCGCAGCTTTGCAGTGGCTTCTACTGCAGCAGCATCCTTGGCCTATGCTACTGTACCGTGTTTTTTCTTCAAGCTTACGAGAGCCCGCGTGGTAGAAGAGAATTCGGATCTGTCGTCAGGCTGCTATTACATGTTCGAAGTGGAGCACTGTCTGGCCTGCGAGGAAGGCTGCGACTCGTACTACAAGCGGCTCAGTCCGGGCAGCCTGATTCTGATCAGGTGAGCTGCCCGCTTGCTCATCGCCTCAGTGGTCAATGCTGTGTCCTTTTCTACGCTCGCACCGGCTTGCTGGCCGACCTGCCGGTCAGCCACTTCACAGCGTTTGTGCTGCACCGCCTGTGCCCACCAGCTTGATGGGCACGCGGCTGGTACACACCAGCTCTGCAGCCACTACTGCTGCTGGCAGCCCAATCCTAGTAAGCTTGCGTTTTTCGCGGGTGGTGTCCATTATAGGTGCTGCTGTGCTTGCTATGACAGCCCGAGTTGGGCATGTCGCGGAGCAAGTTAAGCGCTCATCACCTTCGGCTTCGGCTCGCTGTTGCGTGCGGTTGATCCTACGTCTGTTGTGCGCATTGGCGTGGTGCCGGACACATGCGAAACGCCTGCTTCACTCAAGACACGCTGTGCTGCGCCTAGCTGCCTGCCTCTTTTGTGTGTTTCGTATATGAGTTGGTTTTCCGTGCGTGCTGCACTGATCTACGTCGTCGGTAACGTCTCGTCGGTCTTGTTGGTAACTGCAGCGGTAGCTAGCCGGGCAGAAGTGTGGCTGCAGCTGGTTTGATGCAGGAGCCGGGAGCGCAGGAAGACGTGTCGGTCGATTTAAGAGCAGTTTAAGCCCTGGTTTGGCCCTAGGGTGATGTACTTGCCTTGGAATACCAAGGTCGTGGCCTGAGCGCAAGGAATACTATTTTTTTAATTTTACCTGTGCTTTGGTACTGATTTGACCAACGGATACATTGTACTCTCCTTAAAAGACCGGAGTCTTGAGCCTAAACCTTGCGATACATGTAAAGTGCTCGTATATAGAATAAGTTCTCGTTGGGTGTGTGAAAATTGGGTATGTCTTTTATGTTTTTAATAGCATCGTGTGACACCATTGAGCGCCAGATGCTTATGGATCTCCTCGCCACGCTCCTAGGTATCCCTGACTCATTGCTAAGCAAGCTTAGGTCACACCCCTAAGTTACACTTGATAGAGTTTACAGGCAAATGTCTGTAAGGGATCTAGCGAGCCCTGAAGGTACTTAAGTAAGTTACTTAGGTAAATCAGGACTCAGTTTTCGATTCCTTTCTCTTCACTCTCATCGCATACGACACGCCTCGCGACAATAGTATCATCCAAAAAAACCGGCTTTCATTGATAAGCCGATGACACCCAGATTTACCCAGATCCGTCGACCCTTTCAAATCTGCTACTCGTGACAGCGGGAGAGCAGGGTCTGCTTCGAAAATGGTGACTGCACAGCGATCGGGCAGCTAGAGCCACAGCGTGGCATTCCCAGTCTGGGCACTTTTTCCCTGATGCAAACGAGGAAGAACGAGAGCATTGCAGCGTAATCCACGTGCATACTGCAGGCTCTACTGCTCGTGAAACTAAACTAGCCGGCAATGAGAATATATCTTTCTTTGCAGCAAATGTAAAGTGCCCAGAAAGAGATTGAGTTCTCTGAGGGCGCTACATCAAACGTATTAGTATTCAGATGAGGTGAGGATCAGCGACTCGAGTTGCTTAGCATTGGAATATTCGTAAGCACTTTCAGCGAGAAGGCTTGAACTAAGAGAATTTGGCCTTTTCGTGCGCATCCGGTGCTTTCCTGAGAAATGCTAGTGCAGGTCATCAGATGCTGATAGTAAAGAGCGCTCTTGTCAATGGAATGTGGCTGAAGAATGGGAGAATTGGTCGCACACTGTGAGTCATACTCGCGATGCCAAAGCAGAGCAATTGAGAGTGCTGAGCCAGCATGCACCCTGCATATAAGAAAGGGACTTGAAATTCAGGCAATGCTTTGAAGCTCAGTACATGCTACTCAAGCAGGCATATGGATGTGTGGTTGAAAGATTTATGGGAGGTAGTCTCTGCAACCAGTACAAAACTGACGTTTTGCCTGAGTAGGTTGGGCATCAGTAACAAGACAAGCTTCTGCAAGAGTGATGATCAGAGGATGGATTATGGGATATGTTGGGCAGTGGTTTCCATTCAGCATATTTATGTTCAATTAGGTTTATGACATGAAGTGTGAAATGAATACCAGGATCTGCTGCCATGCGGCTATAATGCACACAGACATTTCGTCATTGCATAGTTAGTATGACAAGCCACAGCAAGAACAAAGTTACGTAGATATCACATACTGTGTGACTGCGTAATCGTTGTGGCATAGCGCTCACATGTGCCAATCTACCACTGGTTGTCAATGGCAATTCAGAACCAAAAGGCTTGCATGCTGCTGGTCAATGTTTGGAATCTCCAAATTGTTTCAAAAAACAGCAGAATAATCATAAGTGCCGCTGCTGGTTCTTACTTGAACTGTCATTTGCAAGTACAATTTCTCAACTCATACAGCATCACAGCTGTCATGTACGTTCGACTGGTCCTCACGTTTGAGATGCCCCTATACCTACTAACCTCGTTTGAAAAAAGAAGGATAGTGAAGGAGAGTGGTTGAGTGAGGCAGTGCTGAAAGAGGAATGGGGAGTGAGAGAGGGAGAGAGAGAGGACAATATAGGCACTGGCAGGAGAGGGGGAGAGTGAGAGAGATAGAGATAAGGGGAGAGAGAGGTAGGAAAAGAGTGAGGAGAAAAGGTAGAGAACATGAGGTGAGAGGATCGTTTGCTGGAAGCATAGGTAACTGTGCAAAATGAGCAAAGTACATAATAAAGATTGCCCACCACTGCGCTGGCCTACCAGTCTCTGCTTCACAGAGTTATAGGTGCCCAAGTCCTAGAAAAATATTATAATTATAATAAGCCATGTATATAGTGTCTTACATGAGCTAAATCTCTCGTTAGACACTTTACTTATGTTGGAAAGGAAGCATGGCAATTCGTTAGTGATAGCATGCACAGTGTATGGCCGTGACTGGACACTCACGTTACTGTGAAGGCTGGAACCCTTATTCCGGCTCGACAGCACCCTCTTGGGTTGTCAGGGTCAGCCTTTAATGCCCAAGATCGAAGCAATCAATCTTATTGCTGTGCATATTAATAAGCATTCTAAACCTCGGGCATATAACTTCTCATAAGCAAGGACTAGTTCCTGAATGCCTCGATTACCTCAGCATGATTGGCGGCCATTGCTGTTTTGGAGGCTGGCCCTCCTGTCCCCCTACTTTGGGTTTGTCGGTTTGTGTGACTAGGGAGCTTAGAGTAGAACCCGGTCTTACTTCATGGCCGTTTGGCTCTCTGCAAAGCAATATCTTGTGCCGGGCTAGCCCAAATGAAACATCTTTTATCTTTTAAGGATAAGTCAACCGGGTAAACTACATGTTAAGCTTAGAATGAGATTTCGCTCTCTAAGGGTGATTTATAAATACTTTACTACTATTAATAGTATAGATAAACTCAGCATAAGCTTGCAGTGGAATCTGTGTGTGTGTGTGTGTGTGTGTGTGTGTGTGTGTGTGTGTGTGTGTGTGTGTGTGTGTGTGTGTGTGTGTGTGTGTTTGCTCTAGAGTGTAGTGATGTGTGTGCACACACTCATTCAACCATGGGTTGTGTGCTTATCACTGTGACTGTTTGCGTTGAGTTGCTTTTGAACGGGTGAGAGTTTGTGCAGATTTGATATTGTGACGCTGTCATTGTTTATGTCTTTGCTGCCAGCTCACACCCGCTGATTTTTACTAATAATAATGCACTTTTTATAGTGCCCTCAGAGAACTCAGTATCTTTCTAGGCACTTTACATTTGCTGCAAAGGAAGTATGATTGCATGTGGTAGCATGCTCAATGACAACAAGCATAACATGGTTAGGGGTAACATGCACAGGGTCAGCATGCAAGTGTGGTTAGTGGTAGCATGCACAGTGTCAGCACGCATAAGCACATAAAGGACGAATCACAGGCACCCACTAAATGCTGTCATACAGTGCGTTTCTAATTTCTTTTTAAATGTGGTCAAGTCAGGGGATGTCGTGACGGAAGTCGGGACTGAGTTCCAGGCTTTGGGAGCATAGGAACTAAAGGCATGGTCTGCAAAGGATTTGAGGTTTGTACAAGATATAGGTAAGCAGTTAGTTTTCGAAAAGCAGGTGGTACGATGCCTGGTCTGGTTGGGGGGTAGGCTGGAGCCAAGGAATGAAGTGACCTAAAAGTGAGTGACGAAGCCTTGAAGTCGATCCGTTGCTTGACTGATAACCGGTGCAGGTCGGCGAGAAGTGGTGTGATGTGGCAACTGCGACCACCAGCTGTAAGCGCCTGATTGCACATGCATGTAGGCCAGCAAGCAGAGAGTTACAGAAGTCAAGACGGGATGTCACAAATGCATGACCATCTTAGATGTGGTATCCTTATTTGGTATTCCTTATTATGGTATCCCTACAAGCCCGAATTTTAGCAATGTTATGCATCTGAAAGTAGGCAGATTCAACTGTAGAACTGATGTGGTCGTATAACGAAAGGTCACTTTGGAGCATGGCACCCAGATTTCGTGCAGATTCAACAGGAGATATTCTGGGAGAGCCGATTTTGAGCGTTGGCTTTTCCACATTCTGAATCACACTTGATTTGCCAATAACTAGTAAGTTGGTTTTATTATCATTCAATTTAAGAAAATGTGCTGCCATCCATGTGCGGATGTCATCAATACATGCAGCAAGGGTGTTGAGAGAGAATTCGAGGTGCTCGAAGGCTGGGAGGGATCAAAACAATGGTACAACTGAGTGTCATCGCATAGAAGTGAAAGCCTAGATTGTGCATGGCAATCACATCGGCAACAGAGAGTATAAACCGTGAAAAGAACCGGACCTAGCATGGAGCCCTGAGGTACCCCATATTTCAGAGGTACCTCGGATGATGTGTGTTTATTCACATCAATACTCTAAAGGCTCCCTCTGAGATAGGACCTGAGCTATTGCAGAGCAGTAAAGGTGCTTGAGAAGGATGTGGGGATCAAAAGTGTCAAACTCTCCCGAAGGATCAAGCAGAGAGATTTTACCAAAGTCTGCATTCCCTAAGAAGATCGTTTAACACCCTAAGCAGTGCTGACTCTGTGGATTCAGTTGTTTTAAAACCAGACTGGAACACACTTGCTAGGTTTGAAGTTTCAAGATTAGTGTTCAGCTAGACTACCACAACTCGTTTCAATGCCTTTGTTAGGAACATTAGAATGGAGACTGGGCAGAAGTTGCTCTAGTTCTCTAGGTCTATAATTGCTTTTTTAATTAGTGTCCTGACTACAGCCTTTTCTGGAAGATGCAGGGACGTGGCCTGAGGCTAAGGACATATTTAGTATATTAGTTATGCATGACAGTAACAGATCTATGCATCATAGAAGTAGGACTGTGGGAATAGGGTGTAGATGACTGTTAGTCTTCTTTGATTGGGAGATGAATTTCTGTATTAGGTTTTACTTGTGGCCTCCTTGAATGTTGACATTGAGGTGCTGCACGGAATTGAGGGACAGAGGTCCTGTGGGGTTGTTATTGAGGGACAATACTCCAGAGGAGATGCTGCTACTCTAGGAATGGACTCTCTGATCTTCCCCATCTTGCTTACGAAGAAGCTAGAGAAGCAATCAGCTAGATCACCACAAGGATCACTAGGTAAGAAGCTAAGCTGTGAGTGGTTTGTTGATCGTCATCAGCATTTTTGAAGTGTGAATCTGTGATACAATAATATTTTTATAGAAGCTAGGCTTGGCCTTTACTAGGATCGATTGTTATGATCTACAGTAGTGAGTCCTGATATTGTGCATGCTTTCTCAAGCTTGCGCTTAGTAGATTACCAGTGGGTGTCGTGTTTACCAATGCTTTGCAAAGACTGGTGTTGGCTGTATCCACCACCTTGTGTGAAAGTGTAGCCGAACTTGCATCAGATTTTGGTAACTTTTGTAAAGTCCCCATCCGCTTTTCTTGCCGTTGCAGTGTCTTCAGCCTAGTCGCCGGGTACTTACTTTTTGGATCCGTCTATCAGTGTTGCGTTGCCAAGGCCCGAGGATGGGAGCTGATACCGAACTTTCACTTCTGGAAAGAAATCGGCAATCTGCAGGCGGTGAGAATCCGACTCTGCATCCTGGAAAGCCCCGACGTCCTTGAAAGCCCCGATACCGCTGTAGTGCAGCGCTCACTCTTGTGTTGTTGTCTCTCCACATGCCTGCGCATTGGGTGTGCACGCCAGTGCCATGCTGCACCACAAGCAAGTTTGCTGTTGATTTAAAAAAAAAAAGAGTGGAACGCCCAAATACGGCAGCGATTGAGGGTTACATGCGTTCAGCAGTGGTCATGACGTACACCAACGATTCAGGTTGCTTGAGTTCAAATCATCTCAGATGACCAACACCTGGCAGCCTATTATCTGCTTTCATGCAGCCTTGGCCATAGATTATCGCATAATCGTTTCTAAGCCGTGATAATTCAGGAGCCGTGAATGGTGTAAATCGGTCATCTCGCCGGCATTCCAAGGCGCTCTGAGTTAGCGCTATGCTTTGCTTTTTGTTGGACCATTACGTCGGCGCGCTCCATCTTTGTTTTGTGCATGGCCGGCATGACCTCGGACAAAGGCGACGTGCGCACATGCTCGCGCCGCTGCCATTGCAGGACGGCTGCTCGTACGCCTGCCGTTGCGGCTGCGGCACAGGCAGCAACGACGAGTACGAGCCGGCAGGAGGTGTCGACTCGCGACATCCGGCCGTGCCGCCTGCCGCCAGTGAGTACCGCAGCAGTGGCGGCACGAGCCTGATGGAAGAAGACGAGCCGGACGAGCGGCTGCTGGCTGCCTAGACCTGGACTTCTGCGCCCTCTCTGACCCTCCCCCCATTCGCCTCGAAGGTTGACACCGGCACTTCGACTGATGCTAGCCCCATCCCCCCCCCATGAAACTGCATTGAGCATCCTTATTCTTTATGCACCTCTTTCAGTCTTGGGTCTCTCCATTCGTCTCGCGCGAGAGCTTGCGTGCGTGCGACTATGAGGGGTGTGGAAGCAAGTGCAAAAACGTGTCAAGTCGTTGTGACAGCTTTTCATTGGTCGGCCTCTTCGGTCAGTTCATTCTTTTCCTGCATCCTCTGTTGTTGATGGTTTGTAGCCCAGCTGTGGTTTTATGATTTTTAGCTGCCATCATCGCCCGCTCGACGGCTCTGGCTTTAGCTTTTTGTTTCATAAAATTTCGCTGTCATTACATTGCATTACATGGGCCGGTAGCCTACCTTGCACTTGCGAGTGTCGATGAGGGCGAAACAAGCATGTACTGATGCATTTCAGGAGGACTCAGTCTCTGATTGACATCGGTTTATGTATTTTGGGTTGATGCCGCATGTTCTGCATGCAGTGATCCAGCAGAGCAGGCAGTGTTTGTTCGGTGTTTTTTTGTTAATTTAGTAGCCTCGCGATGTTGTCGTCTCTGGACTGTTGGTGCCTATTTTGATTGTGCCGAATGAGCAGCAGGCTGCTGATGCAGCCTGCTGCCGAGGCTCGTTACTGCGCACAACTGAGTAGCTCTAAATAGGGCAGCATGAATGCACACATTCCAGTGGGTATATGTTCGTTTCATGTTAGGCATTTCCTGTGATTGTGCTGCTTCCATCTATGTTGCGCTGCAAATAATATTGTGTGACTGCTTTATTTTATACGAAAGTGTGTTTAATTTAAGCGCATGACGTCGCTGCTGTGTCACCATCTGCTCATGCTGCCGTCCGCTCGTGCTGATCAAGACTGGCCTGTGAAACTAGCTACAGACGTTCGGTGCATCTCAAACTGAACGTTCGTATCACAGACTCATCAGTAGCTATGGTAAACTCTGCTGATGCAACGGCCGCACTTGTATGGCACATTGGGGCTTTGCATGCTGACCCTGTGCATGTCACCCGTAACCATGTTATTCGTCTTGTTTATCAAGCATGATACCACTCACCATTCGATCGTGTTTCCTTTGCAGCAAATGTAAAGCGCCTAGAAAGAGATGAAGTTCTGAGTGTGGTTTATCAAGTATATTATTATTATTATTATCATTATTCACCGCCGGCTCTCCTTCGACAAAGATAAGCGTGGCTGATTAGGGAATTCCCTCTATGACCTATAAGGAAGGATACATCTAACTTCGACTTATGAGGGAGGATACATCTAGCTGCATGCATCTAGCATGCACCTAGACCGTAGACTGGTGGTTGCAGCGATTGCACCGCCCCTCTCTAAAGTAGGCCAACGGTTAGCACGAATTAAGTTAGTTAGACTTTCATGCGAAGAAATTGGTAGTTGTAGGCTAATTATATGTACGCCTTTGTGTTGAATTACTTTCTCTCACTCTTGGCTCGATTGTATCTAGCACATGCTCGTACGCTCTTGCTTATCGTAACTTTCTTGACCCATCGTTTAGTAATGGTTTCGAGAGACAGCTGCAGCTCTTTAGTCCTGTCTCTCTCATAGAATCTTTGCGTGCGCCCTGTCAAATGGTCTTTTTCAGGAGACATTCGAAACCTGTACTTTCAAACCACCTTTTTCGAGGTCACTCTTTTGTATTTGTTCTTCGACATTTCGCTGTGCCCTAAAGAAAGTCAGACAATGTGAATGCTCAAGGAGCAAGTGAAATAAACTATGAAAAGCCAACTCATGGACAGACTAAGAATATACCCCACAGGACGCTTGACGGGCAGTAAGATAGCACGAAGCATAGACAACGGGAATCAACTCGCAGAAAGCAATTTTATGTGGCCGAATGAAAACCGGCTGAGGGTAATGTCCTGGTGTCCGATACCTTAGCCCCCACTGAAGATGTGGCGAACACGTCCTTCCTCTGCCGATTATTGTCGTTGTCGGATTTACGGTAATTGCTGTATTGTGCAATGAGGCTGCTACTGTAGTTACTGCTGACGTAAGTCTGCTGCTCTGCTACTCACCAAGCTGCTTAGCTTACCTACGATCGTGCTGCCGATCGTGTATGTCCTGCGAGTCATGTCAATGTTGCCAGCTCTCGTTGTACTCCCTCCCATCATGAAGATCTGCGTTTCGCCTATGTACACCACGCTGAGATGGCTATGCGTCCTATTGTAAGCGCGAAGATGCTCGTCCCCCGGCTCTCTACCGGTGGACGGTGTGGTGCAGCGTGGTTAAAACATAAGCCGCCGCAACTGGGTGCCGAAAGCAACAGTTTATTGTGGGCCTGTTAGTAGTGGTTACACCGGCGAAAGCGGACGGGCCGGCGGAGTTAACTGCGTGAGAACTCCCGAAGCCCGACCACAATAAGCTACCACACGCCTATGTCGCTAGCGATGGTCCCGACCCCGAAGGCGGACCGCTACAGCACCTCAAGATATGAGCAGCTAAGTGAGTAGCCGGCTGAACACAACCGCGAAGTCCAAGTTGCACTTAGCTGTTCGTCGCAGGAGGTTCGACTCTCGAGGCGTAGTCTGGCATCGACTTCCGAAGCTGCCGCCCTGAGCTCTGTCAGTCGTCTCGTTTATCTCTCTCTCTCTCTCTCTCTCGCTCTCGCTCTCTCTCTCTGTCTCTCTCTGTCTCTCTCTCTGTCTCTCTCTCTGTCTCTCACTGTCTCTCTCTCTCTCTCTCTCTCTCTCTCTCTCTCTCGTCCTCCTCTCTCTCTCTCTCTCTCTCTCTCTCTCTCTCTCTCTCTCTCTCTCTCTCTCTCTCTCTCTCTCTCTCTCTCTCTCTCTCGTAGCTGCTATTTATGTCGGACCCTAGCTCTTGGTGTCCGTCCTCGACTTATTCGCTTCCGCCTGTAGTTTATTAGATGGCTCCTGTGCCAGCTTGCCATCCTTTCGCTCTTTGTCTAATGGAGTACAGTAGTCGGTCCACGTTCTGACCCTTATTTGTCGGAACAAGCTCCATTCTAACCTGAGCGGACCTCGCTGTCAAACTGACGCCTCGCTCCGCTCCCGGTTAACTAATGTGTCCCCTGCCTAATCCTTCCTGGCTAATCCGCTCGCTACGGGTTGCTCTAGGTGCCCTCGTCCTTCCCACTAAGGCCAGGGCTAGTATCGCGGCTAGCCTGAGAGCTGCCCCAGTGCACTATTTTTAAAGTGAAACGCCTTAAGCCTCTCCACTTTATTGCCACTGCGAAGCAGGATTGCCAAGTTGAAGAGCAGCATTCTTTACAAATGCCTGCATCAGTCACCAGAAGATTAAAAAACAGGTGGTATTGGAGGAGCCCGTTCATCAGGCATTTCGCAGCGTAAGTTGATTCTAGCGTCCTTAATGCATGATGTGCTGTCACTATTTCGGAAAAGCCAGAGCTTGTGGTGACCCAGTGTGATAGCGTCAGTCGCACAAACGACAAAGCTTTTGACGAATAGTTGTCGAGCTTATAAATGTCTTGAGAGCCGAAGAGGAACAGAAAGTGTGCTGGTTTGAGACCAGAAGATATTTCCTATAGATCGCAGCAACCAATAGCGGTTGGCTTGAAACCAAGAAACAAGTGCACGAAGTCGGACGACCGCATAGCTGGTTTGGTCCAGCGGTTAAGGTTGCTCGCCCCGACCAAGGTCTGGCTGAGGTTGTGGGCTCGAGCCCCGAAGCGTCTGTGAAGCGCCTGAATAGAGATTAAGTTCTCTTAGGGCGCTATACAAATGAATTATATTTTTTTTATTTTATAGATTCTTGAGGTACCCCAAAAAGCACGTATTCGGAAGCAGGCAGAACACCGAAGCTGGCTCACAAGAAAGTGGATTTTCCTAAGCACCTACAGCGCTCCCCAAACACAGCCGTTCTCTCCTAGGCCGGCGTTCCCACCCCATCGACTCCCTCCCAGCCACAGCTCATCCCCGTGGGTTATCGGGAAGATAAAGCCGACCCGTGTCCAAACCACAGCCGCCAGAGGTCAGCTGGGCACCGCCCGTCCCTAGACCATATCCACCAGCTGTTCGACCCTGGGTTGGTGGAGGGCACTACCGGTCTGCCTGCACCGGGCGAGTGCCGGCGTGCCCAGCGATCTAGAATCATGCACACACACACACAGACGGGATCGTTGGCATTGGTTTCCTGCAATCACCCTCTGAGATAGCCACTAAACTATTGCGATGCATTCCTAGTGATGCCCCGGGTGACATGATAGGCGCTCAAGAAGGACTCGGGGATCAACGTTATCGAAAGCTTAGAGATCCAGCACAACTCTACTGAAGTCAACGTTCGTGAGAAGCTCGTTATGTACTCGCATCAGTGCTTTGGTGCGAGTGATAAGCTTTAAAACCCAACTAAGACTTATGCGAAAGGTTTGAAGTTTTGATATATAACTATGTAGCTATGTAATAAGAAGGACCCAGCAACCCCTTCAAGTCTCAGCTCTAGACGGTTCAGCTTTTCCTTCAACCCAGTGGACTTGCTTCCTTTTTGTTCTGATGCGCATGCATCGGGTTCGCTCCTGTGGCACAGTTTCACCCGGCCTTCAGCCTTCTGCTTGATTGCATCAAAGTTGTGCAGATGATAATAGTATTATTAATAATGGGGCATTTATATAGTAGTCCAGGCGAGCTAAATCTCTCTCTAGACGCTTTCTAACTGGCGGCAAGCAACTTGATAAGCAAGGGTTAGTGGTGTGTATCAAGCCACGAAAAAACTGGCTGCAAGCAACTTGACAAGCAAAGGTTACTGGCACATGTCAAGCCACGAAAAAAGATTCATAAAAGTGTCACTTCGGTAAGCATGCTAAGCAATTACGAAGACACTAAAGACCATCTGTCAGTAGGATCTCAGCTAGTAGCATTGACGGAGTCGTGCACATGAAGAGTCCGGGAACAAAAAAGGCTGTCTGACCGAAGGGCTGCTGTCACCGGGGTAGGCAATCTCAGCGAGCTGTCTGAGCTAGTAGCATTGACGGAGTCGTGCACATGAAGAGTCCGGGAACAAAAAAGGCTGTCTGACCGGGGCGAAGGGCGAGCTGTCTGACCGGGGCGAAGGGCAAGCTGTCTGACCGGGGCGAAGGGCAAGCTGTCTGACCGGGGCGAAGGGCGAGCTGTCTGACCGGGGCGAAGGGCAAGCTGTCTGACCGGGGCAGATTCTTTTTGCACAACTGGATTGTCGTCAGCTACACAGCTAGGGTGACGTCACCAAAGAAGTGACAGCCGAGGCAACGTGTCTGAATAAAATTTTCAGAGGCACTGTAAGTGAAGTTCTCTGTTAATGAAGACAAGCGATGAGCCGGTCTAGGGTGTGCAAGTGGATAACGTTATTTAATGTCCTTATTCCAACACCATCAGAGGACTCTTTTAAATTTACTTGGAAGAAGCTGCAGGTTGGGAGTAAACACGTCTTGCAAGCGGATGTGGTTTTATGATGGCATGAATGTGCGAACTTTTATAAACCGAGGCTGACAAAAATTTCAACCGCAGCAAATGTCATGCAGGCTAGAAGCTGAAGCAGGGTCACGGGCTCTGGCTTGTAATACGAAGACCGACCAGAGGAGGTGCTGGGTTTTGCACCAGTTGCAGACGAATAAGGTCAAGAAGTTCTGAATGAAAGGAACTGAAGTAATATGACCTTGTTTGTGAAATTCGAGCACCTCATACTTAGGCTTAGTCCTAGTGACAGAATGGGTAAAACGGAGATTTTTCTCTTAGGGTGCTTAGGCAAAAACTGTTTCGATTATTATACTTAATACATGATTTTTGATACTACGGGTGCTTAAGACTGAATCAGACAGCTCATTATAAATATCTGCACATGCCTCTAGGTCAGGAAGTGACTTTTCGGTTGACTTTTTACGAGGCTGATCAGTCATCCCGGGGCTTCGGTGCACTAAGCGCTCCTTCGATAGTAATAGCATGTAAGGACGCGTTAGCCGGCTTAAACTGCTGCGACGTGTAGGTGAGGATTATTATTTCTTTCTTTTCTTGATTTCCGATAGACTACATGAGGCATCTTTCACACAGTAACCACCATCTAAAACTGCATAAGAAATCCAAGTTACCTCTTAGGAGGAGCCTCGTGTTTCGCCGATTTTTCATTACTTTGCTCATGCAATTTATGCTCCGCTTTTTCATCGCTAGAAATGCATTGCTTAATGTCGAAGGATGCTTTCAGCCACTAGCGGGTAACCACAGATATTCATGGCAATGGTAAATACAGTTGAAACAAGTTTCCCCATTTACTCGTAGTTCAGATTGGTAGGCTGGAGCTAGAGAATGAAAGGACCTAAAAGTGTGTGGCAGAACCTTGAAGTCTACACGCTACTTGATTGGAAGCCGATGCAGGTCGGTAAGAAGTGCACTGGTGCAGCTCTCAGCTTAGCCGCGATGGGAGCCCTTGCCTTAGAGGGGGGGGTCGACTAGGGCGCCTAGTACAGACCCAGCTCCTGACTCACCTAGCTCAGGTTAGAATGGAGCTTTATGCAGGCGATGCGGTTAGGAGATGGAGCGACTAATGTGGTTGTCTTAGCGGGTTCGACTTGGACAGCTAGTACAAGCCTGACTCCTGGTCTACCCGCTAAAGTTAGAATGAAGCCTGGTGCAGACGTTGAGGTCAGGAGTTGAAAGGAGAGAGAACATAATGAGTCGAGCTGAGAGACTACGCCCCGAGAGCCGGGAGACAGCTTGGGTAGTCGAGCAGAGACTACGCCCCGAGAGCTCAGGGCTGCAGCTTGGGAGTCGAGGCGAGACTACGCTTCAAGAGCACGAGAGGCAAACCTACGACGACGGACAGCTAAGTGCAACTTAGACTGCGCAGTTGTGTTCTGCCGGCTACTCAGTTAGCTGCTCGTATCTTGGGGTGCTGTAGCAACCCGCCTTCGCAATTGCTAGCGACGCGCGCATAGGTTAGTGTATTATACGCGGGCTTCGGGAGTTCGCGCAGTTAACTCCGTCGCTCCGGTACGCGCCGCGTAAACGCACAGGGTAGTTGGTTATACTCGGGCTTCGGGAGTTCGCGCAGTTAACTCCGTCGGTCCGGTACGCGCCGCGTAAACGCACAGGGTAGTTGGTTATACTCGGGCTTCGGGAGTTCGCGCAGTTAACTCCGTCGGTCCGGTACGCGCCGCGTAAAGTGCTTGCGCCGGCGCGTAACCACTACTAACAGGACTACAATAAACTGCTGCTTTCGGCACCCAGTTGTGGCCGCCTGTGTTTTAACCGCACTGCATCACACAGTCCACCGGTAGAGAACCGGGGGACGAACCTCTACGCGGTTACAGAAGTGACGTAATCTGGCAACAGCGACATGACGCACAAACTCAGCTGCAGAGTTTTGCACTAACTTCAAGCGCCTGATTGCAGCAGGCCGGTAGACCACCAAGCAGTGACCTACAGCAGTCAAGAGCCAGATCCTGGCAGTGAATCAAGAGAAAGACGGTTTGAAATTGAGCTGACCTGGGAGCAGACGAAAGAGTTGTCGCATGTATTCGGAATGGAGATGAGCCGGTGAAGCTCGCATAGAATCGTGACCGTGACGTAAGATCAGAAAAGCGACAGTGCATAGATGAAAAACGATAGATAGGACTGTCACATCTGACTTTCGATAACCGGCCAGAGTCCCGCATTCGGGAAACGTCGTGATCAGCTATCAGCATTGGAGGCTAAGTAATTGCAGCAGGCAAACTCCGCGCGCCATCGCCTCTGAGCAAGCACTTAACTCTGTCTTGAGCGTTCGGGGCGCTAGAAGTATGGTATGGTGAATGCCGAGGTAAAGTCTGTGGGTCCAGTGGAGGCCGCCGCTGCTACCTGCCGACTGTGGGACCCTATGTTAGGATGCATTCACAGTCGAGTTTGGAATGAGCCCGAGTTGCTACGGCTGATCGCGAGCAATCAATAAACCGCGATCCACTCAAATTGAGCGAAAATTGACCGGAAATTAGCATTTCAAAGCTCACTCACATTTTGAGTGAATTTTGTAATACGCCGTCATTATAATTTACGTACCAAATTGCACGCGATTGGTTTCACTCATTGTCATGAAAATGGACAGCAAGGTTGGCAGCCGCTTCCACAATCCACTTTTATCCACCACACATCTCTCATAAATTTGCTGCCCTAGGCTCTAGCATGGATTGCATATTTCGCTACGCCATCTTCAAATGTTCCTTGAAAGTTTTGCTTCATTTTGCATGAGAATTCTCATGCAATCTACAACAGTGGATTAGATTTGTGGTGGATATCGGTATTGGCCCGGCCGCTGCGTATATTGAAGTGGATTTCGGGAGCACGCGAAATAACACGAAATTGTGTGGGTACACTTGACCGATAGCGTAATCTATTATGCAATCAATTCGAAGTTTCGCGAAGCCGATTACTGGTGGATCGATGATGGATTGCCATCGCGACCTGCGTTGTAGTCATTAACAAACGTGACGTGCGGCTTCTACGTCTGGTCAGAACTAGCCCGCAAGCGCAGCGCTCGTAGCGATGCTAGTCTCAGCTGACGAGCTACGAATTACCGGCGACGCCTGACCCTTACAGCACGACTAGTTACTTGTAGGTGCTGCACCGATGCACAAAGGTATGCCGGCAGGAGCAGAAATGCGGCAGCGATGATGAATGCTCTTATCACTACGGTACTTCGTTCCACTCCCGACGATCCGCCACTGCTTGCTGACCGCCATACCCCCGCATTGAGAGTCAGTGGTCTAGCATATACATACATACATACATACATACATACATACATACATACATACATACATACATACATACATACATACATACATACATACATACATACATGCATACATGCATGCATACATACATACATACATATATATATATATGTATTTATATATAATTGCGGTGTCTATAATATATATATATATATATATATATATTATAGAAACCGCAGTTATATATATATAAATATAATATATATATATATATATATATATATATATATATATATATATATATTATAGACATTGCAGTTTCGTCGATCCCACGTGTGTAGCCGACCCAAGACGTATGAGCGGATGTAGATCGAACAGTCCGGCCGCTAAATATGCATCGAATAGAGAGAGACGAGACGAGAGTGGACAACCGTGACTCGCGATCGCATTTAACGTTTTACTAACAGGCCCGCCGAATTAAGTGCAGCCAACAGACCCCGGTTGGTGACCGTGTGCGATTCGCCCACGTCTCAAACGAGCGCTGGGCCGACGTCGATACAGGCTGCTTGGGCGGCACGCACCCGCTCCGGCGTGCCTGTGCCGAGCACGGGAGAGCGACGGCCAGCCCCTCACCCACCTAGCAACCAGTCGCCATTACAGACGAGAGCGACCGCGCTCAGTCGCACGTTGTATACGTTGGCCAGATTGTAAGTTGAACATAACTATCATTACATAATTAAATATCTCTCCGCACATAAGCCTCGGGCTTATCGCGGCTATTTCGTGAGCAATCTTTCATTCCAAGGCAGCCGTCCAGCTCGCAGGGCAAACGCGCTGGGCGTTGCACTATTCGTGTGCACCGTTCTTTCGCACGCGCCGCAGTAGGTCTTCCTGTCACGCCGAAGGCTCGGCGGAGTAGGCGTAACCTGTAGCTTACCGAGCGGCATAACCTACCGCCTGATGCCGTTCGGTGCGCGTCTTCGCGCAAAAAATAGGCCACCGCGAAACGAGAGTTTCTAGCGCTGACCTACTAATCGTTACTAAAGGGGGTCGTGAGTCCGCGGCGTGAATTGGAAAGCGAGACATACAAATTGGGGATTTTACTGAGCTTTATTCGCAAGCGCACAAAGTCACTACGCGTCTAGCTCAGTTTTATCTCCACACTCCTCGCACGCTCTCCAGAGCACAAGCACTCTTGCGGAGGGAATATGTCCCCGCACTTAGGCTACCCACGTCTATTGTGGGGGAGCGATCTAAATAAGACGAGGAGCCCGAACCGGAGCCTAGACCCTGACCGGAGAACCCAGGGCTCCGCTTCCACCTTACGGCAAGAATACCTCACACACTACACCAAGCACTCTTGGCGAGACCACGTGCATGCGCGCACACTCAAAATACAGAAGAAACACAAAAATGCGAACTCGAGCGCTATACGACCGTATTCGGTGGCGTCCACCGTATCCTCCTGGCGCTGTCTCGTCCTGTCCCTCAATCGCCGGTGAACAGCCCGCCGTCCTCCCTCGCTTTCAGAGAAACGAGTCCGGCAACTACCGGCGACAGCGCCGAGACGGAGCCGAAAGTGAAGAAGGAGCGCCCTAGCGAGCGTCGCCCTATCATTGTATAACTGGCCGGGACAGCGGGGGGGGGGGGTTGACAAGCCAGTCTCAATATCAATCACCTCGGCGACCTCTGCGTCCCCTTGCTCACCTGCTCGAGAACGCAGATGCTCTTCACTCACTTCTCTTGTTCTCACGGAAACCGTCCAGCATCTCAAGACGTTTGGCGGCGACGGCGACCTTGGGTAAGCGCTGCCCTATTCTTAAATTGCCAGCCGGGGCTATAGGGTCAACAGGTAAGCCAATATCAATCACCTCATGGCTCTACTAATACGATGGCTGCGTCCTCTTGCTCAAGGCTCTAGGACAGAGGTGATTCCTGCTGAGCAGTTCTTGTGCCCTCTAAAACTGAGTCAGGCCGGCGCTGTGCTACATTCCTAGTAAGAGAGCTGCATTATAACGGGAGAAGTTTGTGTAATTTGTGAGGGCGATAGATCTGAGCCTTTCGCTTATTCTATTTGCCGGAATAGCTCCGTTAAGTGTTACGCACCGCATACGCCTTGGAAGAGATTCTAAAAGCTAACTCCCACCTGATGCTACATTTCATGCCTTGATTTCGTAAAAAGAGAGCGCTATGCCGTGCTCAATGATTCTCGGGCAAAGCTTTTTTTGTTTTGAGCGTGGACTACTCATAGCATAGCTCGGAGTTAAGCATAGACCGTAAGTTCTAGGCGTAGAGGGGTTCGAGCGCGCCTGCCGCGGCGGCGCGACAAAGAATGAACGATTTACGATGCCTCTACCGGCGAGTTGCGGGCGTAGCGACGACTGTATTGCATTCTACGCATGCGGGCGAGCGTATGTACTGGTGTAGAAGCCGTTGCGCGAGAAGAGAAAGTGAGAGAGGCAGAGAGAGAGAGAGAGCGAGAGAGAGAGAGTGAGAGAGGGAGAGAGAGAGAGAGAGCGAGAGAGAGAGAGAGAGAGAGAGAGAGAGAGAGAGAGAGAGAGAGAGAGAGAGAGTGAGAGAGGAGAGAGAGAGAGAGAGAGAGAGAGAGAGAGAGAGAGAGAGAGAGAGAGAGAGAGAGTGAGAGAGAGAGAGAGAGCGAGAGAGAGAGAGTGAGAGAGAGTGAGAGAGAGCGAGAGAGCGAGAGAGAGAGAGAGAGAGAGAGAGAGAGAGAGAGAGAGAGAGAGAGAGAGAGAGAGAGAGAGAGAGAGAGAGAGTGAGAGAGAGAGCGAGAGAGAGAGAGAGAGAGAGAGAGAGAGAGAGAGAGAGAGAGAGAGAGAGAGAGCGAGAGAGAGAGCGAGAGAGAGTGAGCGAGAGAGAGAGAGAGAGAGAGAGAGAGAGAGAGAGAGAGAGAGAGAGAGAGAGAGAGAGCGAGAGAGAGAGAGAGAGAGAGAGAGAGAGAGAGAGAGAGCGAGAGAGAGAGCGAGAGAGAGAGCGAGAGAGAGAGAGAGAGAGAGAGAGCGAGAGAGAGAAAGCGAGAGAGAGAGAGAGTGAGCGAGAGAGAGAGAGCGAGAGAGAGAGAGAGAGAGAGAGAGTGAGAGAGAGAGTGAGAGAGCGAGAGAGAGAGAGAGCGAGAGAGAGAGAGAGAGAGAGAGAGAGAGAGAGAGAGAGAGAGAGACAGAGAGAGAGAGCGAGAGAGAGAGAGAGAGAGAGAGAGAGAGAGAGAGAGAGAGAGAGAGAGAGAGAGAGAGAGAGAGAGAGAGAGAGAGAGAGAGAGAGAGAGAGAGAGAGAGCGAGAGAGAGAGAGTGAGAGAGAGAGAGAGAGAGAGAGAGAGAGAGAGAGCGAGAGAGAGAGAGTGAGAGAGAGAGAGAGAGAGAGAGAGAGAGAGAGAGAGAGAGAGAGAGAGAGAGAGAGAGAGAGAGAGAGAGAGAGAGAGAGAGAAGAGAGAGAGAGAGAGAGAGAGAGAGAGAGAGAGAGAGAGAGAGAGAGAGAGAGAGAGAGAGAGAGAGAGAGAGAGAGAGAGAGAGAGAGAGAGAGAGAGAGAGAGAGAGGAGAGATAGCGCGCGTGCCGGCCGACGCATGAGCAGAAAGCAGATCGTTTTGACTCTTGTGGGATCCCACGACCCAGCTGACCCGTCGCAATTAAATTGAGCTTAAAAGTCAGCTGATACGACCCGACTGCAGAGCCTAATGAGCGGGAGCCCAGCGCGTCCGCGGGCAGAGGTGTGAGTCCGGCTAGGGCGGAACAAGTCTGCGGCGAGACCACGCCCACAATAGCTACGGCGGAGTATGACGAACTGGGGGGGGGGGGGGACGCACGCGACTGTAACCTTCAATGAGCGTCGGGTCATCCTCACGCTTCCGCTTCCGCCGTGTCCACCCACAGCTCTCACAAATAGCTCATGTGCTACGTGGGGGTTACGCCGCATGTTTCGAGCGCTTCTCATGTGTCGGCAGTCACCGCCGATGTACCGTCCGGTCGCACTTCTTGTTTTGGCGGTAGCGGCATTGACAGCACTCAGTGGCCAAGCTCACGCCGCTAACGAGTTTATGCAGCCATGCAACTTCTCAAAAGAGAAAGCAGATAATGACGACATTCGTAAACTTTTGCCCATTAAAGGTCAAGTGTAAGTAAGCGCTGCTTTGGATATGCTCGAGAGTCGTAAAAAGCTTTGCGCGTCGTGGTAATGTAGCCGAGGCTACGACCGCCAGCTGGATGCCGGCAAAGACTCTTCCGCCTTCCTAAAGCGCCTTGTCATCAGTGAACGGTGACACTTGGATCTCCGTTAACGCGGTCTAGCTAGCCCGTTTTTCGTAACGTCTGAATGTGCAACCTCGCCATGCATCACTCGGTAACAGAAGGTGATTCGATCCAAGCAGTATTTCGCAGTGGAGTTCTCTTCGCTTAGCTAACGACTTTCTGCCTGGTGCGCGGAGACAATTCATTTTTCAGTTTAGTTTCTGCAGCAAAGCTGATTTCTTGTGGAGTTGTATTTTTAAAAAAATTATTCAGGGAGTTTTTAATATTTTTGAAATTCGAGTACAGTATATTTATTGCATTTTGCACCAAATTGACCATCCCGACTTCACGTGCAAGGCTTTACAGGTGCGCCATGATCTCTATCGTGGTAGTACAATGTAAATGACCTTTCTTTATTACTTCACTTCTAATCTGGCAGCCAACGTGTGAAACAGTGAAACCCGTGACCGAGCTGACGTTTGTCATCGCCGGCGACAGACTTAGCTATCGTGCAGTGTTTTGCTTAACTGTCCATTAAAAGTACGAACATTTCCCCAGGCTGTGAAATAAGATGTAAGCAGGGATTATAGAGAGAGAGGGAGAGAGAGAGAGAGAGAGAGAGAGAGAGAGAGAGAGAGAGAGAGAGAGAGAGAGAGAGAGAGAGAGAGAGAGAGAGAGAGAGAGAGAGAGAGAGAGTGAGAGAGGAATAGGTAGATAAATGAATAGACAGCTAAATAGATGGAATGCGAGAGAGAAATATGAAGAAACACAGAAAGAAGAGTTTGAGAGAGTGAGAGTTTGAGAGAGAGCATGAGGAAGAGGGAGAGAATGAGAGAGAGAGAGAGAGAGAGAGAGAGAGAGAGAGAGAGAGAGAGAGAGAGAGAGAGAGGCAAATTACTCCTTTCCACAAATAGCAATAGTTGCCCTCTGTGGGTCTCCAGTTTTATCTGGTGTGCCGTGTCATTTAGATCCAGCTGTGCACCTGCAAACGAAACTAAGAATGGCATTTTAGCAGCTTATAATGGGCAGGTCAAAACTCTGAATTGCTGATTTACCTGATTGAACTGGCTGACTGCTTTGCAGAGGTTGCTTTGGTTAGCTAATTATCTTGTTGCCAGCTGAGCCGCACAGTATCTGTCTGCCTCAGCCTGCTTACTATCACAGCAAAGGAGGGAAGGCAAAGCCCACGAATGCAGCCTTGCCGACATGGTGGCTTGGTAAGGCTTTCCAGGCTCCGTGCTGCGGTTAGGGATTGAGTCTACAGCCTAGATATGTCGGACCCTTGCCACCTTCCTTCTTTGACTGCAATGGTTCGACGGCCTCGCTAAACTCTTCTGGGGCTAATCTAATGTCTCTATACAAAGTTGTTTCTTAAGTGTTCCTTTGTTACTGGCAAGGACAAATGCACTGCTTCAAGTGGCCTTTTTGGCCTTGCCGATCCTTGCTGATCGTATGTTTGTTCCCAACAGGAGACTGCATCCTGCGGTCCACAACTCCACTGATTGGCTCGTCGTCTGTTGCTGCTTGGTTTACTGCTGTTGCTTCTCGCCAACATTCCACTCTCTGGCTTTCTATCGATGCCGTGTATCGACTTCCTCTACACTTCCTGTCGTGCTACTTACTCTTTTGGCAGATCCCATTCTCATGTTTCCGCTTACCAATGTGACATACTGCCCAGACATACTTTCCGTTGCACCCCTTTTTCTCTGACTCGTCCAGCTTCACTTGACACCAACCTCAAGTCCTAGACGACAGGCTGTGCCTTCATTTACAGTGCTCCCAAAGCCTGGATCTCACTGATGACTAATATAGCAGAATTATCTAGCACGACTGCATTTATATGAAGGTAAAAAACACACGTGTTTCTTCTTACTGAACACAACAACAACAACAATAATACATTTGATGGAGCATCACCAGATAACTCAAATCTCTATATAGGTACTTTAAATTAGCTGCAAAGGAAGCATGATCGAATGGTTAGTGGTAGCTTGCTCAATAACATCAAGCATAATATGGTTAGGATTGACATGCACAGGGTCAGCATGCATTATCTACTCCATCCTCACTAGTTGTGCCAGGTGTGACTATGTATATCGAGAATGTGCATGATGTCGCTTGCCGATTGACATGCTTCCTTACCAGCATATGTGAAGCACCTATGAGCAAAGAGATTTAGCTGTCTCGGCATGCTATGCGAATGTTTTATTATTGCTTCTTTCATGCTTATCTGTTGGCCGATATTTGCGCTGGAGCCAGCCGGGATGCAGGGCGCCAAGTCCTGGCTTTCTTCGGGCTGCAGACACCTGCTTGAACACCAAACTAGTTCAGATTCGATTGTGCAGTGTGTTCTGACTGCCTAGGCTCTGCCACCGAGCCAGGCATGTCATTTCTACTTGCAAGCAGGAGCCACCGTCCAGAGCAGGCGCCGTGTGAGGTGGCCTTCGGCGCACCGTCAGCCAAGGCTGAATGCCAGTGCGACCTTCGGTTGCCTCCTCGACCATCTTGATCGCTCACTTGGGCTAGAGCTTGATGACGCTAGAAGCAACTGCCCATCAGCAGTGCTGGCTGCACTATTCCACGAGTCTGGGGATTTTGGTTGTGCGCATGCTGTTACTTCATAATGGCACCCTCGAAATCAGCACGGGAGTGTGTGTGCGTAATTATTTTTGCTCCTAGCTCGGTGCTAAATGTTTCATTGGAATCACATCGTACTCCAAGGCCGTCCAGTTGTCGCCTATCAGGGACCACGTAGAGAGCCTCGCAACAGAGAGAGAGAGAGAGAGAGAGAGAGAGAGAGAGAGAGAGAGAGAGAGAGAGAGAGAGAGAGAGAGAGAGAGAGAGAGACTGTCTCTCTCTCTCTCTCTCTCCCTCTCTCTCTCTCTCTCTCTCTCTCTCTCTCTCTCTCTCTCTCTCTCTCTCTCGAGGCCTGTTCTGTAATTGCTCTCTGGTATTTTGCCGATGATATTCTTGGAGCCTCTGCAGGCTATATTGAACTGGGAAGCCCTAGCTGATCAGACGGAATCGGTCACACTGTTCAGGGAAGACTTTCACTGGCTAGCATTTAAGCAGAGGATTAATTTCTGGACGGTCCCTATGTAATATAAATGTCACAGGTGTCAGGCTGCTTCCCAACCCAACTGGCCTGGTTAAGGACTGCACGCCTAGATGTCCCTTTGATCCTTAGAATGTGGCGCTGCTGTGTCTAGCTTTCCGTCTACGGCAAGTCCCCCCTTGAAATGGTGGCATGTAATTCGTTCGCCCAGCGAATGGCTGGATCGCTCGGAAGTAGTTCTTCGCTGGGGCAGGTTCACCAGGCAAGGCTTCTTGCATTTATCAAAGACTGGCTTGAAACTTACCTCCCAAAGGGTTTTGTTCACTTGCACACGTGACCTAACAATAGTGAGAGAACAGTTAATGAGAATCGTATATCTTTCTAGGCACTTGACACGTGCTAAAAGGGTAGCATACACACTGATTACAGCGATAATCAGCACGCGTGACGACGCTTAAATGGCGATGCGCGTAGGTGTGCACTCCAGTCAGGGGTTGTCCAGAGTCAGGCGGCAGTGAGGTCCAGGCTTTGGGAGCATGCAAACTGAAGGGACGGTCTGCGTGGTATTCGAGATTGATCAGAAGCACAGCTCTAGACAGACAACCGAAGTCGGAGAGGCGAGTAGTGTGAGAAGTCCGAAGAAAGGGTAATAATAATAATAATAGTAATAATGCACTTGATAAAGCGCCCTCAGAGTACTCAATCTCTTTCTAGGCGCTTTACATTTGCTGCAAAGGGAAATGCGATTGGATGGTGAGTAATATCATGCTTGATAAACAACATGAATAAGCATTTCCTGTAAGCAGGCTGGAGCTATAGACCGGAGGGACCTTAAAGTGAGGTGGCATCGACATTGAAGTCGATCTCTTGAGCAGTGCAGCCCTGCGCGAGGATTAGTGTGAAGTGTGGTGGTTTCTATGTTAACAGCAAAAAGCCCAGCTGCAGAGTTTTGCATCAACTATTGAGCTTCTTATTCCTTGGGTTTTATGCGAAGCACGTGCAATGTGAGCAGCCGGCAATGGGTTCAATGTGATTGTAGCAAATGCAAGGCCGGATGGTAAAGTATGTAGTGCTAAAAGTTTGATCATAGTGTGTCCTTATCATTCGGTGTCACGTAAGTTCATCGCAGCGAAAAGCAGCGCAAGTGTTGGCACAAATGAGCACTGACGTGCCATCGTGTCGGGTGGCCGCTCGGCCATAATAATAGTAATAATTATAATAATAATGCACTTGATAAAGTGCCCTCAGAGAACTCTTTCTAGGCACTTTACATTTGCTGCAAAGGAAGCTCAGGCGGTCGCAGGCCATGTTGAAGTGGACCCGGCCCTAATTAGATGAACAAGCTGATGTACAAGGGTCGTACTATTGTGGCATGTAATCGCTCACACGGGTGCAGCAGCTCCACAACGCTGGCGCTGTCACCTTTGGAACTACCGGACACACCCCCGATCGTACACACACAGAGTGTACGATGAATGACGGAGAGTGGATGAAGAGCTGCCCGGGCAGGCAGCGCAGCTCCAACCGGCGCCACTTCTACCAGCGCTCGAAGCAATGCGTGTGGTTGCTTTGACGACCGTACCGTTGGAGGTTGGCGGTCGGAGAGGGGAGGGGGGCAGGCAGGTGGCGAGATGAACCAAGGACGGAGCTCGGATGTTCCAGCTGGCCTTAGGTTAGGTGCAGGCAGTGCTCGTGGCAGCATTCGCCGGGCGTTT
Organism: Cristatella mucedo; assembly: GCA_009760855.2. Classification (NCBI taxonomy): domain Eukaryota; kingdom Metazoa; phylum Bryozoa; class Phylactolaemata; family Cristatellidae; genus Cristatella; species Cristatella mucedo. Next base: position 4,446,812 of record WPIO01000020.1, read on the forward strand.
TCTCACTAGCGTTCTCGCTCTCCCGGTATGCTCGGCCTCCGGTCGCTTCCCGAGGCGCCTCCGAATCGGCCGTCGAATTGCAGGTTCACCGTTAAAGACGATGACGATGCTGACCCGAAAAACCGATACAACTATACCGTCGGCATATGCAAGAATGTGGGACAACAAGGTGGCGACTCGGTGGCAGTGCTTCAGCAGCGCAGTGACGGCGCACAGCCGCCGGTCGTCATTGGCCGGTACAATAACTCCTTTGTCAAGTCTGGCTGTAAGGATCGAGCAGCTGCCTTTATAAATGTCTTCCTGTGCTTGTTGTCCAGACTTGCTTGCGGCAGCAGTGCATGCTGCCGCGAGCTCCTTTGGCATTGCCAAGGCGGGTTTGCCACTGCTGCCTGCCTGCCTGCCTGCCTGCACGGGGTGGGGGGAATGGCGGCGGCAGAGCTGGAGGGGCCACCCTCCTTCTTGGAAATGCAGGGCGCCGTGCAATCGCCTCGGATGTCGTGCAAAGGCCGCTGGTGCAAAATGAAAGTAGCTTTTTCAGAGCCGTCAGGCGAACTTTCCATGATGTGCTAAACTCTCTAAGTGGATGGATGCTTCGTCGCAGCACTGGACAAAAAGAAGGTCGTGTCGTGTCGTTATCGGTAGGGAGTTGTGTGCACACGACATTCGAAATGAGTGCTCTTAGCGGCACGTCAATCCGCCTATTTCCACGTACAGCAAAAACCGAGTTCAAGGAAAGAGGCGTGAAACTCTAGCAGTGGGCGACGACGTCGAACGCCGTGCAGTGGCTGTCTACTACTGCTTAGGGATACGAGGGGGCTCTGGCCGGCCCAGGAGAGCTGAGCAGTGGTCGATGAGTTTCCTTCGGTTTGGCTGCCTTCCGAGTTTTGCCGTGAATCGGCACTCTTAGGAAGCATTTTGCTGTTTGGTCGTGCGCTCCCATCGAAACCAATGCTGCTTGCGATTTTCCAGCATTGCAGCTCCCTACTTATTCTCGACCGAAGTGCCTCCCTCTTCGGTTGACTCTTCGGTTGTCACTGCTGCCCTGTCACCCCCTCATTTATTCCCGGGGCTACTGTTGACCTCCCTCGCCCGCTGATCCTCCGAGTTTCTATTCGCTGCAATTTGTGATAAGATGACCACTACGGCGGTTGCTTTCACAACCTCGGTCCCGAGGTCGTGGGTTCGATTCCTGCTGTGGGCGATTCTTTATCGCCACTGCAAGCGGTGGTGATAGCCGTAAAGGCTTTTCTGTCGCTATACAAAAAGAGGCTGTTCAATCAGCTAGAATTTTTTTTTTACCACCTCCCACAGTCAGTATCCACATAAATGCACAGTTGTGCCACTGGTAAGTGGCGGCCTCTCAGTGAGATCGTGGGAGGAGTGAGGTGGTGAGTATCCCGGGTGCGGTGAATGTCGATCTCTTGATCATTCTGACAATAATCTGTGCACACCTCTGCAGTGCTCTGCGTGTATGAGGCAGCCACTCAGTGAAACCGCAAGCAATAAACCCCCCCTGGTGCTAATATGGTCGAGTGTATGCAGGCAGCTGTCACGTCTCTGCCAGGCTAGAGCGATATATACTCGTTCCAGTGGAGCGACTCGGCGATAAATTGGCAAAAAGCTAACTGCACTAATCGTCGAATCTCACTCACTCACTCACACTCTCTCTCTCTCTCTTTCTCCGTTCTCCCTCTCTCTCCCTCTCTCTCTCCCTCTCCCTCTCCCCCTCTCTCATTATCTCTCGTGTTCTCTCTATCTCTCTATGTGTCTCTCTCTATCTCTCAGTCTCTCTCTGTGTCTCTGTGTCTCTCTTTCATCTCTCCTCCCTATCTGTTTGTCTATTTCCGTCTGTCTCTCTGTGCATCTCTGTCTCTCTCCCTCTCCCCTCTTCTCTCTCTCCTCTCTGTCTGTCTGTCTATCTCTCTCTCCGTGTCTGTCTGTCTGTTTGTCTGTCTGGCTCTCCCTCTCCTCTCTCTCCTTCTCCTCTCTCCCTCTCCCCTCTCTCTCTCTCTCTCTCTCTCCCTCCCTCCCTCCTCCCCGCTGTCGTTGGTCATGCAATCTTTTGCACGGTGGCAACCAACGTTAAACACCACCGAGCGACGTTGTGCGATTACTTATGTGGGTTTTATAATAATAATAATACTAATGTACTTGATAAAGCGCCCTCAGGTAACTCAATCTCTTTCTAGGCGGTTTTCATTTCCTGCAACGGGGTTGGCTGCAATGCTGGCAGCGCTCAGGCAGCACCTGCAGGTGGTCTGCTGCCAAGTGTGCACTCTGCTATTTGTCTGCTCATGGCAATTGCAGCGCACTGGATTCTACTCGAATTCGGTAACGGCGATCCCTACCCGCACGCCTGCAACAAGGAAGAGCGAGTGGCCAACATAATGTTCATTTGCAATCACGACGTCGGTGATGTAAGGCGCTAGGGCGTGCAGTACTTCGGCTTTGCGCGTGAATGCATTGTCCCCTAGCCTGACCGAGCTTTTTGCATCGACCGACTCGTGACACTTTCTGTCCTCCGACTACTACTGTTTGGCTTTTGCTCATGCCTTCGCTTTGTCCATGACCTGCACGTCCTGTTTTACTCTCCCTTCCCCCTCGTAGGCTGAAACGTAGGCTCATTGCCTTCGAAGATTTGGCTTATGACCAGGGGTCAAGGTGCTCACCTCTGAGGGCCAAGGTCGTGGGATGAAGCCCTGCGGCACGCGTAAAGTACCCGAATAGAGATTATCTTAGGGTGCTATACAAATGAACTCATATGCAAAAGTATTGTGACGGCTGAGGCGGCGCCGCCATGGCGTGCGCCTACTCACAACAATTACTCACAACAAAAGTATTCGCCTCCCTACCCTCACAGATATCATGCACCATACTTATTTTATTGAGCTAACGTGACAGCACGCCCTTTTGTGGAACGAGCTGTCGAATCAGCCCATGCCAAGAGCTGATCAAGCAAAAATCGGTCGTTATGCTACTCCAGACTCAATTTTATTGGACGAAAGTGCATTAGCAGATGTTATGCCAACGGTCAGCTACAGTAACCGTCGTTCGACTTCATCCCACATGTTATAGATTATCGATTGGATTGAGATTCAGAGAGCAACTTGGTCATTTAACCGAACTCAGATGAAGTGAAAAAACCAATAATACTCAATGGTCTGGCTTCACAATCCTGGCTCGAGTGCAGCCTTACCGGTCTGACATGAGCTGATGAAGTGGTCGTTTCATGATGTTCTGCTCTGTAACTGACAACACAGCCATATTTCAAGGAGTTTGGAGGGCTTCTGGCCTTATTTTGGGCCTACTGTGCATAACTGACCCTAGCTACCAAGGCAACTTGTACTCGGGTGTAAGATAATTAGTAGACAGAGCAGTGCCCCTTGATCCAGTCCTGTTGGGAAGTACTTAGGAAAAGCTGCCAATCGAGCGAATCTAGACAAGGGCTAATGGCAATCACGACATTGTGTCGTGCGTAGACAAATAGGAAAAAGCAACTTTGTATCTATCATGCTTGTGCCATTATATGCAAAAGAACACAAGAAGACATAGACTCAGCGCTTTCTGTTAGCAGGACACCTGGTGAGGCACATGCACTGAAACATGCCCTGATAAGTACGGGTAGTATGCAGGAAAAAATAAACAAGTTTTAATGGAGTCGCTGTGAAAGTCGAGAGGAACAGATGCTTCTTTAGCTAAAACCCAAATGATGCCAAGTCAAGACACGTGGTGGCAGAAACCGGAAGCAAGTTGCTGACTTTCGGTGCATACGAGCTGAAAGCCCATTTGCCAAAAGATTTCGATTCAGTGTGCGAAGGACCATCGAGACGACCAGAGGCCGAGGAGCAGCCGGAGTGAGAGTCGTTTGAAGAAGCGACGGAGGACGGATAGGTAGGCTGGTGCCAGCGATTAAATAGACGTGTAGATAGAGCCAGACTGGGGATCTTGAATTTGATGCGAAATCCTTGATGTCGAGCCAGTGAAGCTCAAGATAGTAGTGGTGAGGTCCTTTTCACGGTCTATACTCTCACTCTCGCTGATGTGATTGCCAAGCACAATCTAGGCTTTCACTTTCATGCGGATGACGCTCAGTTGTACCTTTGCTTTGATCCCTCCCAGCCTTCGAGCACCTCAAACTCTCTCTCAACTCACTTGCTGCATGTATTGATGACATCCGCACATGGATGGCAGCAAATTTTCTAAAACCAAACGATGATGAAACTAACTTACTAGTTATGGGCAAACCCAGTTTGATTCAGAAATTGGAAAGGCTGATACTCAAAATTAGCTCTGCCAGCATATCTCCTTTTGAATCAGCTCGAAATCTAGGTGTCATATTCCAAAGCGACCTCTCGTTAGACGACCATATCAGCTCCACAGTCAAATCAGCCTATTTTCAGCTTCATAACATTGCTAGAATTCGGGCTTGTTTAGATAAGGATACCACGTCCAAGTTGGTCCATGCATTCGTGACATCCCTTCTCGACTTCTGCAACTCACTGCTTACTGGCCTACCAGCATGTGCGATCAGGCGACTGCAGCTGGTGCAAAACTCTGCAGCTAGGCTCGTCTGTCGTGAGCGTCGCAGTTGCCACATTACTCTACTTCTCGCCGACCTGCACTGGCTACCAGTCAAGCAACAGATTGACTTCAATGTCTTTGGCTCCAGCCTATCTCTCAGATATACTCCCCCATCAGGCCAAGCATCGTACCATCCGCTTTTCGGAATCCAACAGTCTACAAATACCCCGCACAAACCTCAAATCCTTTGGAGACCGTGCATTTAGCTCGTATGCTCCCAAAGCCTGGAACTTCCTTCCGACCTGCGCCAGAACATCCCCTGACCTGACCATATTTAAAAAGAACTTAAAAACACACCTATTTAGGACAGCATTTTGTGGGTCCCTGTGACTCGTCTTTCAAGTGCTTATGCGTGCTGACACTGTGCATGCTGCCACTAACCACATTTGCATGCTGACCCTGTTCGTGTCACCCCCTAGCTATGTTATTCACGTTGGTTATCAAGCATGATATTACTCACCATTCAATCGCGTTTCCTTTTGCAGCAAATGTAAAGCGCCTAGAAAGAGATTGAGTTCTCTGAGGGCGCTTTATCAAGTGCATTATTATTATTATTGCTAGCTGCAAGCACGCTGATAGCTGCCAACGACTTATTTGCTACTACATAAATGATGCTGTTGGATCAACTAATCGTTACTTTTTTACCTTTACATTATAAGTTGCCTCGCTTGCAATGTGTACCGCCTATTGGTTGCCTTGGGTCTTTAGGGTCGGATGCTGGCTGTTCCACTTGACCGTCTCGAAAGTGTGGACTAGGATGTCTTGCATAGTGTGCTGCTGCTGCACTGTTCATTGCCAGAGCACGTGCTTTCTTCAGGCTACTTATGAGATGTAGTAATCTACGTGGAGTTGCGATATGTGACAAAGGGGAGCAATCTAAACTGTAACCTCAAAAGAGCAGTATGGAAATGAAGCAACGGCAACCTTAAAAATAGACTGCAGAAATTAATATAATTCTTGTCAAATGCTCTTGTGCCATCATTGTCATTCTTCCTTCCAGTGTTAGCATTCCTCGTCACTACCGTGTTAGGGCACCGGTTGGGCTGTGCAAGTCGAAGGCTTTGGGTATCTGTTTGCCAACCTATTTTCGACGCCGTGGAAGCAGCGTATCACTGTACTATGTTTTCCCCGAAGCGCCTCGTGCATTGGACGGTCACTGACTCTAGGCTGCTGTTCTCTGCAGTTCTCGAGAGTGAAGGTGGTCGACGAGAATACGGACGTGACCTCCAACTGCTATTACATGTTCGAAGTGGAGCACTGTCTGGCTTGTGACGAGGGCTGCGACTCGTACTACAAACGTCTCAGCACAGGAAGCATTATTCTCATAAGGTTTGCTTTGCTATCTTCCCCTCCGGCTCTCCACTGTTTGGTCGCCGCTGACTGCAGATGGCGATGCCGGTGTTTGACCACCTGCTCACCGTGCCAGCCCAACGCTCTCTGGCACCGCCTGTCACCCCCTCCCAGCCACAGCTGCTGCTGCTGCTGGGATGTGAGCAGGCACTCTGGGAATACAATACAGGCAGAAAGGTGAGCCAGATATCTGCCTCGGGTCAGAGATGACGTCCCCCCCCCCTTCCACAGACAGCAAAGTGCTGCATGGGCTGCCTTCCCCTGCCCGTTAAAGCAAGATGGCCGTGCTGCTTCTTTGCATCTCTGGCGACCTTGCGACAATTTTGAGCGACTGTCCGTCCGAGAGCCTCGCCGAGAGCAGCAGGCCAGGCTCTCGGGCGCGACCGCTAGCGATCCTGAGTAGCCTACGACCGCTGTGCAGCTAGTCTGTCACTGAGCGGCTGTGCACAGCGGTCTTTTGGTACCCGTTTAGCTCGCTCTTTCCTACAGTTTGTCCAGCTTGGTGGCAGCGTACCTGCTGATCGGCATTTTCTACATGCGATGCTTTGCCAAAAGACGTGGCTGGGAGCAAATACCCAACTACCATTTTTGGCGAGAGATCGGTCACCTGCAGTCCGTGAGTAGTGCCAGCAGCTGCCGCCACCCCACTCCCCCTGCATGTGCATGAATGCGCGTGCAAAGTCTCCCCGTGCCTTGGCAAGTGCAGAGCGATCTGCTAATCGTGTGTGTGTGTTTGTGTGTGTGTGTGTTAGTGCGTGCGTGCGCACCGTATATACTCGGTGCCATCACAAGCATTTGCCACCAACCATGATTACCGGAAAGTTTGCTGCCTTTCCTGATAATTTATCCTCCAAGGCTCAGCTTTTGGGTTAAAGTACTCGTTCTTCATGATCCAAAGTATTTATGATGTTTCAAAATGCCTTCAATGTGATATGGAGGTCTGGTACTAGCTGTTGTGCAATAGCCCTATACCGTAACTCTACCACTGCCCGACTTTACCGTGCTTTGAAGGCAGTCGGCATGGTACACTTCATAAATGCACTGCTTCACAAACACTCTCCTACCAGTTTTTACTATGGTGAACTGAAATTCATCAGTTCATAAATTCTTGCCTGTCAGCCAAGGTCCAGTGGGGCTGGTATTATTAGCCAATGGCCTCTGCCTAATGGCCTCTGTTTTGTTTTTGGAAAGCATAAGCTGCTTACGATGGGTAATCCTGGGGAATACCCTGCGGGCATAAGTTCCACAGTGCAGGCGATTTACGGAACAGCTGATTCACTCAGATTAAGCCCTACCGTAAGGTAAAGTGTCCTAGCAACACGTTGCAGGAGCAAATAGGTTCTCCAAGGCTTGCGTTTTTATGGCCTAGTCATCCCGATCTTTTTTTTTTTTAAACTTAGGTCGAGTACACAGTCGAGTTGCAATTCCTCCTAAATATTGTAGCGTGCACTTACACAGTGCTCTTTTAAAATGCACGCCTTTTGTAGCCTGCCTAATACAGCCCCCACATTAGTCCTTTCTTGAATGCAGGGTTCTAGACTGTGGGACTCACTTCCACAATTCTTAAGCAACGACATCTACTCTCCTGCTGCCGGCTATGGCACATTCTTTCCAGCCATCCGGAGCTGCTACTTCCATGCTACTCACTTCCTCGACTGCCTTCCTGACTCAGCTATGCTTCTCGCTTTCTCTTTGTTGCATGAGATGAAGTCTGTTGGCTGCCACATAAGTACTGAAAGCCGCTCAGGCTGTGATTACGCTATAGACAGCACTCATTCGGAACACCCACTTGGTTTTGGGGCTTTGTGGATTTACAGACTGAGGTACAGTTACATTTACATCTCTCAGCACTTGTTGGCTACTCGTATCACATCCAAATTTGGTGGCGCAGGAAAGCCACCAAAACTAGCACATGGGAAATTTCTCTGCTTCACAAATGAACTGTAGCCGTGGATACTTATGCCATTTTTAGCTAGGATCACAAGCACTTATTAGACGCCTTATTTAAAAAGAGTGCCTTTTCTCCTCCAGGACGGTATTTTCTTGTGTAATTTTGCTTCTGCTCCTGAATGCCGTTGAAGCTGCAGTGCACAGTAGTGATTGATACGGGATTAGTATGGTCTGCTGCGTCTAAGTTAATTCCGTTGGTAGAGGTCTTAATCATCAGAATTTCCCCCTTTCGGGTACTCACTTAAAAGTTTTGACAGCACCAGTATATGTATACGTACACAAGCACACACACGCGCGCACACACACGCACGCACACACACGCACACATAATGGTATGTATGTGTGAGCGTGCCTGCACCGCTGCTTCCCAGTGCCCAGCAGGGAAGGCTGCGAGCCGTCAGCGTCGTGAGCACATCCGGAGAGCACACGCCGGATGTTCCCGCGGCGGTGGCGGCCCCGGAGCAGCGCTCCGCAGCGGCTCCTCGGCCGCGTAGCTCCTCCTCTGCCGCAGCAGCCGCCCGCTCAGTCGTCGTCGGCGGCTTGCGTTTGCAGGACGGCTGCTCCCTCGTCTGCCGCTGCGGCGGCTTGGCAGCCGAGGTTGACAAGAGCTTGTACGAGCCAGCGGCCAGCTCCGACTCCATCAGTTCGGCAGCAGCAGCAGCATCTGGCAACGGATATCAAGGCACCAGCAGCAGCAGAGGCAGCGACGGCACGAGCCTGCTGGACGACCGTGACCCGGACGAGCGGCTGCTGGCCGCCTAGTGCCTAGCAGCCTGGTGGTGGCCATTATGGTGCTGGCTGTCCACCACGCTGCTGCTGCTGCGCTGACAATTGCTGCGCCAGATGGCGACACGCTGGAGCAGTCGTACGCCTGCTTCTACCGTGGCGACCTCTACCGGACTTTGGCTGCATCGCTCTCCTGTTCCGCGTCTCCCCGTTGCTTGGCACCAGTGTCGCTGCCTGTGCCTCGCTTGAGCGATCTGAACTCCGCGATCAGCACGCCGGCACTGTTGCCGCTCTTCCTGACTCACTCTGCTTTCCTTGACGTTTTGTCTGCCTTTTTTCGGCTTTCTACTGCAGCCTGTGCTTGGCTGCATATCTTGTGTCCGACCTTTCTAATACCTTCCGATGACCTTTCTAGTAACGGGCTCTTAAAGCTGGGAGGGGGGACTTGAACTGCTGCTTGCGATCTGCTTCTGTACGACGGTGCATGGATAGCATCTGGATGGATGTGATCTAGGTCTGTTTTTAGGGTTTTTTGTTTACTTATTCTCTGGGCAAAATGTAATGCGATTGCTTTTGATTCTCACGTCAAGCATAAACATCCTGCTGGTCTGTCGTGCGGCTGGCTGCATTCGTGGCTGGCTCCTTCCTCTACTACTTTGGCCACTCCTGGCACTAGCCATTTGGTAGCCACAAACCAGCTGGAGTGTTGTGGGCATTGCTGAAGTGCATGCAATGTTTATAGCACTGTGGTGCAATTTGCGTTTTACCGTTTTGCTTGCACGAATTCAACCAGGATTACAAAAAAGGGTCCAAAATTTACCGCCAGTGTCGCCTAAGTCTTGCTTGGCAGCCCTTTGATCTCGACACCGGCCGGATGCTGATTGCTGATCAGCGCTAAGGCACCGGTAACCGAATCGATGCGGCCTGTGACATAACAGGGCAGCATCGGTTTCAGGAACCTTTTTTCAAAAGCGAGTTGTTGGCAGTCCTTCGCTAACCCTTGCGCACCTAGTCGAACGTGGACACCCTGCACATTGCATATCTATGGTACAGTGGACCTTGGTGGGTGGAGGTGCGCAGTGGCACGAATTGCGTCGCCTGCTGACTGCGGCTGCATTATCACATGCGCGACCCTGTCAGTCGAGACGACTTCTGGCCATCACTCAGAAAGTGATGGCTGCACATGCTGTCACGGAGCAATGCACAGACAGTGCTGCAGTGCCTTCTCGAGGCCGGCTGGCATCAGCTGCTGCTTTTGAAATAGTGCCTAAGCGGGCGGTGCTGGTCGACACCCGAAGCGGTGGACCACGGATGCCCGAGCCGATCTTGCGGGTTCAAGGTTCTTTCACCGAGGTGGGGTCAAGGTCGATGACAGGGCCACCCTCTTACCCAGCGCCAGGCACACGGTGACTGCAGCTAGCACTCGTTTTGCATGCTTGCTGCACTAGCCCAGGCATCGCTCGGCCTGTGGCCAGCATTTGCTTTGGCGACCGTATGCAATCGAGTGGTGCTCTACTTGCACGAGTGGTCACGGGTACTGCTAGTGCACAGATGCATTGTGCCCGGGTGCTCAGGGCTCTCACTCTCCAGTGAGTCGGTGTTGCTCTGTGCTTCCGCAGTCGGGCTCGGCGAGAAGGACATGCTGTATATAAAGGGCTAGATATAAATAAGACATTTAGGACAGCAGCTCTCGATGACCGGAGCAGTACGGCCGCCTCAGAGTGCCCGGCTCGATGTGGCGCCAGCGAAGGCAAGTCATGCGGCTGCCGCACCAAGGTCACCGCCAGGTGGCAGCAGAAGCAGTAGCTGCGGCTTGCTGCAAGCCAATCGCAGCCTAGCGCAAGCCCTCCGCGATTCGCTCAACCACGAGCAGGCGTGCAGCTTCGGGAGCACGTGGCGACCGCGCTGCTGCCTGCACCGTTCGACTCGGCCGCAGCCGTTAGTTGGGCGCCATAACGGCGTGCCACTGACGGCTGGCGGAAGCTAGCGCCGGCTTGCCTACAGACAACGCGGGTGTAGCTCGCATCGGCTGTCGTTCGTCGTCGCCGTGCTGCTGAAGCAGCTGCTGAACTGTAGCAGCAGCTGCAGCGCCTGAGGCTCGCGAGTCGAGCCTAGAGTTAGCTCCTGCTAAGAACCAGCTCGCTGCATCTGCAGTTGGTCGGCCGTGCTGCTTGACTGTTTCCTTGTACTTTCGTTTGATAGGCAAAGCTTCGCGCTGCATCGCTCCGAGGCTGCGCTTCATCGTCGTCGGCGGCAGTCCGGGGCGGTCGGGCGGAAGTAGATTCGGCAGGGCTAGCCGCTGCTGAACAGGGAAACAATGTCATCCCAGAGCCCGCCATCCTGATTGGACGCCGCCTCCGCTCGATCCCCGGAGCCTTCGAGCGCCGCCGCCTCCTCCTCCTCTGCTCCGTCCAGAGGCTGCTGCTGCTGGCCCAGGCCGCTTGCCCAGCTCTCGGCCGATTGCTGCAAAGGATGCGAGCGGTGGCGCTTTGCTGCGGCTCATGCCGGTCGAACGCGTGCGGCAATGCACCGGGACGCCATCAACCGTTGGGCGCAGCACTCGCGTCTTCTCGTGTGCTGGTCGGCATCGTTTCGAAGGCGATCGGCTTCTCGCAACGCCAGCTCTCAAGCAATGCACTGACAACGTGCCTCCCGGTCCCTCAACCAGGGCCCTGGCTTAGTAGCTGAAAGACGCCATTAAGGCAAGGCATATGCGGAGCACCCGAGGGAGGGGGCTCTACTTGATTTGTGCGACGAAGGACTCATGCCGAGGCCTAGTGGCTCCAATTGCGGGCTATGCTCATCTTCCGCGCACGGGCTTCACAGTGAAGGAAGGGTTTGCGCAAGGGTTTGGGGCCTTTCTTTGTAGCTCGGAGCGAAAGCACAGTTGCCAGAATGCCTGTCAACCCGGAACACAAACGCCCGCTGTCGGAATGACCGACGGCCTAGGTTTGGGAAGGCTGCCTTTGCAGTTTTGCAGAATCTTTAACTGCGCTACCACGTGGACTGAAATCGGCCAGCCTTGGTAGTTCAATTAAATAACTGTAAGCGATCGAAACCTGCATGCACATTAATGCCGGTGCATGTGCCCCACCCAGCAGAGGTAACCGGCCCGCCCACTCAGAGATCACTCATGCAGCTTGCTGTGGTGGAAGCCAGCTCAGCTGCTGCTAGCCGCCGCTCGTGCATTACCTCTGCCAACTGAGGAATCTCGTTCTGCTCGGGCGAGACTTCAAAAAGAGAACGATAGAAGCTCATGAGAGCGACGACCTCGTTTGTGCACGTGCACACTGAACACTCCGATCGATCGATCCCTCGGCTGCATGGCATGCCCTCTCAGTCTGCCATGCCGGGACCCCTACCGCGGAGGTGGGTGGGGCCGGAGAGGGTTGATCGAGCCTCCGGCTGACTGACGTCATGCAAGGCAGCACCGTCGTATGGTTCCCGGTAACCATTGGAAGCACGAAGCCGGGCTCAGTCAGGTCGAGCACTGTGCGTTCGGCGCTGGCACTGGCAGCTGCAGGCAAACGGCTAGGAATGGCCGCGACCTATCGGATTCCCCAGCTCAGGCGGCCATGCTGTCAGGTTTGCGGTCTGTCATGCTGCGATCGTGCATCCCAACGAGACCGATCGGTGCTCACTGCGGTCTTTCATGCTGCGATCGTGCATCCCAACGAGACCGATCGGTGCTCATCGCCATTGTCATTATTTGTTTTCCTGCAGGGGGGAGGTAAGCAGGCGTGCATTCGCATGCGGTGGGCAGCCGGCGTTCATGCAACCAACCGTCAGTCGTGCATCAGTGGTCGTCGGACGGACGGCATGCAGAGCAAGCATGCCACGAGCCAGCCAGACGGGCTAGAGTCGCGGCTAGCCGCCTGCATTCGGCGATAGGACAATCGCCTGGTAAGGCAGCAGTAAGCGTGGCGATCGAACACGGCAGATCCGAGAACGGCTGGCCTCTCTCGAATGCTTCGGCATGCTGCTGCTGCGCGCATTCATTCGTCCTCGGTGGGCAGGGCTCGTTCTTGGTGCACCGCATGGCAACAATGCGACATTGCATCAAGCGGTCAGAAGAGATGCGACGTTCAGGAAACAGATAACGTTGCATGAGCACAGCCTGAATTGCAGTAACGGGATGCTTCGCCAGGCGACAGCTTGCAACTTCGGGGCATCTTCATTTGCAGTGCAGCGACAGGACAGGTGGTGACAGCAGACGGTGGAGAAATTATACTTCATTCGATCTGGGTTTGCTGGTCAGTTGTGGAATAGTGCATACATGTAGGGCGAGTGAAATTGTCCCAGAGGCTGCTTAACTCAAAACGAATATTTTGCAAACGAGTATGCCTTCAAATGCTTGCATTAAGCTAGTGTGTGTGTGTGTGTGTGTGTGTGTGTGTGTGTGTGTGTGTACGATTGTGCATGCGAATCGTATGTTTGCAAGCACACGAGGTGCGTGTGATCGTGTAAATGAATGTGTGCACTTGCATACACTGTATAGCGTGGATATTATGAATATGAGCCGTACAATAAATTTGTATATACTGTACAGGTAAGTATACATTTACACAGTTATATGTATATGTACACTGTGTATGCACACGGTACCGGTTGAAGTTCAAGAGCAAATCATAGGAAGTTCTATGTCACCAATAGCATCCACAATATTCTGCTGGAAAATGTATAGAAGTCCCTTCCCCTTAGCTGTCGTTCAGTGGAGGCCTGTGTGGGGCACCAGAGAGCAGCTCTAGAGGCTTGTCGAGGGGCGTGCCTGTCCGGCAGATTCAACTTGCTTCGCCTCAGAGAAGCTACTGTTTTTTCTGAGGTGAGGCTAAAATGGATGCTGGCACGGCTGACTTGAAATCGGTGTCAATTTCCAAAGAGGCAATATTTGTTCTTCGTGGGGAAATGATATTTTTGGAGTTGCCTATGAGGTCTATGCTTGCTAGGTCTAAAGAGACCAGCTGAGTAAGAACTCACTTGGCAGGAAACAGCATGCTCGGCAAATTGGAATTGCACATTTCTTTTTAGAACTTCCTGACGGCTTCATGGGCGTCCGAGCTTAAAGCTCTCTCAAAAATAGCAGATAGCAATGATTTAGAAGGGGGGGGGCAGGGAGCCTCGGTCTGGGTGACACTGCTTCAGGCCGTCTCTCCAGAAGGAGGCAACCGATGCTTACAGATAGGCATGCGTTTAAGGGAGCCGACTGCACTCTGAGGGAGCCAACAAAAAGCCCGTCCCTTCTGGAGAAATATCTTTCTACCACTACGCCGACAGAGCCTCTAGGACAGCTGTATGCATACCGCCATGCTAAGCAGTTTCATTTACGAAATTCTTAAGCCTGGCAGCCTTCTTCGTGGGATCACGGTGGCCACCCGGTTGGCGTGCCGGTTTTTTCATGGGGGGGAGGGGCAAGAGGGCTAAGCAGATTCTGCTCATTCGGCCGCTGAGGTATAACGCTAGAGCAACCGTGGAGCGATCTCGCTGAATGTTAGCGTTCTTTGGCGCCTTGAAACGAACGATTAGTATCAACAGATTTTAAATAAAAATTAATTTAAAATTAAAAATTAACTTACTAGTTATGGGCAAACCCAGTGTGATTCAGAAATTGGAAAGGCTGACTTTCAAAATTGGCTCTGCCAGCATATCTCCAGTTGAATCAGCTCGAAATCTAGGTGTCATATTCCAAAGCGACATCTCGTTAGACGACCATATCAGCTCCACAGTCAAATCCGCCTATTTTCAGCTTCATAACATTGCTAAAATTCGGGCTTGTTTAGATAAAGATACCACGTCCAAGTTGGTCCATGCATTCGTGACATCCCGTCTCGACTTCTGCAACTCACTGCTTACTGGCCTACCAGCATGTGCGATCAGGCGACTGCAGCTGGTGCAAAACTCTGCAGCTAGGCTTGTCTGTCTTGAGCGTCGCAGTTGCCACATGACTCCACTTCTTGCCGACCTGCACTGGCTACCAGTCAAGCAACGGATTGACTTCAAGGTTTTGTCCCTCACTTTTACGTCCCTTCATTCTATGGCTCCAGCCTATCTCTCAGATATACTACCCCATCAGGCCAAGCATCGTACCACCCGCTTTTCGGAATCCAACAGTCTAGAAATACCTCATGCAAACCTTAAATCCTTTGGAGACCGTGCATTTAGTTCATATGTTCCCAAAGCCTGGAACTCCCTCCCGACCTGTGTCAGAACATCCCCTGACCTGACCACATTTAAAAGGAACCTAAAAACACACCTATTTAGGACAGCATTTAGTGGGTCCCTGTGATTCGTCCTTGATGTGCTTATGCGTGCTGACACTGTGCATGCTGCCACTAACCAAATTTGCATGCTGACCCTGTGCATGTCACCCCTAACCATATTATTCATTTCGTTTTTTTTTCAAGCATGATTTTACTTACTATTCTATTGCATATCACTTTGCAACAAATGTAAAGCGCCTAGAAAGAGATTAAGTTCTCTAAGGGCACTTTATCAAGTGCAATATTATTATTAACAGGCCGTGAATGTTAAACATATTTCAGAGCAGATTTTTTCAGAAGCTATTCTAGCAGTTCCTTAAGGATCACTCCCCAGAGACCTAGGGCAGAAAGGGCCTCCTGCAGAAATGTCTTTCCGTGTCCATCTAGGCCTGGTGGGCGTCTGCTCTGGAGACAGCCCGGGAAGCATTGCTCCAAGGTGCACCACCCGGCTAGCCTCTCGTTTATCAAAAGAAACTTCATAAAAGGAAGCAAGGGTCTTTCTAAGGGCAGATAACTCCAGGAGGGACAACTCCCCCTATTAGCGGCCATTTTGGGGGATAACTCCTACTACTGCCGGACATACCCCCTTAAGAGCCGCCAAATTGGACTTTTCAGCTCCACTGAAAACGGCTGTACCCTCATTTTGGGAATCCCTTTTATAATCTATTTTGTCTACAATATCTACATGGAAAGAGTGCTCGTGGAAGTCTCTTTAGATGCCGCATAAAAAGAGAGATTGGTACCTCCATTTACAGAGTCTGAAAAGCTTCGCCCAACACTACCGGCCAGGCATGCTTATGTAACCATCCGAGGCGTGCCGCCCGGAGCCCGTCGAAGAAGAAATGCACCTCCCTCGCACTTTGACGAGACTTCGGTGTTTTGCACCGAGAGAGAGAGAGAGATCATCTTTAAACCTAGCAAGCATTGAGTTTCTCAACAGGTCTATAAATATAATTGCCCTCTTACAAAGAATAATGAGAGCCCTCTGGACACAGACATCGAACGAGCATGCGAATTTATAATAATAATCATAGAAATTTTGATAATTTGTATAACTCTCACAGAACCTAATATCTTTCCAGGCATTTTATATATACTGATAGCTCTATTTGCCTTTGCAGAGGGGCAATCCTATGCCTTTTCTTTACGGGACGATCTTACTTTTAGAGCTGCTAACAGCTTGACTCTTTTTTGGTAAGGGTAGATGCCTGCGCAGCAGTGCCTCACTTCAGGCTCTCTCTCTCTCTCTCTCTCTTCAGGGCTTCGAAAGAGGTTTCCAGATGAGTCACGTTCAGCCATGCCGAGGGCATGAGGAGGGGTGAGCACGTATTTGGCCAATACAACACTGCAGGCAAACACGAAGCATTGTCGGCTGCTGTCGTCTCAAAAGAATGCACGGGAAGAGCGCAGAGCACAAGAACTCACATTCGGCCACTGAGCACGTGGGTCCGCTGAAGCCCGGCCGACAGAGACACTCGCCGGTGGCCTTGTCGCAAGCGGCACCGTTCTGACAGCGGCATGCGTGATGGCAGGCCCAGCCAAATTTCCCCTCATCGCACTCTGAAAAACAGTGACCGTCGATCAGTGACTTCTTTTCCGTATCGGCGTGAGTGCGTGCGTGGCGTCCTACTCGAAACAGCGCGAAGCGATGGGACGTTCACTCTGCCCAAAGCCTTTGACTTTGAGACTGTGTTTTGTGTTTTGACTTTGAGACTGTTGTGCATTGACTTTAGGCCACCCAAGGACTTTCACCCTGCCTACCACCGGTGTGACGTGAACCGTGACTCTGGCTCGCTCTTCTCGACCCTGACCCCAGGCCTGAGCACTCGCTGTGGCAGTGCCCTGCTGCGCCCCATTCCGACCTGGCAGTGCCTGCTGCAGTTGCAGTAGAATGTTTCTACAGGGCTGTGAGACCCAATATGTCACTGCAGTCAGTGCGGTGGACACGCAGAATGTCGATCTTAGGCATCTTTGTAAAGCTCCACGACCCCAGCAAAGCAAAAGCCAACTAATCTTGTGTGTGACTGCCACTGCTCGATTGGTCAGAGACTACAGCAACTACACCGGTAAGGAGATGCATTCCAATTGCATATAAATGTGTAGCACCGCGCCGGCCTGACTCAGTTTTAGAGTGTATGAGTAGGAAAACACGTCTGTCCTAGAGCAAGGGGACTCAGAGGTCGCTGAGGTGATTTATATTGGCTGTAGTGTCAACCCTATAGTTCCTGCTAGCAATTTGAGAATAGGGCAACGCTTGCCCAAGGTCGATGTAGCCGCCAGCCATTCTAGATTTGCTGGGTGGTTTCCGTGAGAACAAAAGAAGTGGATGAAGAGCGTCTGCGTTCTCGAGCAGGTGAGCAAGGGGGCACAGAGGTCGCAGAGGTGATTGGTTGTCAACCCCGCTGTCCCAGCTAGTTATATAATGATAGGGCGACGCTCGCTAGGGCGCTCCTTCTTCATTTTCGGCTCCGTATCGACGCCGTCGCCGGCAGTTGCCGGACTCGTTTCTCTGAAAACTAGGGAGGACGGCGGGCTGTTCGCCGGCGATTGAGGGACAGGACGAGACAGCGCCAGGAGGATACGGTGGACGCCACCGAATACGGTCGAAGAGCACCCGTGCTCGCATTTTTGTGTTTCTTCTGTGTTTCATGTGTGCCTGCGTTCACGTGGTCTAGCCAAGAGTGCACGTGGTCTAGCCAAGAGTGCTTGGTGTAGTGTGTGAGGTATTCCTGCCGTAAGGTGGAAGCAGAGCCTTAGTTCTCCAGTCAGGGTCTAGGCTCCGGTTCGGGCCCCTCGTCTTATTTAGATCGCTCCCCCACAATAGACTTAGGTAGCCTAAGTGCGGGGACATATTCCCTCGGCAAGAGTGATCGTGCTGTCGAGAGCATACGAAAAGTGTGGAGATAAAACTGAGCTAGACGCACGGTGGCGACGTTGTGCGAATGAAACTCAGTAAAATCCCCAATTTGTCTATCTCGCTTTTCAATTCACACCGCGGACTCACGACCCCTTTAGTAACGGTGAGTAGGTCAGCGCCAGAAACGCTCGTTTCGTGGCGGCCTGCTTATTGCGAATAGACGCAGCTCACCGAACAGCATCAGGCGGTAGGTTACTCTGCTAGGTAAGCGGCAGGTTACGCCTACTTCGCCGAGCCTTCGGCGTTACACACGCCTCTTGTCTCCTTGCTGGAGGTCAAACTTTTGCGTGTACACTGCCCTGCCTGCTGACCTGCTGCTGGATAGTGTCGTTTTGCTTTCTTTTTGTCGTTTTGATAGTGAACTACTCTCTTACTGCCGACTATGGCACATCTTTTTCAGCGGTCCTGAGCTGCTACTTCTATGCTACTCACTACCTCAACTGCTCTCCTGACTCTGCTATGCTTCCCACTTTCTCTTTGTTGCGTGAGACGAAATCTGTTGGCTACCGAATGCGTACCGAAAGCCGCTTAGGCTGTGAGTGCGCTATACAAAACTCTCCTGCGTAACACCCACATAGTCTTTATGACTTTGTGGAGTTACAGACGGAGATACATTACATTACATTACACTCGGTCTAGGTGCAAGTTCAGGGTCACCGAGCTTAACTGTGACCCAGTAAGACTGCCACAAATAAGCTTCGCTAAACTCAAATAATGATTGCTTAGAGGAAGGGGGAGAGAGAGTGTGCCCGTTTCGTGTGTTCGCCAAACTTCACGGCATTCAGCTAATAGGTTCCTAAGAAAATAGGCCAAACAAGTATTATGCAGTGCCGCAAGTGATTAGGGAGGTCAAGAAATCTGTTGGCACTTTTTCAGACCATATCCTCAAGAATTCGCAAGCAGAATGCAGCAGAACTCTCGGAGCAGATACACCGGGGCTGCAAAGTGCTGCGCACAGTGCTTCATGCATCTACATTGTGCTGCATTGCAGTTAATTTTGTGTGATATACTTCGGACCAAGAGAGATGCAGGTAAACGGAACCCTGTGTCTTGCATAGGATGTTTATTCTTACCCCTGTCGCACAGCCGTCCCTGTTTGCCCAGTGGGCAGATGCACTGTCCGGTGGCCTTGTCGCACGAAATTCCGGGGCCGGAGCACAGACAGGAGAGCTGGCACGCCTTGCCGTACCAGCCTCCAGGGCATGCTGCAAAGCAGAAGACGATTACGAAGAGCAGCTCCACGCGGATGCATTTGGATCATTCTTACAAGCTCCGTTGCGGCCAAATTCGTGCTGCTGCTTCGCCCACCTTCCTCACAGCGGCCACCTCTGTAGCCATCCGGGCAGAGGCATTGGCCCGTCTCGCGATCACACGTGGCACCGTTCAGGCACTCGCATTGTCGAGAACATTTGTCTCCATAGAACTGTGCAGGACACGCTACAACCAGAAACATGTGATCTCTATAGTGCACAGGCCAGCGGATTGATACAGACAGAACTCCTCCTCCTCCCCCCCACAAGCAAAATGAGGCGGTTGTATACTGCACTGCTCAAACAAACTTCATAGCAAACCGACAGACAGACATATCGAGGTAAGAGATGAAGATGCATGAAGGTGCAGTATACTTGCATAAGTTCACTCATAGCGAATTTTCAAGAAGAGGTCATTTTACAAAAAATGAAAGGTACTGTAATGAAAGTTATGTTTTCGTTTACCTTTTGACTGGGACCATAGTGAGGCAGTATCTTGCAGCTGCATTGTTTTTGGAAGCACACTCTCCCCTAATAAAAGCTAGGTCATAACTATAGCTTAAGCAACGAATAATGTCTTAAGTGCAACAAGACCCAGCTGGCGAACGAAGTACGCTCAATAACTTGGAAAAGCAAGCTTGCAGCTGAAAAAGTAAAAAGTGCCTATAATAATGTCTATCCTAAAGTTTGGCAGCGAAAAATCGGTGATTCGACCAGCTGGAACAAGTATCGATCGCACAAGATGCACTTCTTTGGGGTGGCCCGAACGTGTGCGATGTCGTGAGAGAGAGGAATTCAATCGGTAGCGAGTGATTCCGTGGCTCGCGAACGTGGAGAGAGAGAGAGAGTGGTCCCCTCTGTGACTCCTGCTGTTTTTTCAGTTTCTGATGCCGATAACGACATACGTAGCTGCTCCGGAGCATGCTCGGTTCGAGGCGTCAAGCGACAAAGGCGACAGGCAGCAGCATCGCCGCGCTAGGCTCTCGTCGCGGCGGCGGGGCGGCGTGCTCATACTCACGCAGCTCGCAGTTCTGACCGTACCAGCCCGGGCGACAGGCACAGCCGCCGGCGAGCTGGTCGCACGAGCCTCCGTTGAAACACTGGCACGTGTGCGAGCAGTTGACGCCGAAAGATCCGGAAGGGCAGGCCTGGGAGCAGCTGCTGCCGGTCCAGCCGGGCCCGCAGTGACACTTTCCGGTCACGGGGTCGCAAGCTGCGCCGTTCTGGCAGTCGCAGCGCTGCGAGCAGTCGATGCCGCACCAACCAACGGCGCAGACTGAAAAAGCCGAGTGAAAAAGCTGGAGCTCGGCATGCATGCATGCACTCGCATGCGTTCATCCTTGCCCGCTCGAGAGACGCGGCGTGCACAGTACGAGAGCGAAATCCAACGCGTGCGTGCATGTAGACGCAAGCATGTGGCCCACCACAGAGGCACCCCATTAGCGCTGGTGAGTCAGTCAGTCAGTCAGCCCCCAGCTCGTATATGTACCCGCTAGGGAATGAAGACGAGTCTCGTTCACCTCACGAGTTCGCTCGCTCGTGTCACCGTGAGACTCCACTGGTGCTGCTGCCGCCGGAGACACAGTAACGCAGCAGTACTGTTCGCATACCGCGACGTTTTCATTTGACTGTTCTGCCTGCTTTTTGTTGAAAAAGTCATCCACTCGATTTGGCCAACCGAAAGTAGCGCTCGTGAGATTTCTCGAGCTCAGCTAATCTTGGGAGATGGCACAGCAAGAGACTAGCGCCTATATTCCTAACCAATGGTGTGCGATTTGATACTTTTAGCAGAGGAAGTCGTAGGATATTTTAGAGGTCGTGTATTTCCGCTCGCAAGTCACAGTGCCTCAATGAATTAAGTTTTCCTCTGATGCCAACTAAGTCAACGCAGCTTTTCAAATGCATAGACTGTAGGCAGCCATATTGGAATCATGTAGTGCTCGGACAAAAGGTATATTGTCATGTAAAATGAAGCGCTGTTACACAGCGGCTAAGGAAGTATTAATGCTGCACAGGATTGGCGAGAAAGGAAGCTGGAGCAAAGTTGCACTGATCGGCTACAGCTGTACGACCTGTATCGCTCAGCCGAAATTAGCTGGAATTGAGGAATTTGTGAAAGACCACACCCGTACAAACGTACAAAATTGCCACGAAGTCTCTGAGCAATTTAATTGAAAGGTTAGTTACTGACCTTGTAGACTGAGTAGATACGACACGGTTGATACTGACCGAGCAACTCAGCGTGGCAGTGTCAGCCCCTTGAGGGAACAGTGAGGCCTAGACATTGTCTGACCATGACTACCCAAGTGTGGCATGCGGCTGACTGCCTCGCAGCCCTAGCAGCCACATTTGTAGAAAGAAGATAACGAAATCGACAGAAGCATGCACAACCGGGGGCTAAACGCGACTGAATCAATTCACGAAACGATTGTCATGCTTTCTTAGCAGCATGCGTAAAGTGCCTAGAAAGAAGTCTAGTTCTCTCAGGGTGCTATGCAAATTCTTTGGATTGTTATTATTGTTGCAGTTGCTTTGCTGATGCTATGTTGTTGTGCTGCACTGCAGCGTACTGACCGCCTATCAATTGTAAAAGCAAATCCAAATCAAAGTGAGCCTGCTTACATTGGTCGCACAACTCTCCGGTTCTGCCCGGCGGGCATGAGCACTTGCCGGTCGACGAGTCGCACTCTCCCGCCTGGCAGCGGCACAAGCCCGAGCATCGCTCTCCGTAGGTGCCTCTGGGGCACGGCAGAGAGCACGTGGCACCGTGCCAGCCGGGTCGGCAGCGACAGGCGCCCGTCATCGGGTGGCACTCCCCATCGTTCTTGCACGTGCAGTTGCTGGAGCAGCCTGCCCCGAACGTGCCGCGAGGGCACGTGGCGGCGCCGCCGCCGAGCATGCAGGATGAGCCGGCCGGGCACGAGCACTGGCCATTCACCGGGTCGCACACGCCTCCTAGCGACAGGTCGCAGCCATCACAGCGGCCTCTGCAGCCCGGTCCAAACGTTCCAGGCTGACACTTTTCCGAGCACGTGAGGCCACGGTAGCCCGCTGCACAGTGGCATGCACCGGTGATGTGATGGCAGGACTTGCCAACTTCGCAGTGACAGACTTCGTTGCACTTCGAGCCGTAGAAACCGTGCTGGCATGCTGCAATTTTAAACATGTCTGGCGCTACGAGCCGACCTGAGCGTACAATTAACGACGGAATAGCCACGACGGCAGCCGGAATGAAAGGCTTGAGCGCTCGGCACTGCACAGCTCGGCGGAGAGCAAAGAGCCTGACCAAGCCCGGCTCCGAAAAATCCGGGCTAGGAGAATGGCCTCGACCACGTTTAGAATTTTTGAAAACCTACCGGCATGCGTTTAATCAGAATCGCCCGCAGATACTGCATTGCAAAATGCAACTTCCCCATCAGGCCAAGCATCGTACATCCCGCTTTTCGGAATCCATCAGTCTACAAATACCTCGTACGAACCTTAAAATCCTTTGGAGACCATGCATTTAGTTCGTATGCTCCCAAAGCCTGGAACTCCCTCCCGACCTGCGTCAGAACATCCCCTGAACTGACCACATTTAAAAGGAACTTAAAAACACCTATTTAGGACAGCATTTAGTGGGTCCCTGTGATTCGTCCTTCATGTCCCTATGCGTGCTGACACTGTGCATGCTGCCACTAACCACATTTGCATGCTGACCCTGTGCATGTCACCCCTAACCATATTATTCATTTTGTTTGTTTTTCAAGCATGATTTTACTTACCATTCAATTGCATTTCCCTTTGCAGCAAATGCAAAGCACCTAGAAAGAGATTAAGTTCTCTGAGGGCGCTTTATCAAGTGCATTATTATTATTATTAACCACCTGCCCCCACAGATAATGATCGCGAGAGAGTATGCTGATGATGTCAGTGGGCCCAAGAACAGGCGATTTGGTAATGCGTTCTTTACAGCATCTGTAAAGTGCCTCTGAAGGTGCTGTATAAATGTATTATTATTATTATGGTTATTATTACCTTCCTTCAACTGGGCAGAGTTGATAGCACTCTCGCAATCTATCTATCGATAAGCATCCAAAAGCCGACCAAGGAAGAAGTGAGCTGGCTTGGGCAGCGATGGCACGCAGCCAGTAAACACAGTACCAATCGATCCTAGCAAAGGCTAAGTCTAGATTTTATAAAAAAACATTGTTGAATCACAGATGCACAATCCAAAAATGCTGATGTCGACAATAAACCATCTCAACCGTTCCCAGATTAGCTCCTTACCTGATGATCCTAATGATGATCTAGCCGATCGCTTCTCTCGATTCTTTGTGCAGAAGATAGACAAGATCAGGGAATCCATCCCTGCGATGACAACCTCCCCACTAGAGTGCTGTTCCTCGGTTCCTGGCTGCACCTCAATGTCTGCATTTAAGCAGGTCACTAGTGATCTAGTCCTAAAGTTCGTATCTCAATCAAAGAAGACAACAAGTCCTCTGGACCCTATTCCCACTGTCCTGCTCCTACGTTGCATTGATCTGCTGCTGCCATGCATAACTAACATAATTAATATGTCATTAGCCTCAGATCATGTCCCAGCACCTTTCAAAAAAGCTGTAGTCAGGCCACTTCTCAAGAAAGCGGCAATTGACCAAGAGAACTTGAGCAACTACCGCCTAGTTTCCCTTCTACCATTCCCATCAAAGACACTGGAACGGGTCGTGGCTGACCAGCTGAACTCGTATATCGAAACCTCACACCTTGCTAGTAAGTTCCAGTCTGGCTTTAGAGCTAATCACTCCACAGAGTCAGCATTGCTTCGGGTATACAACGACCTACTTAGGAATGCAGACATGGGTAGAGTGTCTCTGCTTGTTTTGCTTGATCTTTCGGCAGCTTTTGATACCATCGATCACAAAGTTCTTCTAGAGCGCCTCTCATCTCGCCTGGGCATCACTGGCACTGCTCTGCAGTGGTTCAGATCCTATCTCAGTGGGAGACTCCAGAGTGTTGACGTGAATGGACAAAGATCATCTGAAGTACCTCTGAAATATGGAGTACCTCAGGGCTCAGTGCTAGGTCCGGTTCTGTTCACGGTTTATACTCTGCCTCTTGCTGATGTGATTGCCAAGCACAATCTAGGCTTTCACTTCTATGCAGATGACACTCAGTTGTACCTTTGCTTTGATCCCTCCCAGCCTTCGAGCACCTCAAACTCTCTCTCAACTCACTTGCTGCATGTATTGATGACATCCGCACATGGATGGCAGCAAATTTTCTAAAACCAAACGATGATAAAACTAACTTACTAGTTATGGGCAAACCCAGTTTGATCCAGAGATTGGAAAGGCTGACTCTCAAAATTGGCTCTGCCAGCATATCTCCAGTTGAATCAGCTCGAAATCTAGGTGTCATATTCCAAAGCGACCTCTCGTTAGACGACCATATCAGCTCCACAGTCAAATCCGCCTATTTTCAGCTTCATAACATTGCTAAAATTCGGGCTTGTTTAGATAAAGATACCACGTCCAAGTTGGTCCATGCATTCGTGACATCCCGTCTCGACTTCTGCAACTCACTGCTTACTGGCCTACCAGCATGTGCGATCAGGCGACTGCAGCTGGTGCAAAACTCTGCAGCTAGGCTTGTCTGTCTTGAGCGTCGCAGTTGCCACATGACTCCACTTCTTGCCGACCTGCACTGGCTACCAGTCAAGCAACGGATTGACTTCAAGGTTTTGTCCCTCACTTTTACGTCCCTTCATTCTATGGCTCCAGCCTATCTCTCAGATATACTACCCCATCAGGCCAAGCATCGTACCACCCGCTTTTCGGAATCCAACAGTCTAGAAATACCTCATGCAAACCTTAAATCCTTTGGAGACCGTGCATTTAGTTCATATGTTCCCAAAGCCTGGAACTCCCTCCCGACCTGCGTCAGAACATCCCCTGACCTGACCACATTTAAAAGGAACCTAAAAACACACCTATTTAGGGCAGCATTTAGTGGGTCCCTGTGATTCGTCCTTGATGTGCTTATGTGTGCTGACACTGTGCATGCTGCCACTAACCAAATTTGCATGCTGACCCTGTGCATGTCACCCCTAACCATATTATTCATTTCGTTTTTTTTTTCAAGCATGATTTTACTTACCATTCAATTGCATTTCACTTTACAGCAAATGTAAAGCACCTAGAGAGAGATTAAGTTCTCTGAGGGCGCTTTATCAAGTGAATTATTATTATTAAGTTCAAGACTGCCGGGAGATTTCTTCTATTGGTTTTTCCACTGAACTATTGCAGAGCGCCGAATAAGAAAGCAGCTGAACCAAACCTAAAGCTCCCATCGATAAACTCAGGTGCTTAGCTAGGCAGAGATCTGCACCCGAAGCAGCAGCTCGCTTTAGCAGACTTTGAAATTAACTTGTACGGAGAGTCGACTGCTCTGAGTCTCTTCTAGTTGCAACTGTAACATTCCTGCACCACGGTAAAACGCATTGTAATGCGCCACGGTAAAAGGATGACGAAGGGTACTGAATAAGATTTGGTCCCCAAAGTCAGCAACAATTGTGACCGTTCGACGTAGTCTCTAGACAAGGTTTCATAATTTGCACAACATCAGGCACTCAGCAGCAAACTGCATCGGTGTTTGAAGCATTAAAAATAATAAAAGTTGCAGCAAATGTGCATATCATTAGAGAAATTAATCTCATTCTAGGCATCTTTTACATTCGACGTAAAGCATGTATGTCATTTGGTTAGTGATAACAAGCGAAATTTTAGCATGCAGAAGCACAGCACATGAACAATTCACAGTTCGACGGAGCGAATGCTGCGAGTAATGGATGACACTGTCACTTGCAGTTGGCTATAACGGATCGCCCACTGTGGGATTCGAACTCACGATCTCGGTCATGAAAAGCGAGCACCTCTGCCTCCTCCTCGCATATCATGGACCTTAAAGGCACGGTCTCCTAAGAATTGGTGATTGGTAAGAGGCACAGTTTAACTGCTTGAGTCTGAAGAGTGGATGATATGATGCCTAGCCTGATTGGGAAGTGTCTCAGATAGGTTAGGATATATAGATAGATTAGGTTAGATAGATAGGTTAGGATAGGTTTCTCAGATAGGCAGGCAGGCCGGCGAAAGAGAAAGAAAGGATACGCAAGTTGGTGACAGGACTTCGAAGTAAATAAAGGTGGCAGCTCCGATGAAAAACTTCCACTGCTGATGTCTAGCAGGAGATTTTGAGGCGAAAAATCAGATTTTCACTAGAACCTAAATACTGTTGCCGACGAGATTCAATGAAGAGTGCAGTCGAGCTTCTACCACAGATGACACCGAGCAGAACAGCCGCGAGTTCCAACTAACTGCACAGGACGTCGGAAAAACCTAATGAAATGAGCGCTGTACTTTTACAAAACAGACCTTGGTCGGTTCAAAGGGACGGGAAGTCCGCGCGCGCGTGCCCTGCAAGCAGGCCGGACAGGACACTGAAAGAGCAAGACAAGCGTTTAGTTTTCAGGCCTAGACACGATGCAGCACTCTTGCAGTCGTACCGTCGTCGCCTCGGCGTGTGAGCAGTGCACCTCCGGGAAGGCTCCGGCTTTAGGCTACAGCAAAGCGGTCTCTAAACTCGGTAGTTTCTTTCCTACACATCGTAAGTAAAGTAAAAGCCATCCGTGTCGAAGGAAAGACAGTAATGGCCTCTGACTTGCATGCCAGCTAGCCTGCTGGTTTTGAAGAGGCCACCCAGGTAGGCAAACTCCTCGGCAGCCGCCGACGTATGCCGTGCATTTTCTCCGTGGGAGGCCTAGAGTACTCATGAGTAGGTCAGGCAGTGCCTGCGTGTGCGGCATTTTGATCCGAGCCGGAATGCCGGGCAGTGCTAATGTACCAGCTGACCCTTCCACTATTTTCAACTTGTGAATCTAGTGAGGCGTGGCTGGCAGACTCACTGCCTGGGGTTTTACTTAGGATGCACAGGTCGACGACAATGCACGCGTATGCTCTGCTGCCATGCCCTTAAGCGACAACCGAGAGCAAACGGCAAGATCCGACGAGACCTCACGAAACACCGCCAGGTCATATAGGTGTACTTACGTTTATCGCAAGTTCTGCCTCGCCATCCGGGCTTGCATTGGCAATGGCCGTTCTCGTGGTGACAGGTGCCATTATTTTGACAGCTGCACTCCTCATTGCAATCCTTGCCATATCTCCCCTGTGGACATGGCCACGTACAGTTGAAACCCGTCCAGCCAACGTCGCATTCGCAGGCTCCCGTGAACCTGTGAAAACGTTCAGGTTACTGCTTGGAGCTTTTGGGGGGAGGTAGGAATGTGCCCAGGTTCAGGCCCACTATTCTTCATGCGAGCAGGCGATTGCTCTCGTGGCTGGCTGTATGTTATCTCTTGCTGATATTATCTGTACAAATATTATATATTAATTAAATAATAATAATTATTATTAATACATCCGCAGAAAAAAGGATGGAAAGGATCCACTTCCCGGCATAAATTCAACCATTGGCTGGTACTCAGCGAATAAAGTATAGAGCCGTCGTGCACACATAGAGTACAGGTGAAATTCCGCGTTTTCCACGAGTTTCCGACGAATCTGGGCTAAGTAGCAGGCGTGCATCGTTAAGCCGATGTATTCTGGTGAAAATTAAAGCTGCCGGTGTGGGTGCGGCAGCACAGACGGCTACAGCTTCGTCAACGGCTTCTCAGAGCAAACCCCAGAAACCGAGATGTGTCGAAGGTAGCTACACGAGTTCAGGTAGAAACGTTCTCACTCTCTTCAGAAACCGATCTTATTCGAACTAGGTCCTAAGAAAGATGCAGTTTAAACGTGCACCGTAGATGCTTACAGCATACATAACATTAAAAAAGTCCTTATGTAAACGCCGTATTATACACCTAAATTAAAATGCACCTATTTATGACAATATTTAGTGGGTCCCTGTGATGCGTCCTTTATGTGCTTATGCATGCTGACACTGTACATGCTGTCACTAACCACACTTGCATGCTGACCCCATGCATGTCACCCCTAACCATGATATTCTTGTTGTTTATCAAGCATGATACCACTCACCATTCGATCGTGTTTCCTTTGCAGCCAATGTCAAGCACATAGAAAGAGATTGAATTCTCTGTGGGTGCTTTATCAGTTCATTATTGCTATTATTATTCATAGTATTCTGTCTAGCCTTCCATAGGAGAGATTAATCCGGGCAAAACTCCGTGAAGCTATTATTGATAAGGGATGTCATGGAGCAAATGTATGCACAGTGGCTTGCAAGCAAAGTGGCTTGCAAGCAAAGTTATCTTGCTTGTTCAGTATATTTCTTGCATTATAGCTGAATACCTTGTATTGCTGTTCATTTGCCAACTCTTTATTAGTCGATGGTGCTGTGGCATTGGAAAAACGTTTGCCTACTAAATCGATCAGATTGTGACAGTGCTTCGGATATTTAGCTGCTACCGAATAATAGTAACTAGGAACCAGAAATATCTCAAACTAGGGTTTACAAATATCAAAGGCAGTAATTGTTGGTAGCTATACTTTAGGTTTCGAGCTAGTCAGTTGATATGCATGGCTGGTTTTGTACACGTGTGATGTCTATGGCTATAGAATATACAGCTCCACAAACACAGACATTGGCTTGTTATATGTTCTCTTTCAATGTACATTGTGTGCATGCAGATTCATGTATTCATGTTTATCTGCATGTACAACTTACATACATTTATTTATCCATACCTATTCACGCGCCTAATGCAACGAGCGTCACATGTGCAACAAAATAAAGCACAAGAAAACTGTGTTGCTTTATGACAGTGATGCTATAGAAACAAAACGGCTGTGTCGTGCGTCTGCTGTTCCCCTTCGGCGACTCCGAGTCGGTGATTTCCAAGTGGACAGTGTTATGCACTACTGTGTTGACGACAACAAATGTACTGTCCTCACTGCTGGCTGGTTTTGCAGCTGGTTCTGCTAACTCACCATTGAGAGCAGCATCCCTAATTACACTTGTGGTTCGCATGTTCTAGTCATCAATTTTTCAAATGCTGTACTGATTCCTATATTGACTTATAGACATTGGCATTTTTCGCACTTAGTTTCAGAACGAATGGAGGAATATTTCGTTTTCTCTCATTTTTGCCTTCTGCTTTTGGAGATAAGGCTGTACGACAATCACCGATACATAATATTTCGTGCTTCTTCGATGGTGTCTGAAGACAGTTTGCATGCCTTTTTTTAAGCAAAACAGCCACATTTTTCTGGGGCTTCATTTAAGGACGTTATAATAAGCCCGGCTACCTTTGGTTTTAGTTTAAAAGTACTTCTTATCAGCTATTTGCACTTTTGTTGGGGCTGTTATAGCTTTAGTTTTGTGAAACATCGCAGGAATTCTTAAGTAGAGAGAAAGAGAGAAAGAAAGATAGAGAGAGAGAGAGAGAGAGAGAGAAAAAGAGAGAGAGAGAGAGAGATAAAGGAGAGAGGGGCCATTGGCCTCAGGATTTGCTCACTGAACGATTTGCAGACCTCAGAGTGCGTTGAATAGGGAGTAATGAGTAGCACATTTCCAAGAAATACTTACACTTTATATGTGGCAAGACGCAATGCTAGCTTTTGGTTGTAGAACTAACGGGGGCATACAATGACCCTGAAGTAGCTCTACTAGCCCCCAGTATTGACTTTTCATAGATAGTCACTTTCTCCATTGGTTTGAAAACTACCCATCGAACTTTGCTCGGAAATGCAATCGGCGATTCTGCATAGCCTACAGACTCCTTTACTATCTCCAGTCACATTCACAACTTCTAGCATCCTGACGATATTCATCTTATTTGTTTTTGCTTAATTGAATCCGCTTGTGCCGTGCCTTTTGGGACTGCCGGTGTGCAGCCTCTCTGAGTCAGGGTGCATGCCCCTTTTTCAGGATGGCATCTGTTATGATGGCTGACTCTTGCAAAGTCCGAGTTACACTCTTCACCAAGAAGGTTTGGCCCCTTAACGAACTCCTTGCTACCCTTGTGCCAGTTTTTTTTTCTTTTTCGAGCCTGCTGATGAGATTCAAAATGATCTCAAAGTAAAGCCTTCTCCAGCGATAATAAATGAGGCTCGAATGCACGATCCCAGCAACTCCAAAGATACAGATATAATGCACACACACACGCACGCACGCACACACACACACACACACACGTGTGTGTGTGTGTGTGTGTGTGTGTGTGTGTGTGTGCATCATACAAATTTAGGAATCCGTTTTTAAATAAATGCAATGTCACATTGTTATCGGTTTGACTCTGTATGCACCGATTACTCACGAACACGATAAATTCTGGCCGTGCAACAAAGCAGTTCAATTTCCAGCGCTGGTATTTGAGCTGCTTCTTACCGATCACAGTGTCCCTTGTCGCCACAGTCGCATTTGCGGTCGCAGTCTGTGCCCCAGCTGCCATGCTGGCACGGTACTTCACAAGCTGGCCCCGTCCATCCAGGCGTACATTTGCATACACCGGTCTCAGCATCGCATCCACCTCCATTGGTGCACAGACACTTCTGAGCGCAGCTGACTCCAAAGTAGCCATCCATGCACGAGTGTTCACACAGGGCTCCTACGATTGCATTGTGCGAGCGATTGATAAGGAGACAGCTCGAGATGAGAAAGATAAATGACGTGAAGCCTGCGGCTAAGAATTCAATAAAGAAAGAGCCAACCATTTACAGTTAGGATGTCATTGCAAGCTGAGCATTTTAATACTAGGATATTGTAATACTAGGATATTTTGAGTGCTCTAACCTTGACACCCATGATAATTCAGCAAGGAAGTGAAACTACAGTAGCAGAATAAGCAACATTAATCGAAGCAGTCAGTTTAGTCAGCAATGACAGATCCTGCTGAGCTAAAGGGATGAGTGGACAACCAAATGCAGTCCATTCGGAGTCACTTGAAAAGTCTTAACATGTTTAATTGCTGGTCCCTGAGAGATGTATATAGTTTTTTTAATTATGACCGAATAAAGACATAAAAATACAAAAAGGGGTTCAACGTGTTTGCTTTTGTGAGTTAAGACCGTGAGGAACTGCTAAATATCAGCTTTGGCATAGCAAGTCAGAGCTGGTAACAAGGAGAACAAGCAGAGAAATAAAAGAAATACGGCGTGTTTTTATTATATGAACATGCTAAAATAAGCAGACATTTTGGTTCGGCTCCAATGCAGCCCATAAACTATTCAAGTGCAATGCTTCTTCAATATTCCTAGAGAGAGAGAGATAGAGAAAGAGACGGAGAAAGAGAGAGAGAGAGAAAGAGAGACAGAGAGACAGAGAAAGAGAGAGAGAGAGAGAGAGAGAGAGAGAGAGAGAGAGAGAGAGAGAGAGAGAGAGAGAGCACAAGAGACATCAAGCAAGATGGACAGCAAGAGGTAAGCAAAAAGCCATGGAGGTGGAGGGACCCGGAGACCGATAGAGAAACAGTCATAGCATGTGCATGTGCTAACTCGAGCAAACAATATGCTTTGGGAGTGTGTTTGTGTGTGTGTGTGTGTCTTTCTGGGCGTGTGTGTGTCTTTCTGGGCGTGTATGTGTTTGTTGAAAAATATAATTCATTCGTATAGCACCCTAAGAGAACTTGATCTCTATTCAGGCGCTTCACATATGCCTCGGGGGCTCGAGACCGCGACTTCAGCCAGACCTTGGTCGAGGCAAGCACCTTAACTGCCGGACCAAACCAGCTTGGCGTTTGTCTGTATGGGTGTGTCTGTGTGTGTGTGATCATGCACGTTTGTGTACATGTATGTGTTTGTATGTGTGTCCATGTGTGCCCGTGTGAGTGGTGTGCAGTTCAAGTACAAGCACTGCTGTAGTGTACAAGTTGTGTCATCTTAGAAGGACCAGAATGACTTGCAAATAGTGCACGAACACGTGGGGTCGAAAGCAGGGTTCGGACAATGTAGCCAGTGGCAGGAAAACGAGGCAATCCTCCAACAGTAGAACTTTCGCAATCGACCAAGCATGCAGCTCGGAGCTTTCGAGCAGTACCTCGGAATCCTGGTGGGCAGAAGCAACGACCGTATTGCGGGTCGCACGTGGCGCCGTTCTTGCAAGCACACGTTTCGTTGCATCCTGGCCCAAACGAGCCGGGAGAGCACGGGGTCAAGCAGCCCGGGCCGCTGTACCCATGAGCGCAGTGACACTCGCCGGTGACAGGACTGCACCGTGCCCCATTCCCTGCAAGGTTATAAGCAATTCGAGATTTACGCGACCGTCGGCAGATCAAGTGCACGCCAGGAGCAATGTCTGCAATGCACTTTCTGCATCTGGCACTGTCTTTCTGCATCCTTTCTGCATTTGTCACTCACAGCACGAGCAAGCCGATTGGCAGTCGACGCCGAAGAAACCGTCGGGGCACGGCTTGTCACAGTGCGTGTCCCTCCAGCCAGCCGCGCACACGCAGGCGCCGCTGATGTGGTCGCAGCTGGCGCCGTTCTGGCATTCGCAGCGCTTGCTGCAGCCGGGCCCGAAAACTCCCACCGGACACTCTGAAAGAGCATGACGAGAGGATGCACGTCGAGCATGCAGGCTGAGCATCCCGTTGGAGGGCTTTGCCTCGCCGCTGCCGACGGAGCCCACTGCCGACGGTAACAGCGCTGGTCGGGCTAGCAGGCCAGAGCCAACCGGCTAGCTCTGCGGCCAGCACCGCTTGGTGAGTGCGCCGCTGCCGCCGCTAGGCCGCGCCGCCGGAGGAGCACCAATGCAGCCAAAGAGCACTCACTGTCGGAGCACTCGGCGCCCCTCCAGCCTGACGAGCAGACGCACTCTCCGGACCTCGGATCGCACTCGGCGCTGTTCTTGCACAAACACGTGCGGTTGCACGCCAGTCCCCAGGTGCCCGCGCCGCAACCTATCTCGCACAGCTGACCCGTCCAGCCGGCACTGCACGCACAGGCGCCGGTTGCCGGATCGCAGCGGCCTCCGTTCTCGCAGCGACATCTCTGAAGACAGTGCGGCCCGAAACGATCCTCTGGACAAGCTGCAACGCACGGAATTGGCAAAGATTTCTTCGGGCTCAGCGTCTGCACAAATGGGGCTGCAAACGGCATCTCGGATTTCTTTTGTTTCTTATTTCTAATCACTCGGCTGGTGCGTTTCAACATTTCCGGGTTTAAAAAACGAATGTAATATCTTGTCTTTCATTAAACAAATAGATACACATTTGTATAGCATGCATTATTAGTGTTATGCGCCTTTATATTGCCTGCCAGTTCTGCAGCAGGTGGATCTTTACTGATCTCTACAATCGGGGTGGAAGCCTTTTGAAGCTCTTTTGCTGCTCTCAAAGCGAAAGGTCCCTCCATTTTGCTGCCATCAGCAACTATAGGCAACCTAGTCCAATATTGATAATAAGATTAAGATCAGTAATACATGCCTCAACGAATGACAAGAGCTAAGGAATGCGTTTTCGCCCGCTTGCCATCTACCTAGTTTTGCCTTCACCATCTGAATTGGTTCCATGTTTCACTTGCATAGAATAGTCTTTAAAATGCGAATTTCACCAGGAAGAGGGACAACCACACCGTAGCACCACTCTTGCTGCTTCCGGTCACATGCCTCTGAATGCATTGACTGACTGGCCGGGCGGATGCAGCAGCAGCAGCACTAGCGACCAGCACGACGGCATGTCGGCCATCGGTGGCAGCCCTACATCGACAGGGTCGTTGTGCAGGGCTCACCTTGAGAGCAGGTCGGGCCGAACCAGCCGGCAGAGCACAAGCACTCTCCGTTGACGGGGTCCGTACGAGCACCGTTTCGGCACAAACTAATGCTCGAGCAGTTCAGACCCCACGCTCCACCGCTGCATTCTGTAAAGAAACGTTGTCAAACATTGGCTCACTGAACGATACGCTGGACACCGCGCTCGGTCCAAGCAGCGAGCCCTCGGGTGGAAGAGCCCGCATGCCAATGCTGACGATAGAATACAGCGAGCGACCTTCACCTTCTTCACACGACGGGCCGCGCCTGCCGGCCTGGCACAGGCACTTGCCCGAGACTGCCTCGCACGGGCTGCCGGAGCACGTGCACGTCTTGTCGCACCCACGACCGAACGTCCCGGCTGGGCAGGCTGCAATGAATGCGGTGCTGCTTGGTTGCTGCTTATGACCATTCTAGCAGACGCTGCGATTGCAATACGGCAAGCTAGGCAGCTCTGCAGTCCTCGGCCTGTTTCTTTGTCAGCTGCCGACGCAACCACAACTACTTATTGAATGATTTTGAAATACCCCCCTCTCTCTCTCTCTCTCTCTCTCTCTCTCCGAGCAGGCAGCTCTGAGAATGCTTTCACGGCTTCTCGAAGTCGTGCGGGCATGTGCTGCATGCACTGCAAATGGGCCACGAGCAAGCGCAGCACTAGGAGCGAGCATTCTAACAGCGAACGCCGACGGCTTCGCGTACCTTGGTCGCACTTAGTCCCAGTCCAGCCGGGAGGGCAGTTCCGGTGGCAAGCCCCGGTCTCTGCGTCGCATGCCAGCGGTGCGGTGCACGTGCACTTAGACTTGCAGCCAGGGCCCCACAGACCTTCGGGACACGGCAGCTGACACTGGTCGCCATGGAACCTGTCGGAAACAGAAGCGTGCCTGCGTCACTCGAGCCCCAAGCGTCACTCGAACCTGGTGCACGCCTGCGCGCTGAGCTCTCGAGCCCCGGCGTCGTGGGTGGCGAGCTCGAGGCCATAGGCCGCTGGGTTTGCCGCCGTCCTCCCCCTCCCCGGGGAGGAGGGGGACGGCCGCGTGGTGGCAAAGAGAGCGAGCGCTCACCCTGCCTTGCAGGTGCAGGCACCGCTCTGAGCATCACACCACATCGTACTGCTCGCGACGCAGTCACAGCGATCGAGGCAGTTGGAGCCCCAGCTGCCTGCCGGGCACGGTTTCTCGCACGAGCCACCGAAGTAACCCGCTGCGCATCGGCAGAAGCCGAAAACGCGGTCGCAGTAGCCAGTGGAGCAGGCCGTCGGACAAGGGCGGTCGCACAGTTGACCGTAGTAGCCTGAAAGACATCAGCATGTCGAACAGTTGGCAGGCGGTGGTTTCAGTTTATCAAGTTATTTTTAAGCTGATCTGTGGGAGCAGCAGCTGATGGGCAACAGTCGATGCAACCCGAAAGCCGATCGCTAAGGCAAGGCAATCTAATCGCACGGCAGCCGCCGTCAGTGGGATCTGTGTCTCGTCTTGAGCCGAGCTGGCATGCCATCATCTGGCCATCAGCCCCACGTAGATGGCAGCCGAGCGTGCACGACGGTGAGCCGAGAGCAGGAATAGAAGCTGAATGAATGAATGCAGCAGGAGTAGGTGCTTACCAGCAGGGCAGCCGTCTTCGCAGCGATCGCCTTTGACGCCAGGTGGACACTGACACTTGCCGGTCACGTGATGACACTTGCCACCATTCTGGCATGTACATATCTGGTTGCAGCCTTCGCCGTATGTACCCTAATAGCAGAAGGAAAGTAAAGAGTGACGGATGCCGAGACATTGCAGTGGCCACGTTTAGTACAGATCTAGACTAGGCTGCCATTGAATTGCTTCGACTCGGCAAAGATGGTAGAGGAGGGGTGAGCAGTGGGGGGGGGGAGGATGGAGCAGGATCGAGGCAGAGCCAAACACCTGCTGGCTGCTATCGCTCATGTGCCGCTGGCTCATTGATTCCAGTGATTCCTGAAAGCAGTACTTCGTATGGCGAATCCTATAATCGGATGCTAGCTTGTGCACGTATAAACACAGCCATGGGATGCCTCCTCATCAGCTGCATGCTGTGGAAAAAAGCACGAAACCAATGCGCTAAATATGTGCACGTGGGCACGTTCCTTCCAGACAGCTGCAGTGCTACGGCCCGCCGAGTTTCCCGATTCGCTGTCGACTGCATGGGCAAAGGCAGGGAGCAAATACAAAAGCCCCATTCCACCCTCCCCCAGCATGATCTCTATATCTGTCGCCGAAGGCAAGCATTTTCTTTTGCAGGATTGGCACGCATGCACCGCCTCCGCCTGTAATTGCACAAAGCCAGCAAGACCAAGTGGGTATATTGCTGAAGGGATTTATAGCGGCTTAATCGGAGCCTAATTGGCTTTCGATGTGCATCTGGTAGCCAATGGACTCACGGAGCAAAGTGAGAGGCGTAGCCGAGTTAGGGGGGACAGAGAAGCACGGAAGTGAGCAGCACAGGAAGTGAGCAGCACAGGAAGTGAGCAGCACAGGAAGTGAGCAGCACAGGAAGTGAGCAGCACAGGACAACTGCAAAGCATTTGCCGAGAGTCGGCAGCAGGTAAGAAGATGTCGTTGAACAAGAATCCTACAAGTGACTTCAACGGTCAAGGAGTCGGGGAGCTAGAGCTTCTGCCGGCGAAAGTCTTTCGGTGGAAAAATGGAGCAGCTAATCAATTTTTATTAGAGACCCTGAGAGCGGGAGGAGGCTGAAATTGGTGCTGCAGTTCTGCTAGGTATGAAGATCCAATCCACGGCAGGCTTCGCGGGTCAGAGCAAAAGTGATCCTCTACATCCGTCGATCAAACGAGAGCCGTTGCAGCGGCTTAGGAGAAAGTAGGTCTCAAAATTCCTACATTTATTAGCCTGGCTTGCAGATATGTTCATCACTAGCTGCAGATGCTGTGGCTTTTTTTTTAGGTGAGGTGGCCAATACTGCCAATACTGAACTCCAGTAGTCTCGTGAAGGCAGAGCAGGTGGAGCTCCTCCTGCTCTGTCTCTTCGGCCACCATCAGCCACACCTCTGGAGCAGCGGCGACCTGCAGCAGCAGCAGACGGCTGCTTACCTGAGCACAAGTCTGGTTGCATATGTAGCCAGTCCAGCCGGGAGTGCAGCTGCAGCTTCTCCTGTCGGCGCTGCACACCGAGCCCCGCAGACACGAGGCGCACGTGTACTGGCAGTCCTCGCCGAAAGTGCCGGCAAAGCAATCTGCAGTCGAAGGTAATCATGACTCAACTTGTCGAGCAGGCACGGGCAAAAGCTCTTTAAGCCGGCTGGGCGCATACGAGAATGCAAACTTTAAAAAAGAGAGACTCTTCGTCGTGTGATCTAGCGCAATACTGGCGCTGTCGTGCGATTGGGCATCGGCGCCAGAGGACTAGCAGCGCCTCTGGGCAGAGCGCACGACTCGATTGGTGCTCGCTCGCACGAGGAGTGCCCACCCGAACTGCTGCCTGCTCAGCGTGGACGAGCTGGTAGATTTGGGCACGACGAATGCGGTCTTATAAGATTCATCTAGCTTGAAAACGTGTAGGACGAGGCTGCGCACTAGCTCGTCTCCAGGCATGCATCTCTTTACCAATGCCACGAGACTTTTTTTTTTATAAAATTCCTGAAATCTTGCCAGCCTCAAATGCTTATGCACGCACACACGCACACACAGAGGCACACCCATGCACACTTAGTCTCTCTCTCTCTCTCTCTCTCTCTCTCTCTCTCTCTCTCTCTCTCTCTCTAAGTCTCTCTCTCTCTCTAAGTCTCTCTTTTACTCATTGATGGACTTTCTTCTTGTCTACTCCTTTTCTTAGCTGCCCCCTGCTTAGTTTCTACCTCGACACGTTAGAAAGCAGCAGTCGCTGCCGGTACTCATGAGCCCCACCCACCCACAGCCACTGCCTCTGCCGTTCGAGCACAACGCACAAATTAAAAAGCAGATGAGCCGGATTTGTTTACAGATACTAGCTTTTATGGGAGCAGACTGCTGCAAGCTCGGCTAAAAAATGTAAAGGTCGGCAGATTCAAGTGCCTCATTTACAAAGCGGCTGTAGAGCCTAAGCAGCAATCAGCTTGCAGCTGGTAATAAAGGATTGCCTACCACGGGACGCGAACGCACCACCTGGGTCGTTGAGTGAGAGCACCTAGCAGGGTGCAGACAGCGGAGCGACAGCAGCATTCGATGCCGAGACCTTGCAGCGCCTGCCTCACCCAGCTTCTCGGCTTTGCCCTGGAACTCGTCCACCGATTGATGCTCTTCAACCGGCACGATCCTCGGCGCGATTATTACGCGCGGCGATTGCGCTGACGAGAAGTTCATCCTGGCTCCATCGAATGAAGCCGTCGGAGAGATGCCGTTTATCGCTGCAGAAGCGAGGAATAGTGGCATGTTCAGACTAAAGCAGCAGCAGCAGCAGCAGGAGCAGCGGCAGCAGCAGCAGTAGAAGCAGGGCATTGAAACAGGATGTGTTGAGAAGCACATGATGTTCCTGCCAGACTGCTTCAGTGCTTGTCTGGTGCACAAGATCTTCTGCATGAAGTCAAAAAATCAATATTTGCCGATAGCTACAGTGTCTACCTGTAGTGTCATTCTCATTCGTCGATGGCAAAAAGAGTGCCCGTGCTAATTCCTGCTAAGGCGGGATTCGGGGGAGGGGTCGGAGCACAGCTTCGGCATCACGACGGAGCGTGGGCGCCAACCAGCCAGCCAAGGCGTGAACCTCTCCAGTTGTGGCGCCGGCCGGCGACTGCTCAAGCTCAACGCCGTCTAGGGTGGTTTAGCAGGGAGAGGAGGGGGTAAGACAGACGTTTATCTGCCTCAGGCTAAGGCCTCCGGGGCAGCAGAGCGCAAATTAGCAGCAGATCTCACTGCAATTAATGAGCAACAAAGCCACACTGTTTTTCACCCTTGGCATCAAGCTGGCTCAAGCACTAAACCTCCACTATTCTTGAAGCCGCTTCCTGTTTGAGTGTGCTTCCTGTTGGAGTAGGCTCGTGGCATCTGCTGGGGGGGGGGACACACACACTATCCAGCCTCTATCTGCTTCAATCCACCCGCAGCCGCCGAGCAAGCGTTCATCACCCGGCAGCTATCTACTAAGCAGCAGAAGTCGGCCTCGATGCTGGTCTTAGGCTGAAAGTGCCGGTCTTGCAGGTGATGCACTCTCCGGTGGGCGTGCTGAGTCGCTGGACACAGCCGGGTCTTAGCTCAAGCTGCTGTACCTAGTGACTCCCCCCCCCCCCCCCGGCGAGATCTCTCAAAAAGGGCTATAAATATAAATATAGTTCATTTGTATAGCGCCCTAAGAGAACGTAATCACTGTTCAGGCGCTTCACATGTGCCTCGGGGCTCGAGCCCACGACCTCAGCCAGACCTTGGTCGGGGCGAGCACCTTAACCGCTGGACCAAACCAGCT
The DNA here is from genome assembly GCA_009760855.2 of Cristatella mucedo. Lineage (NCBI taxonomy): Eukaryota > Metazoa > Bryozoa > Phylactolaemata > Cristatellidae > Cristatella > Cristatella mucedo. Next base: position 4,486,003 of record WPIO01000020.1, read on the forward strand.
CGGCGGACAAGATCAGATTTGTGCTTCAGTGGAATCTGGATGTCCTGTTCCAAAGGATCTTTCAGTTGATGACCCGCATCAGCTGCTTGCAGCCAAGACAGCCTACATTCAGAACTGTGAGCCTCGCTGTGACAAGTACACCAAAGATAAGTGGGCCCGTGGGTTATCGAATTCTGTAATTCCCTGTTTGCAGGTCGGCCGGCACATGCAATGAGATGCTGGCAGCTGGTGCACAACTCTGCCGCTATGCATGTCTGTCGGGAACGTCTCATCTGCCACATTACACAGCTTCTCATCGAACCGAGTCGGCTCCGCATTTTGAGCATCACCTTCAAGGCTCTGCTCATCCCTTTTAGGTCCCTTTATTCTCTTGCTCCGGCTACACCTATTCGAAAGACTTCCCAATCAGGTTTCGCATTGTACCGCGTGCTCTTCTGCGTCAAGTCGCAGAGGCTGCGCCTCTAACCAGCCTGAAATCCTTTGTAGGCTGCGCCTCCAGTTCATCCTGCGCCTCCAAAGCATGGAACTCAATCCTACTGACGTCACACTGACCGCTTATATGACGACGTTTCAAGAGAAGCTATAAGTGTCAGCACGAAAGCGTTATCCCTAACCAATTGAGCCACTTCATCTGCATCATACGTCTAGTGTCTAGAAAGGGATTCAGTTCTCCTATGGTGCTATGCAAATATCGTATCACTTTAACTGCTAATGCCATCACTCATTGGTGAGTGCATGCGCGCGAGTGCATGCGCGCACACGAGCGAGAATGCACAGGCTCTCCAGCTGGTCAGCTTGCAAGCGAGCTTCATCACAGGAGGAGGAGGTGGCCTCGACACGACCAGAGTGATGCAAACTCGCTGACCGACTGCCTAAGAATGGCACGGCTTGACGGCCGAGCCAGGAAAATATGGACGACTTCTATTGATTTGGGCGGCGCCGGTTGGCTCTCACCTTCACACGTGCGCCCGTCCTTTTTCAGTCTGAATCCACCCCTGCACACACACTCATACGATCCGACCGAGTTGACGCACACGTGCTCGCAGCCGCCGTTGCCATTCAGACACTCGTCGACATCTGTAAAAACAAAAAAGAAATCTCTCAGAGCTTTCGTAGGTAGCTCAAACCCATGCAGCTTGCAATAGTCCAAGTGTGCAAGAAGAACAGGGTGCAAAGCTCGGACTTTTCGGCCAAAGAGGCTGACCTAGACCTTTCTGGTCAAGGCTGATAATGGCACCGAAGTCCCTGCCAAGTCAAGGCCATTTGTTCACAGTCTTCATGGTAACTGTTGCTTGCCTAATGCAAGCTTATTTGCCCGAATCACACAGAGCTCAAGTGAAAATTAGGGTATCGCTATGACGACCGATTTGCTTGGGTTTTCCCCAATGGTTCGTGCACTGAGAAGCAATGCAGTATGCTTGAAGATTTTGGCTATTCCGTGTTTCTTGAATCAACAGCTCAATTCGTGCGCAAAATTCACACTGCGACCTGGTAGATGCCGTCGAATGCGAGCACCTACGCAATTATAGAAATGCCCTATAAATGTGTAGGCTCTGAAAAGCACTTCTGAACTTGTGGTTCTCACTCGGGTGCTTGCGTAACAGGGGTATAAAGTAAAATAATGCTTTCGGGCCCTTTGCTAAGAGTCAGTGTCAAACTAGTCGTCTCTCTCCGTCAGCAGTCAAGTAATCAGTGCAGAGAAGCCAAATAATGCAGGTTCGAGTCCGGTCTGTTTCAAGAAGCCGTCTTCGGGTCTTATATGAATTAAACTCACATCTATATTTGCTTATAAGAGGAATGGGCGTATAAACTGATAAGCATATAAATGAAGGAGTGGAGGAGTAGGTAAGAGTAAGAGGTAGGAGTGCTGTACCATACAGAATGGTATGAATTAGAAATGCAAAACTCATCTAGTGGGTGAGGTAAGTGAGTTTTCAAAATTAAAGTTGCTCTTGGCCATCTATGTCTGCCCAGGCCATAACTAGCTTCAATACCAACGTACGACATCGGCAGGTTATGGTCACTGTGCTTTATAGAGACCAATCAATGAACATTCAGCTTTCATAATTGCCGGTAAGCCCATTTTGGCTCTCTCTCTCTCTCTCTCTCTTTCTCGAAAGAGAGAGAGAGAGGGAGAGAGAGGGAGAGAGAGAGGGAGAGAGGGAGAGAGAGAGAGAGAGAGAGAGAGAGAGAGAGAGAGAGAGAGAGAGAGAAGCAGTTGGGTGGGCCAGACATGGAGGACAATCCATTGAAGGGCACATACGCAATGAGCAGCAATGCCTCTGCACGTGGTCATTCCGAGTGGTTCACATGACTGCTGCCCGTTTTTGTTTTGGTTGCTCGGCATCTAAGTGCCACGAAGACCACCCTGGTCCACTCTGCTTGCACAGGCCTCGACTGCCATGTGTACAAGCACTGGCAGAGTGCTCCTGTCCACAGGAAGCCTGGCAAGAGTGGCGATTGCACAACTATTGGAGCAGCCGTAGCAATGTGGGGAGGGGGAGGGAGGGAGGGACTTGCTGTTGAGGCTGAGGCGCTCACCGTTGCAATGACACTTGTCGCTGTTGAGCTGGAAGCCACTGCGGCAGCCACACGAGTAGCTGCCTGGAGTGTTGGTGCAGAGCTGCTCGCAGAACGACTCACCGCTGGTGCACTCATCGGTGTCTGCGCGGATAAATGGCAAGGCCACATGCTGCTCAGTGATGGTCACATGCCATTGCATGCCATGCTGCAGCTGCTATTCTGTAGCTGTAAGCCTGGTGCTCTAGCTACTGCGTCTAGTCTAATCTTGCTTTATTTGCCTGCTGCTGCTGCTGCTGGAAAAGGGTGCTAGTATGTTGCTGCTAATCGCCTGCTGTTGTAGCTGCTGCTACTACTGCAGCTTTATTCCACATTGTACTATGTGGCACACACGGCATGCGCACACATGAAAGCAAAGCAAGGCGGAGAAAATTGAAAAGAGGAACTGAACTGAACTGAATCATTGGAGAAATTCTGCCGGTCAGCGTTAGCTAACAGGAGAAGACTCGCACGTTCTCTGTGAATGAGCACTCTGCCTCACACACCTGAAAGTGAGGGGGTTTTGAGCTCCGATCTTTGAGTGAGTGCTGCACTGCACCCATAACGGCAACGGTCAACACACATCCGGTCTGCAGTCTTGGTACTCGGGGGAGGTCCTTTCCAGGCACAGGATACTGTGAAACAAAAGCCTCATCGACTAAATTCTTAGCTTCGAAGTGGAAAGAATCACTCGCTTAGGTGGCTAAGGTATTTTTTCAGCTTTCCTGAGTCCCAAAAGAATTGCCTAGGTGGTCATGGTCAGATCGGTAACAATATTGGCCTCTATGAAAATCCTGTAAATTTTGAATGCTTGAGCAAGCAGGTGGGAACATTTGCAAGTCCAAGCCACATAAGAGCAGCTAAGTGCTACTCGTGTAAAAAGAAACTGTCCACTGCAAAAGAGGAGTAGCTGCTTCGTTTAACTCGGCGAGTTGGTGACAAAAACCCTCGTGCTGAGAGCAACAGCAGTCCAAATGCCATTGCAAGCTAGCAGATGGAGATCAAGAGGACGCAACATGCTAGAGGCTTCAAATGCTGACGAAAACAAGCAAAGTAAGCAACTGGTTCGGATCAGTGATGTCAGACCATATACAGCTGTCGGCAAGCACTTTGCAGTCACAAGCCTAAACTAAAACTGGTGGATTTGTCGCAGACATAAGACCGGTCGAAGGTGCCGACTGAGGTCCATGCAAACCAGAGGCCGATCTAAAATAGCAGTGCTAGCCAGATGCAGGACGGATGAGACTGTCGAGAGTCCAGATGGAAAGATGCTGCAGGTGACGAAGCGAACCGACCTATTTCCTACCCCTACAGGCTCACGTGAGAAGAATTAGCATCCTATCCGACTGCCTGATGGGTGCACATAGGGAAGAGATAAAAAACAGAGTAGAATACAATAGCCGGATGTTAGTCCATCAACAGAAGACATGCGGTAAACAGTGTTGGTGCTGCCTGCTAACGGCTACTGTTGGTTTTGGCAGCAGCAGCATGACAGGATGGAAGCATGGCAGCCGCAGTGGTGGCAGTGGCAGCAGCAGCAGCAAATGAGATTAGGAAGCACACAAACCAGTTGTGGCTGAATGGTACCTCAGGCACGACCCTATGCACTCAGATATGTAGCCGGCAGAGGCTTGTGGCAGCGGAGGACATACGGCAATGCAAAAGGATTTAGGCTGCACTTGTAGCCCGATGAGAGCGCAATGCACTGCATTCCCAAGGGGGCAGTGACGATCGCTGTCAGCTGTCGGGCATGCCAGCCGACAGGCCTAGCCCAGTCCCCCCCCCCGACGGATGGGAGCAACTTCGAGGCCACGCTGCTCCACCGTGGGCCCCGAGCTCCGAGCAGGGCACACCCACCGGAGCAGCTTTTGCCATCGGCCTGCAGGGTGTAGCCCCGGCTGCAAGAGCAGACTGCCTGCGCCGGAGTGTGCTTGCACTTGTGCGCACAGCCACCGTTATTGGGCTGGCAGCTGTCCACCACCTCCATCTTGACGACTGCAAAAAGATCGTTGCGCAGGGCTGCTGGAGTGTTTGTCATTCGACATGCAAGGCAGTATTTAGGCAGCAGCAGCGCGCCTGCTCCCCCAACACTTTCCTCCTACTTCGTAGGGAAGTTTGACACCAGCGGGCAGACGTTTTGCAGACATTCACAAATACTCTGTTAAATTGAAGTGTACACTGATTTAACGGCTCCCCATTTACTACGAGCAGCTCACTGCAGCCTGTGGACTCACTTCGCTGAGTCGTAGTAGTTCTGTCACGGAAGACAACCATCTTGCCTCATGATACAGGTGCGCCATCTTTCGGCATTACAGACTTTCTCGCTTTAATTAGTAGAGATAGCGGATTGAGTCTAAGAGGCTATCACTCGAACTTGCAGTGGGATATAAAGAATTGCCTGCAGTAACATTTGAAGCTGAAGCATGGGTTGTGAAGAGCGGGTGCCTTAGCACTGAGCTAAGCAGCTAAGCCCCAGAGGTGGAGTACTGGCTGGGTACCAACGAGTACCTGCAGTAAGAGTGACATACAGAGCCCCAGAGCTAAAGCCGAGCAGCTTTGAACAGCTCCTGGAAATATGTATGATCTGCCGCAGTATGCACTCACAAATTCATACACAGTCGACATGACCAACCTTTTATATTCATGCACTGCCCTAAGCAGGATGTTGAACCTCCCCTACTCCACGGCCGGATGTTGCTCCGGATGTTACTTACTGTAGCATGATCTGGCATCGTTCCCAAGCATGTATCCAGGATTGCAGGTGCACGCAAATGATCCTTTGGTGTTGACGCACGAGTGAGAACAGCCGGCATTGTTGACGAGGCACTCGTTGATGTCTGAAAGAAAGCCGAGTGCATCCGGTGATCGGCCGAGCCGCAACGAGCAGCCAAGCCTGCGTGCCTGCGTAGCAAGGTGGCTGGAAAAGCTCAAAAAGGCTAAACATCCGCGCGCACAGTGTTTTGTGGCCAAACAATTGTCACAAGCGTGCCACGTAATGTCACGTATTGCAATGTATCTCGTCTGTAAGTTCAAAATGCCACAGAGACTAAGTGGGTGTTATGCCGGAGAGTTCTCTATAGCACACTCAGATTCTAATCCGATTTCGATATGCATGCGGTAGCCAACAGACTTCACCCTATGCAACAAAGACAACAATGAGAAGCATAGCTGAATCAGAAGGGAGTTGATATCTCGAATAGCATGGCAGTAGCAGCTCAGGACGGCTGGAAAGCATGTTCCACAGTCGGCAGCAGGAGAGTAGATCAAGTTGCATAAGAATTGTGAAAGTGGGTTCTACAGTACCATGACATCCTGTCCCAGGGTTCCTGCTGCATTGCAGGAAAGAGCTACCGTCTCAGATCGTCCTTAGCATTCGTGCTGCAACTGTCGCGTGCCAATTGCACAATGCTATGCAAGCTCTCAGCTAGAAAGGCACACAAGCCGGCACGTGGTGAAGAGTGCGCAAATTGAAAGTTTGACACCGTGATTGCAGCTGTCAAGCATTGTGATTCCCGCTAACTTGAGGACCTTGGGGATGACTTTTCGGTTCAAGGAAGCCGGTCTCAGCTGTATCGGTGCCAAAGAGGTAGAAATATTTACTGCAATGTGCAAAAACCACTTTGGGTGTGAGCCAAATCAACGTCGACAAGGTGGAGGCGTGCCTTGCCAGTTGCAATCGCGATCGTTCAGCCAGCCCTTGCATGACGCATATGTACAGATCTCGAGAAGGGCTGATCTCCCACGGTGCCAAGTGCTGAGTCACTACGATCGGTTTCTCACCAAACAGCTTTAACAAGGGGCTGAACACGTGCCGAACGTGACCCGGTGACCGAGCAGGCCTTCCTCATCTTGAAATGCAGTAGATCAAGCCTTCGTGTCACGCAGCAGCAAGGCACTCACCCACCGAGATAGCAGTCATGCTTGAGGTGGCAGCATGCGCAGCAAGCAGCAGTGCAATCATAATGGATGGTGTGACTGTGTTTGAACCTGTAAAACTAGCCTCAGTCGCACTAACTGATACATTGCAGCCCGTTTACGAGTGGCCCACACGAACCTGCTATCGGTGCGCAAAAGCTCTACTGCCCACACCGTATCAAGAAGACGACACAGACAGCTTGCTGAGACTGGGTTCTGGGAGTAACGGATGCTTCAAATCCCGGACGAAATGAATGCCGGCGATCTGGCGCCTGATAGTCGTTGCGATGGCTCATTACAGCGGCACTTCGGCCAAGCTATGGATTTGCGCTTTGCGGACCATGCCGAACCGCACACCTAGATAGCTTACAATGCTCGTGACAGGCTTGGCATACCTTGACATTCTTTCATCGATGCCATGAGCCGATAACCAGAGTAGCACTGGCACTCTGCTTTTCCCTCAATGTTGATGCACTTGTGATCGCAGCCACCATTATTCACCTTGCAGGGGTCAACCTCTGCAACGAAGAAGCGAGTCCTGCTGTAATAGCAGTGCTGGGAAGCTGCTGCGCCGGCACTGTATTAACTTCAACAGAGTCATGGCGGCCGAAATAGTTTTTGCTGCCCCTGAGCTATAAAGGCTGGAAACCGGTTATGTCATAATCCACGTCAAGCAGCATACAGGCCAAAGTTATATCATAGGCGACCAGTTGAATTCTGGGCGTTCGGCTAGGCAGGAGTTGTGCCCCCTGTGGCTTTGATCCGGTCGGCTGTTTAGAGGTGCTCTGAGCGCCGCAGGGAGTTGGTGTGTACCATGGCTGAAGCTGAATGCTTGCAACCCTCCATCGATGCCGAATGGACTTCTTCACGACATGGATATGGACTTTTCATCTTGAGCTATGAGCTGGCTCTGTGTTGCATAGGTGTTGTGCTACTGCTGGCTTGTCTGCCTGCACAAGTTGCTAGCGGTGGTTCAAAAGTTCAGGGTTTCACGGTAGTTTTTTTCATGCTTCGGCTGGTGCTAGCACCGATACTACGGCAGCGCAGCTCCACTTGATCCCCTGTAGCTCTGTCCGGACATGAAAGCCGCTAGAGCACGTGAGCAGCACATGTACAGCCAGCAGCTCTCATAAGAGCCAGGCTTGCTGTTGCACGCAGTAGCCTTGGTGCTCTAGCATGTCAGGTGCATGCAGTAACCCAAACGTCACTCGCATGACGGAACTGATTCTGGTCAACAAGTCGTCTCTCATTGGCAACGTTCTCTAAAGCTGTTGCCTACTGTTCATTAGTTAATTTGGCATCTCCGACTCACAGCATGCCTAACGAAAGACTTCCTGGTCCCCGTCAGAGAGAAGCAGTCATAGGCTGAGCTTAATTGTCGTCAATAATGTTATGTGACAGTGCGATACTTCTCCGGCGGCGGCTGTTCTGTGGAGTCTCACGGAGACACGAAGACTCGAGGGGGTGAACGTGAGCGGTGAACGAAACTATCGCCTTTATTCCTCCAGCAGGTACATATAGTACATTTACGAGCTGAGGGCTGACTCAGGACAGATAAGGGAGTGCATCTGTGGTGGGCCACATGCTTACGTCAAAGGCTGCACTGAGTCACTGGCTCAATCACCGGCCACAGGGCCGCAGGTGGGGCATACATCAGCGGCCGAGAAGCAACAGGCGCACACAACACTAAGAAAATGATCTCAATGACCATTAAAAGGTCATCGAAAAGCTCTGGAAAGACACGGCCGACTTCATTCCCTAGACTATCTTGCTGCTTGTCACCACTAGAATCCATCCTCGGGCTCAGCTCCGAATAATAGCAACTTTCGCCGGAGATGAATGGAAAGTGCTTCCGGCACACGGTGTCTCATTAACCACGTACAACGCATGTGTTCCTTCTTGCCGTTACTCATTCTATTTGCACGCGCCTCGCTCTGCACCGGCATTGGACAGCAACGTTCAGCTGCCGTCGCTATCGGAGACCGGAGTACTATCCCCCACCACAGCATTGGATTTGGTGGAAAGCATCGTACAGCAATGGCCATCTGACGTGCCATCTCTTAGCTCAACAGAATGGCGGGCAGGTTACATAAGAGCAAGGTGTCAGGCAGCCATTCTCAGGCAGAAGTGCCTTGAGGAAAGGTAGCCGCACGGCGACATAAATTGCTCTTGCCGATTCCAAAAAGCCTCGAGCTTTTTCTCAAGATGCATCGAATCATTTTTTTAAAGTGAAATTCTTTCGTGCGCGGCCCCATACTTTATCCATACTTGTGGACTTTTCCATTAGTGGTAGTGGTGAAAGCAGTGAACTCGATAAGAATAATTGTAATGCCACCACACAAGTTTCAGAGTAATGTGTGAAAGGGAGCCACCACAGCTGAAGACCTGACTGGATGCTTGCTACAAGTTCGATCAGGCTCCTTACGACAATTCTTGCCATCTCAGCGAATGCAATCAAATATTTTAACTCTTATTATATTCAACCTACTCTCATACACACCTGCACCTGCACGCCTTGCTCCCCAGCACTTCTAAGGCTGCCTCGGACGTTCACACGCTCGTAAACTCTTGTGCACAAGCGCATGCAAACATCGTATTCACACACACGTGGCTCACACACGCACACGCACGCACACACACACACACACACACACACACACACACACACATACACACACGCACACACACACACACACATATCTGAATATCCATGCGAAAGTGAATGAGTGTTCGTACTTGTTCAAAAAGACAGGCTAATGCAGAGGCAATAAAAAAAGATGGGGACCGAACTTTGTTCAAAGGCTAAATCCAACCATAAACTCTTCATTGTGTGTTTCATTTGTGTGTTTCAATTGCTATGTCTCGAAAGAACCTAGCTTGGTGACTGTACGAGACGTTCTTAAATGCTTCATCTCCTGTTGTTGCATAAGCTGCAACAGCTTAATTAGCTGGCGTTTCGGCATCAGCAGCTTGATGTGCCGTTGCTTCCAATGTTGCCACAGCCAGTCGTGTTGCTCGGTTGCCAGTGACACAATTACAGGGCAATTGCAAGTCCAGCTGCTCATGGACATGATGCAAACAGGCTTGCAAAAGACTGAAATGGTGTCACGGACTGTTGCACACACACTGGCACGTTTACCTGTGCATCTTCGACCGTCAGCAGCCAGCTTAAAACCGTTCCGACATCGGCAGTAATATTGGCCACCATATGCCGTGACACAAGCTTGCTCACACCCGCCATTGTTATGTGCGCATCCGTTGACACCTGTAACATGGAATTTATTCATTCAGCCATCCAATGCCGTGTAAAAATTGCATTTTGCACTCACAAACCCTTTTGTTCTATTTTTAAGCTGATACTGCAGGTGAGAATTCAAACCAAGAGATTTAATAATAATAATATTATTGTTATTAATACATTTGATTTAATGCCATCAGAGAACTCAATCTCTTTCTAGGCGCTTTACATCTGCTGCAAAGGAAGTATGATCAAATGGTTAGTGGCAGCATTCTCACTAAACAACAAGAATAACATGGTTAGGGGTGACATGCACAGGGTCAGCATGCAAGTATGGTTAGTAGAAGCATGCACAGTGACAGCACGCATAAGCACACAAATGAAGAATCACGTTGACCCACTAGACGCTGTCATAAATAGATGCACTTAAGTGGATAAGCAGAGCAGCAGCATTCTGACAGCTCACAGTTTAGCGCAGCTACGGTTGCATTTTATAAATTGAGAATCTGGGTGAAGAATGTGCACTAATAACTTAATATAAATATTTAATTGCAGTCATGATCTTCAGGCTCAAATTGAAAATGGCAAGCACTCTTCTTTCTTCTCATTTCTCTTTTGGCCAACTTTCCCCCAATATTAGGCTTGAAGAGGTGGTTGTTCTTAACAGTTGTTACATACTATTAACCTTAAACAATATTGGTTCATAAAATGTTGTAGTTAAGGTGACAGCCTCATCAAAACAATCCAGTCACTGTAGCTGATGTGCTAATAGATGTTTGTACAGTCAAGATTGCAAAGCTACCTGAATCACAAGTGGGCATACATACTTCTTCTCAGACTCTCTAGCCATTTCAGCCACTAGCTTGTGAGAATTACGAAAGGCTATATTATCACAGCCCAATGTGGTAGCAGTGCAAGAGGTGCCCAGCTGAAGGCTAACTTCTTCAGCCTCTCTCCCGGCAACGTGACTCAAAATTGGCCGCTGAATTGGAACCAAAGTGCAATTGATCTACAGGGCTGTCTGCTTGGCAGTGTTCGAGCCCAATTGCAGATGCTGGTATGTCGTCCTGTAGCTAATGTGTGCCTGCTGGAGCTAACTGAATCTTTTTTTCAAAGGTGTCACTACTTGTCCACGGCCTTCCCTTCATGACTTCATCTGAGGCTCATCAAGGACGAGTTTCTATCGAGCAAATGAGCAGCTACCACACATTGGACCCGGCTGTTACCGAGGCAGATTGGTCATCTTCAGCAGCATGACACAGCGACCAGGATCGGCGGATCCCCCCCTGACACTGCTGCATGCATCTACACTGCCTCTACGATTCGTTAGCCATTCTCTAAGGACACTTCATCAACTAATATCGGTCGCACGCATTCTTGCAGAAGACATAGTCACTGGCCACTTCAAACGTTGGCCACAATGAGATTGCAGTGGGCCGGCTGCTGCGATGTGAACCGTTTGTAGTCGGCACACGTGGCAGCGCACATCCGGGATTACTTTGCAAGTGAGGCTGCATTCGCTCAAGGTCGAAGCGGAAGTGCTACCGAGGCGAGCTCCGGGTGGTGGCGGGGCGGTTTGCTCAGCACTTACGCGTGCACGACCTTCCGTCGCTGTGCACAGTGTAGCCCTCGGGACAGGTGCAGACGTAGCCGCCGTACGTGTTCTGACAGCGGTGCTGGCAGAGTGAAGCGCCTTGACTCGAACACTCGTCGACATCTGAGCAACACCACAAGCCGAGGCAACTCTTGCATGGCAAGTCGTCACAGCGAGCGCGGGGCAGCCGCAAGGGAACACGAAAAACGCCACGGCAAATTTCGGGAATCAGTTAGAAGCTCAAAGCAGAAAGCTGAATCGGTCAGCGCCCCTACTGATACCCCGCAGAGCAGAGAGGGCTCGACGCCGCAATACTGCTGCACTGTCTGCTCAGCATGCGAGCAACGTCAAAGCAGCTCTGGCTGGCATTATCACTGTCGCCTCAGCGACTTACGCCGAAGCCGTCAACGAACAAAGCTGGGCGAATGCGACCGAGAATGCACCTGTTTTTACTGAATTTGGCGGGTCTTTGCTGTGTTGTCTATGTGCTTATACCTGCCGACACTGTGCATACTCCCACCAACCACATTTACATGTCGATACTGTGCATGTTGTCACCCTGACCATGGCATGCTTGTCGACTTTGTGCATGTTATCACTTGCCGTTTAATCGTGCTTCCTTTGTGATGATAATAATAATACATTTGTTGTAGTGCCCTCAGAGAACTCGCTCTCTTTCTTGGCACTTTAATTTGCTGCAAAGGAAGCACGATCGAATGATTGAATCAATGTCGAACGCTCTTACAGTATGTGTGGCATGCCTATTAAGGTATTAAGTTTTCCGAGGATGCTATACAACTGTATTATTATTAGTATTATTACTGTCGTGTGAGCCTTGCAGGCCGAAGAGCAGCAGGCGTATGCCCATGGTCTAAAGTGAGCCTCTCTGTTACGAGGCCGGAGTGGAAGCATTGCTGCTGAAGCCTCAGCAGGTGAGAGGAGTAAAGGACAAGGGGCTGACCCTCAACAAACAAAAGAAGGTTGACGATTGTTCGCACCACTGTGCATGCAGGTCCCCGGCATCCGGCCCGCGAGCAACGTTCGGGGCCCCTAGCCGGTCCCACAGTTCCACGAGGCCAAAGAATGGCCGACACGAGAGCCTAGGTGGTCTGTGCAATTGAAGAATCTTGTCGCGATGAAAGCGTGACGTGAGAGGTGGAGCTGACTAGCAGGGAAGCTGTGGCCAATGTAATCTCAGACATGGCAGAGCCCAGTCGTGATAGCTCCCTGTTGTCCCCCTGTGGCTGCCTAAATCTGCCGACTGGGACGTCTGCATTCGGCTGCCGACTTCCTAGCGACAGCTTTCGACGACCATTCTCGCCTGAGATGCACGTCATCGGGCTGCGAAAGTACAGAGTGGTGCTCGAACGGGTTATTTCAATCCGATCCGCCGAAAAAGCAGCATAGCAAACCTCACTTGGCGATTGCATTTTTCTGCAGTCGTGAATGAAGAGCGTATATCCCGCTGAATTTCGTGGCGTTCATCTTGTGCATTCTCGAGAACATAGGCTATCAGTAATCTGCCCAATGTCGTCCTACCGAACCCAACTATGGAGCTGCGGTAGCACTCTCTCATGTGTGGGCAAGCCGAATGCCATGCAGGTGACTTCGGTAGATACAGTGCTCTATAGGCAGAGCTTTCTTACGTTGCAATCGTCATTTGAGCTACCGGCAGCTTATTGCAGTCGATCGCACTTAATGGCAGGACCTAACATGCTTTGATGATTTCTCGAGCAGCAGATGGGGTGCCGAGGGTGGGGTGGGATGATGGGGGGGGGGGGCTTTCGTAATGCCAAACCTCGAGTGGTGCTCGCCTAAGGAGAAATAGCGAGCTGCCCCAGCCGCCGATGGGTCGAGCCTCGATGCCAGCCAGAGTAGGTCGCGGATATCACGTACTACGTGTCCGTGCACTTGCGGATTTTCGAGCATCCGACAATTAGCGAGTGCTGGCAAAACGCTAGGTTGAAATAGAAGACGACCTTCGCAGGCTGACGGCGGCCGTGCACCGTCTGAGCTTGCCAGCTCGCATTCTTGTGCTGCTCAACCATTTCTCCGTGCTCACGCTCTGCCCCTTTAGCCTTTCGTTTGCCTCGTACGGTCGCACTCCATTAAATTCCGGGGACACGGCAAGTCGCTGCAAACTCGGCCAAATTCTCCCTTTATCGAATGGTTGCCTTGGTCAAAAGAACTCGGCCGGCTTCCGGAGGTCGCTCAGCTGCCACCGGCCTTTGGGAGCAGCTGCAGCAGATCACTAGGACCTGCACAGCTATGCCATTCGTGTGCCTACTCATATTATTCGAATTATCCGGTCAGCCTCTGCTGCCCTACGAGTACCCTTTGTAACTGCAGCCGGTGGTCTTGCTTGCAGCAGCAGGGCAGCAGCCATCGGCATCCAGCAGTCCTCGAGTGGCACGAGCGAGCGGCAATTAAATGGGACTATCTATGGGCTATCGTGGATTTGGCCCAAGCGGCGCTTTTGAAGTGGGCAGTAGCTGCTCGCTCGAAAGCTTATCCCTTTCAGCCTGCTCCTGCAGCCGGCAGCTCGAGCAGATTAGAGACAAAGATGCAGGCTGCACCGCCGATCTCGCTAAAGCACTGGCACGCTGCTTCCTCGTGCAGGGAGCATCCTTTCTTACACACACACGCACGCATGCACGCGCACACACGCACACACACACACACACACACACACACACACACACACACATGGCTGGCTGCAGCACCAGCAGTTGGAAGAGAGCAGGATGACCGTTCAGCAGTGAAGAGCTGGCTTTGCTGTGTCCACTTGCTGCTGCTGCCGCCGCTGCTGCTGAATGCCACCAGAGCCCACGATCAGCAGCGGGGCCGGTGTCGTTTCCGGGTTGCCGACAACCGGACTCGTGTCTTTGGTCTGTCGGCTACACGGCAGCCGATCTGAGATCGCTGTATATTCTGAATGTAGGACTGCAATACCCAGTCAGGGCAGCAGAGAAATGACAAGAGAAAGAAGGTCAGCCTCTGGATTGACCCATAGATTCCATCGCCACATGTTGCGCCCTTCTTTTAACCACCAGCATAGAAGTAAGGGCTTCAGAGCCGAGGTGTTCAATATGCCATACCCCTGAGCTGCTGCTAGCAGTTACTAGCAGCAGCAGCTCAGGGGCATCTTGCAGCCAGAGGGCAGCATGCGAGGCGAGATTCAGCCTCTCACGATAGCAAAGTCCAGCCGCACCATAACGTGGCTCGGGCGGCATTTTTCTAACTCGGCCGACGACGCGCAAGCAAAGGGCTGCTTGGTTGGCATAGAGGAAACTGCCCTGAGCGCAGTTGTGACAAGCGTCCGTATAATGCATCTCTGTCTGAAGCTCCACAAAGCCACAAAAACTATGTGGGTATTACGCAGGAGTTTTGTATATCACGTTCACAGCCTAATCGGCTTTCGGTACGAATTCGGTAGCCATCAGACTTCATCTCACGCAACAAAGAGAAATGGTAAGCATAGCAGAGTTAGGAGAGCAGTTGAGGTAGTGAGTAGCATGGAAATAGCAGCTCAGAACCACTGGAAAGGATGAGCCATAGTCGCAGCAGGAGAGTAGTTGTGGTTGGGTAAGAATTGTCGAAGGGAGTTCCACAGTCTAGGACCTGCAGAGCTAAAGCTTCTGTGGCCAACGGTCTTTAAGCAGTGGAATGGAAATAATTGTCAATACAGGACTTGAGGGCACGAGGAGGCTGAAACTGGTGCAACAGATTTGCTAGGTATAGATGAGCCAGGCCGTGGCGGGCCTTGTACGGCTTCGTGCAAAAATCGTGCAAGGACTTCGTGCTGCATTTCTAGGTACTACTGTGGCCTCCCGACTCTAGCGAGTCAGCCCCAATTGTATCTCCGTCTGTAACTCCAGAAAGTCATAAAGACTAAGTGGGTGTTACGCAGGAGAGTTTTGTATAGCGCACTCACAGCCTAAGCGGCTTTCGGTACGCATTCGCTAGCCAACAGACTTCGTCTCACGCAACAAAGAGAAAGTGGGAAGCGTAGCAGAGTCAGGAGAGCAGTTGAGGTAGTCAGTAGCATAGAAGTAGCAGCTCAGGACCGCTGAAAAGGATGTGCCATAGTCGGCAGTAGGAGAGTAGTTGTCGTTGCGTAAGAATTGTGGAAGCGAGTTCCTCAGTCTAGGACCTGCAGAGCTAAAGCTTCTGGCGCCAACTGTCTTTAAGCAGAGGAATCGGACAGCTAATTTATTGTCCACACAGGACCTGAGGGCGCGAACAGGCTGAAACTGATGCAACAGTTCAGCTAGGTACCGAGATAACGTATGAGCTGGAGGGGATGAAGTATAGAGGAAAAAACATAATATGTCTCCGAATGATTGCTAGGCTCGGGGCGTCAAGAGCTCATACCGGATGTGCTTATGTAACAGATGGCGTCAAACATGAGCATACTAGCTATGAACCACCTGTTCGACCGATGCTCGAACGAGGTAGCGCTTCTTGTAGAGTTCCTCTAAGGAAACACAAAAGCATTCCATGGCCGGAACTTGTTTGAGCAGCCAAACTAATGACTGCAAAACTCCAATTACTGAGCTTACTATAGCTTCTTGATTAATAGCAATTAATAAGTATTTCATTGCCGGCTGAGTAAAGTGGAGAAATACACCAAAAAGTATGACTACCCTTGATGTGTGGTCAGCTCGCGTAAACATAAGGGGGAAGACTGAAATAAATGCAACGAGCCGGACGTCAAGGAACCGCCGGGCTAGCTTTGCAAGCATGCTTCTAGTACCAGTACCGTGGACTGGCACACTTGAGCAGTGCATGCATGCACTGCTAGCAAAGCTAACACTACTAGCAAGTCAAGAATTTGCAGGCATGCGTAAAAATAAGGGTGGAACAGGGAACGAAGTGAGCCGGCAAGCCACAGCCAGGAGCTGGAGCAAGCCTAATTATGCGTCTCAGGCGTCTCCGGCTCCATCCAATCAATTTGGTTAATTGAATGTGAAGTAGGACGAGGCCAAACGCGATCTATCCAGGATCAAGGCTGGGACTGGTAAGAGCTCGGATCCCGAGTGGACAGGCACGCGGGGAGGCCGGGGAGGGCTACAGCAACGGCGGCCTGCCTGGTACTCCGGCCTCGAACTTGGTCTGCCGCCCTTGACCGACGACCGTCTGGCCCCGACCACAAACGAATTGACCAGCATGCCCGGCTGTGGCTGGCTGGCAAGCGTCCAAATGGTCCACACTTAACGAAGCTGGCCGCAAGCAGAGGCCAATAGGCCGCCGCGACGGGCGTTACGATTACTGCACCCTCAAGCCAGCAGGTGCCCCCCCCCCATCGCCAGCCGGTCTACTATGGCAGGTGGCAGTCAACGCTGTCCCAAGAATGTAGCTCTTTGACCAGTCGTGGTATACCAAAGTACTTCGAACGCTGAAATGCAAGCTCTGCTTCCAAATACAAGTTTGAAAAAAAACTAATCAGCTTGCCAGCAACATACCGGTTTGAATAGGTTGCTCGCCTCGAGCGAGCGACTCAGCAAGGAAACTCCTAGGGTACTACTACCTAACGAAGTGTAATATATCTGTAATCAATCTTAGCCGAAAACGCATTACCAGCCGATCGAACTAGCTGTAAGGCGTATGGGCGATCGATGGCAGACACGGTTTGGCAAGTTCGAATCGGTTCTGGGCGACCTGTCGTGCAGTCCCATCAAGCCGGACATCTTCGGTGGCGTTCGACGGTGGCGCTCTGCCCACTGCTCGCCATCTACATGGACCGCCTGGAGCCAATAATTCAAATGCTAGGCATCGGCAATTTCATTGCATGCACAGTGCATGCACCGTGCCTCGGTTGGAATGGAATTTCGCTCGGGCAGCACAAGAAACGGTCCGGAGCAGCAGCGACGAACAGGACAGGATGCTCGATCGGACATAGAGAGTGTGAGTGATATAGCTCTCGAATTAGCTATCCCACTATCCCTCTTAATTATGAGTACCCAGAATGTCAGGCCTGTTCACGGCTTAATTGCTGCAACCTGCCAATCTGGCTACAGCCTTCTTTAAGAGTGGCTTTTTCAGCCAACGATTTTATTTATTACGTTCGGCAATGCTCATTCGGCACTTTGGATTTACTTCACACAGAAAACGCCCTAAGTGCAGTATTGTGCACCGTAGCATGGTCATACACTGAACTTAACTATTTACCACCTTGTATGCCTACTCAGCTACTCATAGACATAGACAATGGCTTCGCTTTCGCCCCACCTCTTGCAATTATATCAGGAGGATATTAAAGTAGACATCCGTAGTGAAATTAGTAAGTAGCTTATGAAATTAAAGATTGGTGGCAACAGGATGCCGTTCAGCACAGATGCTGTTCAATTCAATTGAGAACTCGCGAGAATTATCCGTGTTATTTTACACCTTGGGAAAGCGGTTACCTATGCCAGAATTGGCAAAACAATTGCCGACATAGCGATTTTCTTGCATCAAAATATTTCACGATACTTTGAGAAATTTGGCGTGCTTTTAGCAAGAACATGCTTTTTTATCAAGGCTCTCTGTGAAGCCCTAAAAGGACGCCAGGCCAAAACTCAGAACCACAATAAAAACAGCAGCCTGAGATGTACAGAATGAAGACAGGCCCTCAAGGTCGACCCTCGCCTGATAGTAGTAGGATAAAACAAATGTGGGAATCCTACCCTCTCACCCCTACCATTGGGGCTCGGCGTCGGCAAAGGGCTGTCCGTGGCTATTCCTGCTTTATTTACGCGTCAGACGTTTGTTTACGTCTGTTGAGGTACACCAACTAGCCCTTCGGGAAGCGAATAACTGTAGGAAAAAGTATTGGCGTTTGCCGTATGATAGCGAGTTTCAGCCATAAGATACTAGTTTCAGCCGCTGAGCCTGTAAAGAAGGAATCCATTTCGGCCACACCAACTGAATCGTTGGAGCACCTGTTGCATCACCTCCGGTCTGCCATTCGGCCCGACGTCAGTGTCGTCTTCCGGCCAACTCAGTCTGCACCGACCAGCGGTCTAGTACTTGGGCTCTTCGGGGTCTGCATTCCTGGTCTATTAATCGCTGGCCTAGAGTTTTTCAACTTTCCTCAATTCTGTCAAATTGTGGAAGTAACTAGCGCATAAGTAGCAGCAAACAACAACTGAATAGGAAGCACAAGCATCCTGAGGCAGACGAAGAGATATAGTCGGATGGGAATGGCAGATGCATGAGTCGAGTAAACCCAGTTGAGGACTGCTGGCTGAGCGAAGTCACCCGGCGCTCCATTGTGCGAAAGCGAGGGCGATTAAACGTGTGACCCTGAGCTGACCCAAAGGGAAAAGTAGGTTGATGGTGCTGAAGGGTTTCAACTAGATACCAAGAAGCCAAGCCTCCAGGGGTCGTGTGGTTTAAGGTGCAAACAAGATGAGGTGGCAGGGGCCGTGGTGCACATTCCCAGTCCACGAGAGGCAGGAGCAGGTCACCAGGCCGCCAGGCCTGCTGCTCGGCGGTTTGGTCGTGAGACCAAACGTGGCCGGCGGCCAACCTGCAGACAAGTTTCCACCAGCTGGTCGCCACGAGAAGATCGCTCAGAGCTGAGCATTTGGCCCAGAGCAAGTTGATTGATAGCTAAGTGAGTCTCACGCACTGTCCGAGACACCTGTCAGAATGCTCTCAATGCTCTCTCGCTGCAGCGGCTGCTGCTGCGATCGGTCTAGCAAATGGTAGCCGGAGAGAGAAAACAGTCGGCAGCCTCGATCTGGCTGGCTCCCAGCAGGCTGCAGCCGTGCCTTAGAGCAGCGAGCTTCGTTATCTAGCAATTGGCCAGCGCTTCCGTAGGAGCAGCAGCAGCAGCAGCTGCAGCTGCTGAAGCCTGAAGCAAGCAGCAGGAGCCGGCAGCAAGCAGCAACATCCGGCAGCAAGCAGCTGCCTTACCTTCGCAGGTGTGCCGGTCAGCTCCCGGCCGAAGCCCCGCGGGGCACTTGCACTCGTAGGAGCCCAGAGAGTTGCAGCACTGGTGGGAACAGCCACCGTTGCCAATCGTGCACTCGTTGACGTCTGCAAAAGCAATACAACTGATCTGGCAGCTGGTGAGGTGAGCATACACACTGAGGGCAGCTTGGGCTGCACTAAGGCAGCTCCAAGCCAACTCCATCTGCCACCGTGGTGGAAGAGGAGGAGAAGGAGGACGAGGACAATAGAGATGAGATGAAATTCTCACTAAATCTCCTTCTTACCTAATTATATATATATATATATATATATATATATATATACATATATATATATATATATATATATATATATATATATATACAATAGATGGAAGGTTGAAATCATGCAAAGCTAGGTCAGAAGTGACTACCTTTTTTTAAAGTAGTGCAAGCCTGACATCATCGCCGTTATCTTTAAACTATCTCATGCTGCGTAAATTACACTCTTTTAGAGAAGCCCAAGATAGAGCTAGCACCATTGCCAGATGATGAGTGCCAGTCCAGAATTTTCACACAAGGTCTGATTACGGGTATTGCTAGATATGCAGTTGACACCACAAGAGACAAGATAATAAGTCAACATGCAAAAGAATTCACTCATAAGCAAGACGAAAGTTAGGTGCGGCACGTTTAAGGGCTGTCTCATTGAATTGCAGAGGTGCTCCGTCTTTGATGTGGTTGCTTTAAGAATGCTGGCTACCATCATGCAACGTGTTTTAATCAATGTTCAAACTGTGTGCAGCCATCCTAACTTAGTCCGTGCAGAGAAAACGAAATAACAAGCAAGCCTGGTGACACGGTCGATTTTGTCAGCCAGATTTGGAAGCTTTTTGAAGCCTCGAGCCCTCGTGCATAAAGCTCGCCCCGAGTCGTTACAGGCTCCGAGTGCGCATAGACTGCGTGCATCTTTACTCTCCCTCCCTCCCCATCTCCCCCTCTCTCCTCCCTCTATCTATCTCATCTAGACAGTCAGCAATAAATACCGTATTTCTCCGAGGTACACTACTTCTTGGCTCTATGGCTTAGACATCCTTCGGGCACTTTATTTCCCCGTGCTTCTTGTTGTCCTCCTCGTCTGTCGATTGAGGCTCGTCGGCCTGCTGCAGCTACTCCGCAGGCTCCTCCAGAAGTCGTGCGAATGGTTAGCTATGTATCGGTCAAGGTTTAGTCCTTGCCCAATTATTGGCTATGGTGCTAGTGCATGCCCTCATTTTGGGGCTGTTGCTGAGCAACTCCATCAAAGGATGACACCTTCAGCCGCAGACTTTCAGCAAGACTAGCAGATTCTCGATAGGCCCCTGGATTTGCATCTTTCCGTCAGTAGACTATATGTTTACTCACTACAAGCTTGTTTCTATTTGCCATGGTGTTTTCCCACATCTGACATCCGAAGGGTTTTCACCTCCTCGCCCAATGCAAGCCATTAGCATCCTACCGAGGTAGCGGCGCCAAGGCTGCAAATCTCGACGGCTGCTCGCTGACAGAAAACCAGGGTGAGGCATCCACCAGTGGAGGAGGCGGCGGTAGGGAGAAGAACTGCATTGCACCACGCTGCTCTGTACAACAGGAAAAGCCTCAGCAAGGAACAGCAGCTTTCTCAGCTGCTCTTTTATGCGACTAGCAACGAGCCTCGCACTGGCTCAGCTGCTCTTGCCAATCCCGAGGTTGTCCGCCTTCTTGGTTCCCGGTCTCTTCTGCTCACGGGTCAACACTCATAGGGTTGGACTGCGAACGAGCTTGTCCGCCTCATTTAGGAGAAGGCGCAGGTCAACTGACAACTTCCTTCCGAGTGGCAGCTTTCGGTACTTGCGGTCAGAGCTTCGTGGGGAAGCATTCTAGGATGCTCTGGACTCCTCTCTGGACGTAAGCTTTACTTAAAATAAAAGGCCGGCACGCCCGGTGCTGCCAGGGTGCTGCTGCGGTCGGTCGGACTCAGACGAGCTGCTCCTCGGAGGAGCCAGCCTTTGGCCAGACAACTTGGAGCCGGTGCCTGGCCAAAGGCACCTGAGCCGGGAGAGCTGCTGCCTTGATGGATGCACCATGCAGCCACTGCAGCAGGAGGAGAAGAAGTGAGGGGTTCGAGGTAAGTGCTACCTCATTCCAAAGGAAAGCCAAACAGCAAATCACGTGTCGGGTGGTCGTGACTCACCTTCGTAGAGGGCATAGAAGCTGCCACTGTAGAAACTGAGCCACGTGTCTCATAGAAATTTACAAAACCAGAGTCACTTCCTTGTTGACTTGGAGATCCCGACACACCCATTAAGCTTTTCAATGTGAGGAGTGCAATTGCTTGCATATTAGTGTGCCCGAGTGCTTGTGTGTACTCGTGTGTGTGTGTGTGTGTGTGTGTGCGCGTGTTTGCACTAGTGCTCGAAAAGAAATAGCTGGGTGAGTCTGTATGAGTGCATGTGTGTATATTTATGGACAGCAGCACATATATGTGCACGAGGAGGCTTTGATTGAGCCCCTGGACTCACTAGGAGATCACCTAATCTGACAGGCCAGCGAATCTTGTAGGAGGCAATGCAAAGCAATGCAATAGTGCCGGCCGAGGAGGCAGTGGGGGCCACTCAAGCCATCAATCCGCAGCTGTCGGCTAGCAATGACTTTGCAGTCAGCCACTGCTGCTGCCGTGTCTTTGGGCAGCAGCCAATCATTGAGAGCGCTGCCGGCTTACCGTACTGGCATCGAGAGCCCTGAAAGCCGGATGGGCAGCTGCAAACTTGCGACAGGCTGCCCCCTCCACCGCCAAAGCACATACCACCGTTCAGGCAAAGGGTGTCGTCACACGTTTCTACAAAACACATATAGGCAGCCATGGAGCGGCACCATCACGATGCACTAGTGCGACAAGTCATCGTGATGCCAATGGTCAGGACAGCCAGTTAACTCCAAGCACCGTCCTATTTCTACGACACATATACCTGCTGCTGGTATGCATAACTAACACAATAGACACCCTTACCCTAAGGTCTTGCCCCTGCACTTTTCAAAAGACTGTCGTTAGGCCACAAATTAAGAAAGCAACACTAGACCAAGAGAACTTGAGGAGCTTCCACCCAGTCTCCCTTCTACCGTTTCTATCAGACACTGGATCGAGTTGTGACAGAGAGTTGAACTCTTATATGGAAACTTCAAACCTGACAAGTAAGTTCTAGTCTGGTTTTAGAGCTAATCTTTCTACAGAGTCAGCAATGCTTCGGGTGTATAACGACCTACTTCGGAATGGACACTTAGGTAGAGTCTCTCTCCTTACTCTGCTCGATCTTTCTGCAGCTGTTGACAATATTGATCACCAGGTCCTTTTTGTACCTTTTGATCTCGCCTGGGCATCACTGGGACTGCATTGCAATGGTTCATATCCTATCTCAGTGGGAGACTCCAGCGTATTGATGAGAACGAGCAAAGGTCATCCGGGTAGCCACTGAAGTATGGGGTGACTCAAGTGGTGCAAAACTCTGCAGCTATGCTCGTTTATCGTGAGCGATGCTGTTGCCACATCACATTACTTCTAGCCAAGCTGCACTGGATTCCAATCAAGCATCGCATTGACTTCAAGGTTCTGTTACTCAATTTTAGATTCCTTCATTCTGTGGCCCCTGCCTACCTATCAGAACTTCTCCCCCATCGGGCATTGTGCCCCCTGCTTTTCTGACTAATCTTTTAGCTATGCTCCGAACACCGGAAATGCTTTGGAGACCGTGCCTTTAGTTCGTATGCTGCAGCTAGGCTTTTCTGTCGTGAGCATTGCAGTTGCTACATCACACCATCTCGCCCACCTGCACTGGCTCCCAGTCAAGCAAGGCATCGACTTCAAGGTTCAAGCTGCACTGGCTCCCAGTCAAGCATCGCATCGACTTTAAGGTCTTGTCACTCACTTTCAGGTCCTTCCATTCTTTGGTTCCAGCCTACCTATCAGATCTACTCCCCCATCAGGCTAAGCATCATTCCACATTTTTTTCGTAATCTAATTGTATACCTACACCTCGTACAAACCTCACATTCTTTGGAGACCGTGCCTTTAGTTCGTATGCTCCCAAAGCCTGGAACTCACTTCCGACTTGCGTCGCGACATTTCCTGACTTGATCATATTTAAACGCACCCATTTATCACAGCATTTAGTAGGTTCCTGTGATTTTGCCTATGCGTGATGACACTGTGCATGCTGCCACTAACAATACTTGCATGCTGACCCGGTGCATGTCACCCATATCCATGTTATTCTTGTTGTTCATTGAGTATGCTACCACCAACCATTCGATCGTGCTTCTTTTGCAGTAAATTTAAAGCGCCTAGAAAGAGATTGAGTTCTCCGAGGGCGCTGTACCAAGCGTATTATTGTCATTACTATTATTTTGCTCCCAAAGCCGGGAAATCATTCCTGGCTGAAGTTACGACATCCCCTTACTTGACGACATTCAAAAGAAGCTTAAAACGCTCCCGTTTATTACAGCATTTAGTGGGTCTTTTTTTACTCGATCTTTGTGTGCATATGCCTGGTGACACTGTGCATGCTACCACTAACCATATTTTACATTTTGACACGGGGAATGTCACCTCAAACCATTTTAATGCTTGTAAACGTTCAGCCACTAATCATTTGACCATGATTCCTTTACAGCATATGTAAAGTGCCTTGAAAGAGAATAAGTCCTCTGAGGGTGCTATACAAATGTTATATTATCAATTATGCAGAGTGAATAAAGGCTTGTCGCTACTGCTGCAGTTTCTTATTAGAACAGGTTGCAGCAATTGCCTCCATGGGTTTATTATGCACACGGATATAATCTGGCCAAGAGGGAACAATGAGAATTCGAAAATATCATGAGGATTTTGAATGGTATGTTGAAGCTAATGAATGATCAAACGAACGGGCCATGCCTTCTTGGCTATGTACCTGCATATTGACGTTACGCCCAATCTTCGGCAGCTGTAACACGGACCCACAATGAGACAAACATTTGCGAACCATCACGGTCGCTCTCATTGCCCAGTACAAAAATAACTTGGCACTGCTACAGCTCCTTCGGGAATGTATTGTACGACCGGACAGTGGGTCAGTCGGTCACTTATCTATTTACACCGGGCTAGTCAGCTCGTGGTTACTTATCGGGCCTACGAAGTTGCTTCGATCGAGCCTTTCTACTCCACTAAAGCCCGACACTCTAGCTGCCGATGCAGACGAAGCAGCCAAGCCGAGGCATAGAGACGATCGGTACGTATTAATGTGGTTTCTGACACACCGCGAGTCCGCACAGCTGATTTACTTCCTGAACAGACTGGATCCTACACAGCGAAAGGCGCTGATTCGCGAAGGCAATATCGTGATGTAGCCGCTCGACATTGTATAGCCAGTGAGTGAAGCGGGTTGGAAGCAGAACTTGCTGATCCACCAGCAGCACTCATAGTGAATCTGAATAATCGAAACAACAGCAAGAGAGCATTGACTTTCGAGAATTCATAGTTCGAGACGACTGGCCTTTGATTCGAGGATCCAGGGGGTGAGTGGCAGCAGAAGCTACCCGAAAATGTACGAGGCTTTTCTTTTTGACATAACTATTCTGGCACAGGGCACTGAGAAAAGAAAGACTGTGCACAATATCCCAAGCACTCGAGGAAATGATTGAAGGTGGAAAGGCGCGATCCAATGCCCCCCTCAGGGAGCAAGCGATAGCTTGGAAAAGAATAGGACTTCTCAATTCATCACTGTTTAGTTGACCTTGTTTCTTTCTGAGGTGCATACTTAACCGGATTTAGATAGAATTCCTGCTCGACATAAGGCCTGGAAGTTCCTTTTGGTAGCCCTATATCGGCTCAAATCGGGAATCAAAAGTTCCACTGGTCATAAGTTTGAGAGTATTCTATTGGCCGTAACTAGTGTTTTAATTTTTCCAGAATGTTCCATCAGTAAGCTGGAATTGATCCTGGATGTCGCCCGCGCCGTCATTTTCTTCCTCCTCGTCGTTTCCTTCCTCTTCTTCTTGCTGCCGTAGTTTCTCCTGGGGGTTTCCAAATGTTCCTTCCGTGCATCGTGATTTGGGATGCTTTCTTAGTAGCAAGCTGCATTTGTCCTGGACGAGCTCAAATGAGCAAGGCGAGTGTCAGCAAGTGGCGATCGAAGGGTGAAAGCTGAATATCAGAGAGGCATAAGCCACTGGGTTTTAGCACATCCCTGGGTATCAGCCCAGGGGTAAGGTGCTCTCTCTTCAAGACCCAGGTCGTGGGTTTGAGCTGCAGTAGGCGATCCTAGTTGCCCACTGCAAGCAGCGACGGCCGTTAAGGCACTCCTTTCGCTACATGAATTTGGCTGTTAAATTAGCTAATCTCCAGTTTTAAATTTTACGCTCGGCAGCAGAGCTGGAATGCCCAGCAATAGTGGAGGTCGTGAAAGTATACAGAGCCTATTTTGCTGTTACGAAGTTAACCCTTCACACTGATCTAAGGCGGTCATTTCTTAATGAGCGAACAGAAGGAATTCCTGGCCCTCCGTGGCACTCTCTGGCCCACTAATTGTACGAATTCGATTCGACGGTGCTTCGAAACAAGCCCGGCGAGGCTTACGTTGCTGCCGATGCTTTAATCAGGTCGCCACATCACATTACAGCTACGTCTTCATAGAATGAATTCTGGCTTGAGTACAGGCAAGTGTGGCAGCCCGGATCCGCGCTTATGTGAGCTGACACTGTGCATGCTGCCACTAACCATGCTTTCATACTGACCCTGTGCATGTCACCCCTAACCATGTTATTCTTGTTGTTGAGTGAGCATGCTACCAATAACCGTTCAATTGTGTTTCCTTTGCCGCAAATGTAAAATGCCTATAAAGAGATTGAGTTCTCTGATGGTGCTTTATCAAGTGTATTATTCCTATTGTTGTTATTATTTAGCTACTACTTTGGAGCTCGGCAGAAGAAATCATAATAATAATATATTTGTATAGCACCCTCAGAGAACTGAATCTCTCTTTAGGCACTTTACAGATGCTGCAAATGAAGCGTTACCAAATGTTTGGTGGTAACATACTCAAGTAGCAGGCATATTGTAAGCAGGTACATGCACACCAAAGACGAATCACAAAGACCTACCAAATGCTGTAATACAAAGGTGCGTTTTACGCTTCTTTCTGCCGGGCATTTCTGATGGGCGTTCTGATACAAAACAGATTAGTGGGAGACTCAGCAAAAATGCTGCTCACAGTGAACGGTGCATGCTGCCAAGACCTCAACGGGGTGCTTTGAGGGCTCTTCACGAGAACCCAGATGAAGAGTCCTACAGAGAAGACTGTCTGAATGAATTACGGGCAGTCCGTCTGGTTAGGGATGGAGAGAGAAATTGATTATTGGATTAGCTCTCGTGGGCAGAACGCTAGTGCAGGAGCTAGATGCTCCAGTTGATAAGAAACCGACACCAAGAAAACCGTCGCTTAGTTTGTTCAGGTATACCTAAAGTGCAAACTTCCGGAAACTTCAGCCAGAAATAGTCATTGCTTGGTGGCACACGGTTATTTCTCAAAATGCACAGCTGCTGTCACTTTACTGAGCCACTGAGCCACTGAGATGGCCGCTGCTGCTGCTGGTGCTTTTGTTTTCGTCGTTCTGACGCATCTCAAGCATCCCAAACAGCGACCAAGTCAGAGATCGGCAGCTGCAGAGTTTGAGTTTCGGCTAGTGCTCAAGACCTGCCGACTGTCACACGTTTGAAAAGGTCGAAAGACTTCAGTGCGTGGCCCATCCTGCCACGAACGTATCGTGCGATGCAACAGAACCATTGGCTGACAACCTGTTTCGACTAGTGTCCTTCTAAACCGGCAGGACTGGGACTCGTAAGTTCCTCATGTGAGCTTCGCACATAAGCTCCTCGAGATACGCAAATACTCGGTCATCGTTGGTGATGCAACGTTGGCGAGATTACATCACCCAGGCAGTTAAAATACTTCCCCAGCCACAGTGGCTATATGCATTAAGTGCAGACCCAGCACGAAATTTGTACGTGACACAGTGGCCAAGAGTGTTACCTTCCAAAAGCTCTACAAAAGATTGAAAGCAATTGGAAAATTAAATTTCTGTCTTTTTTCAAGAAGGAGTAAAGGCGGGGCTGTAGAACTGACAAAAGTCACCTGGCCTAAATGCCACACTTCAACCACACTGGCCAATAGATGATTATGCAAAAGGTCAGTGACCTATCGTATTGAGTCACGTATGGAAGGTCAAGACATTTCGTAGTGACCACCTCTTTCGTTTTATAATAACAGCAACAGCTAAATGCCGCTAGGAGCAGCATTCGCTCTCAGGATGATAGCACCGATTCGCAAGAGCTTGCCTTGACAGAGGACAGTTCGGAGGCGACAGATTCTTTGCAAAGCATCGTCGACTTTCCAGCAACATTCAATGTCTGTCTGTTGAACTGTCTGCGAACAGCAACCTAACACTACAGCTGCAGCGATGGGTCCGATTTAACGGGAGGGTGAAGTCACGAAACAGCCCGATCCTGTTCCTGCGAGTTTCGACAGCTGCCCGTACTAGATTCGGAGCTTTGAGACTTTGGAATACTATATCAGCCATATTGTTAGAGCCCTAGAGATTCCTAGCGGCTTCTGAGTTCCAATCTATTGGAACCGGATACGATGTATGTTTTTAATTGGTCAGTCGTGCTTTGGGTTGTCGATCGAGCCAGCTGCGCTCTGGGCTTTAAAGGCATTAGCTGTACACTACGGCTGAGGCTGGACACTCGCTCCTCTCTGTGGCTATGAAATAGACTAGTCTACTATAACGGCATGGACATGTAGCATTAAGACACGGACTCACCTTATTGCTGCCGTGCTTTCCTAGCGTCGACGTTTCCTGCGTGTACCGAGGCAACACACCTGCGACTCGCTAGCCGTGCGCCGAAGTACCAGCTTCACTGGCGTTTATCATGCTTTGGCAAGGATTGGTGCCGTTACTGGCATCGCGTTCGCGGCCCATTCCTTTTATGCATTGGCCGTTACAGCACACTTGTAGCACTGTCAAGCTTCCAGTATGGAATGCGACTGGGTGTATGCCTAAATACTCGAGCCATATTTAGTGAAAAAGCAAAAGCTCAGAAGCTGTGACACTGCACCGGTTCACAAAGGGCCGAGGCAGTAAATTTTCTCCGTGCTTGGCGGATAAGCACTTGTGTTTGCTACCACGCTGTCTTATTACATGACTTAATACTTCGGACAGACAGTGCAGCACTGAAGGATATGATCAGTGCCTGGTCCAAGAAAGTATTCACAAGAGCCTCAGCTACTTCACCCTGCTTGCAATCGGCATTAAAGGCTTGCCTTGCAGCAGGATTCGAACCCACGACCTGAGACGTGATGTACAAGCACCATACCCCAAGGTTAATCAAAGAAACTTTTGAAGGATTAGCACAGCCCTGAGTGCAGGTCAGGCTGTGCCTTTTATAGCCTGGATCGTGCCCTCGTGAAAAAGCCGTCGCCGACATAGCACCGGCTAAGTTAGAGGCACAGGCCTGCACATCTCGGTAAAGTCGGCAGGGTATGCCCAGTGGAACAGAGCCATTGCTAGGAGGCTTGCTTGGTCATCGGAGGCCCACGTTGCATTCTCGAGACCAACTACACACATATGCACGCATGCATGCACACACACACACACACACACACACACACACACACACACACACACACACTTAAATTGTTCACTGAAAGCCATGTTAATGCCACGAGGTCTTCATTCACAGGGGCAGCCTCTTTGGACCAATCTATAGGTGCTAGGTTGGTCTGTCCTGGGTAGCCCTTCAACACTGGTTACGTCAAGCTAAGTCCTGGTCTGGCCTCTCCTTGACTCAATCCGGTCTCCCAATTTAGAGCTCTCGGCCCGGCCGTATTTACCTTCATTTTTAGCACAGTTTCGCCTTGGTGCGTCACTCTCACTAGCAGGACTCTTGGGCTAGCATTGCTGCAGGCCTCGCTACGACCATGACAATGATTTAAGGGTTGGGGGCGATTCGTTAGGTTAACGTCGCAGGCTATGGCCAGCGTTCATTACCTACTTTATGGGAGTCCATTTCAAATGTACTTGTTTTGATGGCCGGCTACCCTGATTGGGGCCGATGAGAGGTATTAAGAGGAGGGAGGGGCGATTACCACTTCTCTCTTGGGTGATCGGCTCTGCTGCAAATGTCCCAGCTGGCACATTTGCAAGGCTCCGGCAATGAACTAGCGGTTTCAAACCGACAAACAGGCAACAATCTCCTTGCAGGTCTGCTTTTGGCCATTGCCCAGAGGAGCAGGCCTGGGCATGGGGTGAGTGCCAGCCAGCCAGGTTACACTGCCTAGGGATTGGTGTAATGCATCTGTGGTAATCGACTGCTTGAAATACCACCAACGCCATTGAGCTAACAACAGGTGTATCGCTCACGGAACCCAGCCAGATACACAAGTCCTTCTGATGCTGACCCCCCTCCTGTTAAGTAACAGCACATCCTTTTTACTCAGACAACACCGACCCTCAAACAGCAACTACCAGCGAGAAGAGACTGCACTGAAATCCCGATGTAAGCCACTACCTACATAAATGTACCCAAATCCTTACACAACTACCTTCACATGAGCTCTATCTGTCTATAGGAGTATTTTCGACCGATTCTACTTGGGTGATGTTTGTAGAGGGTTGCCTGCTTTTGTATGAGCAGCTGCTGAGCTTGAAAGTGTAGCTCTATATAATAGTAGACATCGTACTATCACGAGCTTGCCATTTTGCAATAGCGCATTCGGACTAGCCGAGCCTGAATGGATTCTACATTAGCTTTACAGCAGCAGAACCGGTACCTAATTCAGTGAAGCAGAGGCTACCTACGAATGAGAACAACCAGGGCCAAACCTTGACCGTGAATCATAAGTAGAAATGGACACACTATGTATAAAATACCACGTGGCATCCTACTTGTCCAATGTTGTCCCATTCATTTGTGTCAGGGTCTGGCGATTCCACAGCCTCAATTAACTCCAGCTGCCGAGCTGGTTTGGTCTAGCGGTTAAGGTGCTCGCCCCCCCCCCCCCCCCGCCAAGGTCTGACTGAGGTCGTGGGCTCGAGCCCCCGAGGCATATGTGAAGCGCCCGATTAGATATTAAGTTCTCTTGGGGCGCTGTATAAATGAATTATAATTACATAGCAGCAGGAGAGCCATGACATCTTTCACCCTACCTACAGGGGAAATCAGACCGCTTCGGTTACAGAGAGAAATCGGGTCGCTAGGATCGCTTTCTTGCCTAGACTTGGACGTGCAGCCACGATCTGAGTAATCAAGAACCTTGCACCTCGCCTATTGGTCGAGCACCTTCGATCATCATCGGATGCTGGTGTGGCTATAAAAAACCCCATTAAGCTTTTTTCAGCTAGGGACGAATTTGCCTGAACGATTGGCTAATTAATCCAAGAAATCCAGCCATACATCTCATTCTTGGCACCTGGCTGATAAACAGATATAGAGCACAATGCCCACTCGGACCAACAAGGCCCACCACGGATTGGGTCATTCCCTATGCAGCAAATGTAAAGCACCTAGAAAGAGATTGAGCTCTCTGAGAGTGCTTTATCAAGTGCATTATTATTATTATTATTATTATTGGGTCATATATTCATACCTAGCTTAGAGTGCTGCCCCAGATTCAGGCTCCGAGTGGCCTCCAAGGTCCTCCCAGTACAATGACTAGCTGTTTCATTATTTAATAGACAGTCGCCGGCAGTAGAAACCTAGCTCAGGGTGTGCTACACACCGTGGAGCTTCCGAAATTCCTTCTTGTTGATATCGGCTCTCCAGCTGCCAAGCATGCACATTTCTTTCCCAGGTGCTGCACTGCTAGTTCCTTGCTACTCACTTCCTCAGCTGCCCTCCTTATTCGGCCAAGCTACCTCTCGTGAGATGAAGTATGTCGGCTACCTATGCACACCCTTACGCTCGTATATACGGACTCGCAAGTACACTATGGAGCACACTCCCCCTACCAGCGTAACCCCTACTTAGTCAAGGTTAGCAAACTCTGCAAGTGTCTGAACTACTCAACTACTCTGCTAAAAAGCACTAGCGTGGCAGAAAAAATCGGTAATATGCTCACATGGCTCGCAGCCAATAAGATCGTCAGATCTCCACTGAGTACTTTCTCACCATCAAGCATAACCTTGAAAGTGAGGCCTGGCACACAGGAGAGAGATAGAGAGAGAGAGAGAGAGAGAGAGAGAGAGAGAGAGAGAGAGAGAGAGAGAGAGAGAGAGAGAGAGAGAGAGAGAGAGAGAGTGGAGAGAGAGAGAGAGAGAGAGAGAGAGAGAGAGAGAGAGAGAGTTGGAGAGAGAGAGAGAGAGAGAGAGAGAAAGAGAGAGAGAGAGAGAAAGAGAGAGAGAAAGAGAGACAGAGAAAGACAGACAGA
This sequence comes from Cristatella mucedo, assembly GCA_009760855.2. Classification (NCBI taxonomy): domain Eukaryota; kingdom Metazoa; phylum Bryozoa; class Phylactolaemata; family Cristatellidae; genus Cristatella; species Cristatella mucedo. The sequence continues at coordinate 4,517,680 of WPIO01000020.1, forward strand.
CAGACAGACAGACAGATAGACATAGAGACAGAGAGACATATAGACATAAAGACAGATAGACAGAGACAGAGACAGAGACAGAGAGACAGAGACAGAGACAGAGGCAGAGAGACAGAGGCAGAGAGACATAGAGAGACAGAGACAGATAGGCATAGAGAGACAGAGAGTTTGGGCAGATCCAGACGGGGCAAGTGAAGCGACAAGCCACAGTGAAGCCACTTCATTCCTCATCTGATTGACCTGCCTCGGCTAGGTCAAGGTTTGGCTATCTTCCTTGCCTCGTCATGTGACCGGGCTGTTCTGTCTAAAGGCAACAATTATAGAACTTGGCATTTGACCTTTGGGAGCCTGCTGCTTCATTGAGTAATACTTCCCAATTTGGATTAATTCATTTTATAGGCTCCATCTTGCAACTGCTCCCGATGCATCTGGATACTGCAGACCTCTCGCAACCCCGGCTACTATTGTGAGCTCAAAGCAGTCTGTGTGCACTGGACTTTTAAATGGTCTTAGTGATAGCAAAGATTGCCACTCCCATGGAGAGGTCGTTCCATGTCAGATCTATCTAGCCGAGCTCACATACGTGATCCTCCCTAATGTAAAGGAGAATAGGTCTTCAGCACGCAGCCGATGGCACAGGTGTGTAAGCCCTTGCAACACGAGCTTTCATGCGCGACTTACTGTGCCTGGAGCCGGTCGTGCTATTGAGGTCAAATGAAGGCGCTGCCATGGCCGAGGTGCACAGAAAACCCACGATAGCCATGAGATTGTCCAGGCGAAATGGAACCATCCTCGACCGTCTCTCAGGTTGCCATCGAGCTGGACAATGCACCGGCAGCAGCACCAGCAGCAGCAGCACTTGCAGTGGCTGAATCTGCTTCCCATGTGGCATAACTGACCGTGGCAAGCCAGCAGGCGACAGCTCCGGGAAAGTGTTCATCGAACCAAGATGGTGGCATTGAGGTGGCAACTGGCGCCGAGTGCGGAGTGAAGAAGAAGACTGGGCAGCTTTAAAGGAGGCTGGCCGGGTGAGCTAACTGGCTAGGCTTGCGAGGCAGCGCAAGCCAATCGCCAGCAGCCTGCGTCACCTGTGACCACTTTGAAGCCAGCGCTTCGAGCTAGAATCCCTGCCAACCCTGGCCGAGGCATCGCTCTCATCGGCGATAATCTGCTTAGCACTTGTGAGAGCTTCGCCGACCCAGGCGACGGCAGCTAAGGCCCACACAGCTTTCATCACAAGTGGCTACCCAGCGTGGCCCAGCGGCCAGCCACAAGCTTGCTTTAGCTTGCCAGAGGCATGCAGCAGCATCTGCTGCCTGCCGCTGGTGACAAGCCGTTGCGAGCAGCTCCTGTTCTTCAGTCCGCACGGGTTCGTCTCGGTGTAGAAGAGGGCTCGGGGCTGGGGGGGGGAGAGGCGGGCCAGAGGCAGCACTTCGATCTTCGTGACTGTAAGTGGTGATCGCCGGCCTTGTGGAGGCCTTGGCCGTATGTGGTTTAGCCAGAAGTGGCTATTAACGCTAGCGTCATTTTATGCACCCGGTCGGTTAAGGTAAATTTGGGCTCGTTCTGAAGCAGGCGATTGCCGGTCCTTGCTATTACAAAAGCATCAGAGCTAGTGGCGAGTAAACACGGCTGCTTTCTCCCTCTATGCCTACCCAAAACACGGATCAGATTCGTCAAGATAGCATATGCCTGGTGAAGAGTGAGCTGAGGAAAGGATCCAATCTTGACCTTTCCAGAGGCAGCCAGTCATAAGAAGGTAATTGGACCCGCTAGGGTCACTTGGGGGCTCCGGAATTTGCCTTCAGGTCGGTAGGGGGTAGGGGGTCGGCAGGCTCACATTCTTTATGTTCGTATGATACAAAAATATATTTCTTCGAACTGTTTTCGGAAGGCTTTCGCAGCCTTTGGCGCAGCCTCGAGGCTCGAAGGCCCCGACGTCGTGGCTCCCTGGTTACAGCTGTGCGAACAACTCGTGAGATAAAGATGAAACAAGTCTTCAGTTGGTGGCGAAACCTTACGGCACCCTCAGGGGGAGCATCGTTAATAACACGATCATTACTTGCTCGGGTTTAGGTTATGTCGACAAAACAGTTTCAAATGACCGGCTCCATCGGTACCAGGTGACGAGACCATAAACAAGGGCGACATTATCATCCTTGCTCTGGAAAAGTTACACGTAGAGTTGCCTGGATTAAAGCATTCACTAAACCTGAGTGCTGTCGGAGTATCCTGTCATAATTTCATTGGGGCTATTCTGTGATCGGCACTAGGCAGCCGAACTCTACCCGGCTGCCAGTGTACTGACGATCAATTAATGTTTGTACTGCTATGGACACTATTACCGGCTTGCACCTGGAGCAGGGCATACCGGTAGGCCAGCATGATCCTTTGTGACCAGGCCAGCTCATCAAAGCAGCAGCAGCAACAGCACACAGCACAAGATATTGAGAGCAGCACACCCAGACTGTCTAAGGTTGAGTAGCTTCAAACTGCTGCCTCGGCGGTGCTGTTGCAGCTCATTCTTGCTTGAAAACCAGGTCAAAGGCCAGTTAATCTCAGCCCGAGGTCGGCACTATGCCGCAAATGCCTCTGAATGAAGAAGCCTCGTCGGGGGCATGGCCTCGAGGAGCTGCTGGTTTTGTTCTCCGAATACGGTAATTGAATTCAAAGTGCACCCCTTTGACGCTAAAACCCTGTCAGCTCTGCCGATGCAGCTCTTCGAAAGAAGCTTCACAGACTGGCAGCATAACTGGCACAGAAGTAGCACAACAGGCAGCACAACTGACCGGATGAGCCAAATATATGGGAAAATCATAGCAGGAGTGCAACAAACACTCGAAGCTGGGGGATGGCTAAATGCACCAACCGGTAATGGGATAATGTCATTGAATAGCAACCGAAAAGCCGTAAGATAAGTGTGTCACCACTCTCAGTGGAATGCAAGGAATAGGTAGGATGGCATCAATTCGATGACGACAGCCTGTCCTGGCAGATGCGAGCGTCTCGATTGCAAGCATTTTCCCTCAATCGCCAGAGTCACTCAACCACAGCAATGCCTGCCCATAAAGATTTCACTCTCCTATGCCAGTAAAAATTTGCATGATCTCTGTCACAGCTAAGGGAATATTCAGAGGCATCAACATACTTTTATCTTGTATATATCGGATCTATCAGCCCCTAGTGCAGGCATACTGGTCATCGGCATGGATGTGGTATTCATTGTACAGTCAGCTGGTGCTGGGACACGTTAGATAAGTAAAAAAAAAAAAGATTTTCTATGACGTTCACGATACAGTTAGCACCTTCTGCAGCTGCTTGTGGATTCAGATTAGGTAGATCACATTAGATTGGAACGTGATCACACTTTCTGAAAAAACGCATGCAATGCTACGTCTGCCAGTGTGGGTGGAGGCAGCCGGTCTAGCTAGCCTTTGCTCATCGTTTTACTGATCAATGTAGATCAGATAAAACAAAGTGCACCCAGTTAGTGCACACATACATGGACGGCAGTCATAGTCCGGCTGCCAGAATCCAGTAGTGATGGCACTCCCAGCAAGCAGGTCTTCAGCGATCCAGTGTGCTTATGCCTCGAGTGTCTCGTGCAGCTGTTGTGCCGGCTGATGCCGATTGGATAATAGCTCTATTATTCCATAGTTCCATGGACAGCCACCACCGCTGTGATATATGGGGGCAGTACGTTAGCAGATAATTGAGCCAGCAGCAAGAGCAGAAGAACTCGTGGTGTCAAAAACTAAAGGTGAAAGCCTCGCTGGAGCTGCATGGGCTGCAGGTGGCAACCAGCCCGCCATCGATGCAGCTGTCGGCCACTGTTCCAACAACTGCACTGCCGCTCAATGGGCTGCTGCTGCTGCAAGAAGTAAAGGCTCGAGGCGATCCACTAAGGAGAGCTATCGGCAAGAGGCTAGCTGAGCAGCCACTCAAAAAACTTTCCAGTTGCTCTGGACATGCCATGATTCCCAGCGATGCCGGTGATGGTTTCATGAAAAAACACAGAGCCTTTCTGTGATTTGGTTATTTACCAGTACCAGGTGGCATAAGGAGAACCTAAGGCAGAAATACTACCCTTAACATTACGACTACAGGTGATTAGAGACAACCTCGTCTCAGACCCCCCTTTAGGGCGATCAGTAAAAAACATGCCGGCATGTCTGCTCAGCTTCATTTTGTTTGGCCGGGATAGACAAAGTCCAGGGTACAGCCCTCGCCCTTAAAACATTCTGTTCTCATACATATGTGCTGACTATACACGTGTGGTCTAAGGCCCACTTCCATCTTTGTCTTAGCAAGGTCAGACACGGTCTGACTCTCGATCTGTCTGTGTCTGCCTCTCTTTTTCTGTTCAGCCGTAGACTTGGAGACATTGGTTTAGAATCTGCAATTTTATCGATCCTACTCTTCATAGAGCATAGCATGCATTTCAGACCATGTGGCAACCTGTTGGGCTGACTTTTTATAGCGACGAGCAGATATGCTACAAGCAGCAACTACAACAACGGCACCGGCAGCCGTAGCTGCTGCAGCCAGCATATCGACGGCAACGCAGTGCTAATTACTCACGATAGAGACAACCATTTTCGTTAGCTACTTGCTGCCAGCCCTGACAGCAGCGGTACTTTGTGACGTAGGACTGCTGTACAATTGGCTTGTACGTCATGTAGTAGTAGGTTCTACAAAAAATTGGGAATGTGTGTCAAAGCAATTCGCAGGCGGTTCAGCAACTTTATCATTTGCTATTTCCTTTTTCAAGCAAGCCGAAATAGCTTCAAAGCCGCATTGACCGCCGGCCAGCTAAAGAGGGCACTCAAGAGAGGCATTGATGGCTTGCTTAATACCATTTAGCTGGGGCACCAGTTTCTTCCTATGCACAGGGCCCTTGAGTTAGCAGCCCGGTAGATCGCATGCTCTAGGGTGCTATTTCAGCAGGCATTCATTTATCCATGCAGTCACACTAGTCACACTGTTCTTTCCATCTCCCTCTCCCACTTTGCGTTTCTTCATAATCAAATTCTCGGCAACTTGAGGCTAATATCCATGAATATGATTTCATCATTAAAATAAATGTGTCGATAGCTGCCGCAAGTTTCCGCATACTTAGCGGTTCTTAAGCTGGTAAGTAAGCTAGTCCAGATGCAAATCTATGTTTACTGTTGCTGTCAATAGCAGTAAAGCAATTTTATATTATTTGTATTTTCCTAGTCGCGTTTTCACACTATCTGTTTCTCATTTCTATTTTTGAGGGCTTCCAATACCCCAGTTTTCCCGCGATGAGAGCCAGCCGAAGGCAAGCAACGTCGAAGTTAATGTGCAGCTTTCGAAATGCCTTAACATTGAGCAGCTGTGTAGAATACATGGTGCTGATCGCATGCTGCTGAACAATTGCTTCCGGTGCAATTGTTCGGTACGTTGCCTGACAAATCGAGAACATCTTCGATGGGATCTTTGATGGAAGGCCGGTTGTGGCTTTCCTATCAAGATTTGAATGGAATCGATCAACGTAATATATCAGCGTCGCCCTGCAGCAGTGGCATCGATGGTTAGAGCGTTTTCCAAGGTTCACAGTTAGCCTTGAAATGCCAGCATGTTGGGGGGCCATCCAATGGAACGGCGTAAGCATGAATCACGATGCAAATATCAATGATGAAGGCCAAGGAAAAACAGCCGAACGTGGCCGTAGACAAGGTTACCACGAGGCTGGCTATAACAGTCTCGACATTTACGTGCAACTAAGGAACAATAAGTACTGATTTGCAACCAAGATGGCAGCTAGATTGACTGGCCTGCATGCAGAGGAAGTGTGTATCATAACTGACTTACGATAGAAGACAAACTGCAAGGTCTACCAGCTTCAGCTTCTGGTGCCCTTAGCCATCAGCCATCTGGTCAAAATAAGGATGCCCGTGTGCCTCAGAAAAGGGCACCGAGGAAGACAAACGGCTTGCTCACATCCCACTGCGATAGGTACTCTTTGTCACCTTTGACTGAACCGCCGTCGAAGGTGACAGGCGTGACAGTAGCCAAGCTCTATCTTATTTCCGGTGGTATGTCGGGGACAGAGGATGTCAAATTCTCCACCTAAGCCTAACTATGCAGCAGGTGAAAACCGAACCCTGTGAGTAAACGCTCCGCAGGAAAAACTAGACTAAAAGCATTGTACTCGTGGCGACGGTAGGTTCGACACAGTAGGAGCGAAGCCCGAGTCAACGAAGGTCGGGGCTCTGCACGGCCTTGGGGTTTGGTGGGTCAGTCAGGTAATGCAGGCGCCTGCTGTTGCTGCTGCTGCTCATCCGGTCTCGGAAGACGCTGGTTAGGCTGCCGACGTCTGCCGCGATCGGTTGCACAGAGCCGCATGTGACTGGTTCAGAAAGTCCCGGTTCTCATACTCGTGCCTGGGTGACGTAGGCAGTTTGGCACAGCCCTCCTGTATTACTGTATTGCTCTCGCAGGTGGAGGAAACTTGAAACTATACTATTTAACAAGATCATGCTGTATTTACGGAACTGAAGGTTTCCGTTGTTTGACCACGTTTATGGAATTGTAAATGTACCCGTTGCATACGGGTCTCCGTCACGTACCTGTTGTAATGGCATACTACCCCAATCAACTGCTTATGAAAAGGACTTTATGAAACCATGAACTTTTCCCAGCTAAGGAGCATATCGCGTCAGCTCAAGAAACAAGCACAAACTCGGAATGTCAACATCCTTTGTTAAAGTTTGACTCGCAGATAAGAAGTGAAAACGAGAAACTCACGAGAGCCTCACTGGCAGCGTTGATGACAGCCGCGTATCCGGTGGGTCCTTGATAATTCGAGTATTGCCTAAAGAAGAGCGGACGGGGCGACACCCTGAAGGAGCAGCGCACGCATGTTTTAGGTTAAGCGGGCTTGATGGCCTAGTTGGGTTCGCGGCCGGCGGCGGGGCGCCGACAGGGGGCGCGGGCGAGCCACTCCGCTAAGGACCGCTTGACCTCGGGGCACTAAGAGACCTAGAAGCTGCAGAAGGGACAGGGCGAGAGCGACATGGGCGGCTGCTCCAGCGAATACATAACGAGAGCCATCTGGAGGGCAATGTGACATACGGAGCAAAGGACAGCCACCGTGCAGCAGGATGGACTGGCGGAGCGAGGCGAACCTGAGGAAGGCGTTTGGGCGCCCGAAAGAAGAGCGGCGGCGGCAGCTGCAAGAGCCGGCGAATGCCTTGCGAACCGGAAATCCTAGAACCAACGCTCCTCGCCTTCTCTACCCCACCCCACCTCCTTCTTTAGCTTTAGCACCCTCTACCGAATGAATGCCCCGCCCCCGGCACTTTGCAGTTTGGAGCTAATACGCGGCTCGATGCGAGGGCAAGTAGAAACTGCTCGCAGATGGCGGACCCACCGGAGGCGGTAACGCCACATCCGCCGAAGCCTGGGCGCTGAGGGGGGAGGTGGCAGCTTGCCGCCGGATGCAGCAGCACCATGCTGCTGCTGATGCAAGCTCCGCCCACCGTATCAGCCGGCTGCTGCCGGCCGCTGAGGCTGCGTGTTTGCACTTTTTTCCGCGTAGCTGAGCAAACAGAGCGAGTGGCAGCCGCTGTTTACTCTTCGGATCTGGAGGAATGCGCTACCCTTGTCGGAGATTGTTTGCCTTGGGCTTGTACCAGAAAAGTCATTTTCGAACAGCAGCTGAGTCGGCGTCGCCGGCCGCGCAGAAAGGGCCGTCGCATGCAGCCGAGTTGCTCGGCGGCGGATGCGGTTTGTAAGCGCCGAAAAATGGCAACTGGCGGCCAGGTCGGAGGAAGGCCGTCAAGAAAAAAGCGCCACTAGAGCAGTCGGACGCAGCGTTCGTAGACCGTTCGGCGAAGGACAAACTAGAACGCAAACTCGGGCGCCTCCACCAGCGCCGAGCGACACAGGAAAGCGGACGGTGGCCGCCGCCGCGGCACGACACGGAGCCGGCGGCGGCGAGCAGGTAGACGAGTTACGCGACCTTACGGCGCCATTAAATGACCTCGCGAGAGCCCGGTGCAGGAACCGCCGCAAGCGCAGCGCTTCTCGCACTCGGGAGCGGCCGTCGCTGACGGCGCGCACGCGCGCACGCGCGCTCGGCTCGCCGGGCCAGCCTCGCACGCCCGCGCTCGTTCGGAATGGAAGCGGCGGCATCGGCGCTCGCTACGAGCGAGCTGTCAAAATGAGCGCGACGTCGGCGCGACGTCCGTCTGCGGACTCTTGAGATCGAGGCTAAAACAGCAGGCGGCATCTACGCGGCGTCGCGGTCCGTCTGCTGACTTGAAAGCGCGCCGCGAAAGATTCCTTCGATGCGCTGCGGCTTTGTGCACGGATCGACTGCCGGTCGCAGTGTATACAGTGTCGCTGCAGTGGGGAGCCCGGCTCTCACTCAGCCGCCACTTCCGCTGCTGACCCTACACCTTTGCGCCTGCTGTCGTCTGCCTTCGTTGTCGAAGCATTTTTCTAAGGGCCTCTAGGAGTTTGTGACACTTATCTAAATGTGTACATATATTCAGTTCGGTGCAGCAAGCTGCAGCCTTAGAGATGCTACTTAGATCGGTAGTCTCTCCGGAGACTCGATAGCCGCCGCCGCCACCGCTATTCGCCAAGCAGACTTCTGCGGCGGGACCACGCTCCCACGCGGACAGGAACGTTTCTGCGTGCAACCGACGGGTGTGCAATGGCAGCGATCTGATTAGCGGCGCTAAAAGGAAACGGTTGCGTTTCTCACAGCGCGATCCCGACTCAGCCTCGGCCGCTCGTTAAATTGAAACGTCTCTTTTGTGCTCAACTCGAACGAAATGCGCCGCGTCTTGTTTGAGATCGCACAATAAGGAGCCGCCAGGTGCCATTTTTATATTTTCACAGAAACGGTCAACCCTGCAGCTACCATTCTTTGGCGATCTGACAAGACGCGCGGACTTTGGAAAACAAAGGGGACACCGTCAAGCTTATCCATTTTATATTCTGCATCTTTTAAACCAGAATCTACTAGAAAATGGCTTGGCGTCTATTTATTCAACTCCAAAATAACCATCCACTATCGCAGTCCTCTCAACACTACATTTTAATTAACTTTTTTTCGCGGTACCTGATTCCTCCCTTAAGGTAAAGTACAGTAAACGCTAGCTGATTTGACATATATATATATATATATATATATATATATATATATATATATATATATATATATATATATATATATATATATATATACACACATACATCACCAACCCTGGTCAAACCTGCCGACAGATGCCCGTAGATCAAAGTTAATCTCGCCTGCTCGCCGTGACGTAGCAATCGTATTCGTGTAGCTATTTATGCACGGTCCACCGCTGTGCCAGATAGATAGGAGAACGCAGACGTTCACTGCAGGCATGCAGTCAGCCAAACAGCCGCCGCGGGCTACTAGGCTCTAGCCTCGGGCTAGAGTCTAGCCAAATGCCGCTGAATTACGACGGCAGTGTGGCGGCAAGTCGCGTTACCGGCGACACGGGAGCCATCAAATTAGCGAGTAGAAGGCCGCTGCAGTTGTAAGCCAGAAAATCTACCTGGCGCGTGAGCAGTCAAGCAGATTTGGATTTTGATGAGCACACAAAAAATGCAGGTTTTCGAAGTAGCGGAGAGACTCGCTCTGTCTATCTGTCTGTCTGTCTCTCTCTCTCTCGCTGTCTCTCTCTCCCCCTCTCTCTCTATCTCTTGATCTCTCTTTCTCTCTATCTCTCTTTATCTCTTTTTCTCTCTATCTCTCTCGCGATCTCTATCTATATATAAATATATGTATATATACATATATATATATATATATATGTGTGTGTGTGTGTGTGTGTGTGTGTGTGTGTGTGTGTGTGTGTGTGTGTGTGTGTGTGTGTGTGTGTGTGTGTGTGTGTGTGTGTGTGTGTGTGTGTGTGTGTGTGTGTGTGTGTGTGTCTCTATCTCTCATTATCTTTATCGTTTTAATGAGGCCAAACTCTAGGTTTCGCGCCTGCGAGTAGAGAAGGACGGACGTCTCTTCGGTCTGCAGAATTCGAACGCCGGCTCTTGGCTCGCGAGCTTCTGCAATCAGCAGTCCATCGCTAGACTGACCGACCTTTGTCTCGAGGGCCTTTCATCTCGTGCCAATTTGCGAGCGGTTCGAATTCGGCTGCTCTGCTAAATCGCCATTGGTCGAGCGGCCAGTTACGATTGCAGTGGGCTGCGTCAACATACCGCAGGCGGGGCGTGTCCAAAGGTGAGGCGCAGAACACCAGAAGGGCAGTTCTTCCTTGCGTGCCCTTTGGAGTTGGGCTAACTGCTCGTTACGTGCAGGAAGTTGCTGACGTCCCTCACTACGGTCACACGCTACGCCACGCCTCGCGAATAGTGCTGCTCGGATGAACGCTACTCAAATCAGTCAAGGTCAGACTGAGAGTGCCGTTAATAAATACTGCCAACTGGCAGCGTTAGCGCGAGTGCCGTCGTAAGCGCGAATGCCGCGCGAACGCCGCACTTTCGTCAAACTCTCTGAAGCCACATTAACGTCTCGGCTAAGGCTGGCTTGGGGGCGGGCTCGATTCCTACGAACGGCACTGCAGCAGACGTTACGGCCACCGTGCGACTACTCAGTCTGATGTTGCCGCCGTACAGCTTGCTGTCGGCGAGCGATGAGTTCACTCGTCGCTACGGCCGTCGCAGCCAGGGAGGGCGATGAGGCGTTAGCCCTTTTCGCGGAAGGCGGTGCGCGCCGCCCGAAGAACCGGAACCGGAGAGAAAGAAGAAAAGCGGGAGGAGGATGAGAAGAGGATACAGGAGAGAGCGCGAGCACGTTTGTGAGAAGGACAGAGAGAGAGAGAGAGAGAGAGAGAGAGAGAGAGAGAGAGAGAGAGAGAGAGAGAGAGAGAGAGAGAGAGAGAGAGAGAGAGCGAGAGAGAGAGAGAGAGAGAGAGAGAGAGAGAGAGAGAGAGAGAGAGAGAGAGAGAGAGAGAGAGAGAGACAGAGAGAGAGAGAGAGAGAGACAGAGAGAGAGAGAGAGAGAGAGAGACAGAGAGAGAGAGAGAGAGAGAGAGAGAGAGACAGAGAGAGACAGAGACATGCAGAGAGAGAGAGAGAGAGACAGAGACAGAGACAGAGACAGAGAGAGACAGAGACAGAGACAGAGACAGAGAGAGAGAGAGAGAGAGAGAGAGAGAGAGAGAGAGAGAGAGAGAGAGAGAGAGAGAGAGAGAGAGAGAGAGAGAGAGAGAGAGAGAGAGAGAGAGAGAGAGAGACAGAGACAGAGACAGAGACAGAGAGACAGAGAGAGACAGAGAGAGAGAGAGAGAGAGAGAGAGACAGAGAGACAGAGAGAGACAGAGAGAGAGAGAGAGAGAGAGAGAGAGAGAGAGAGAGAGAGAGAGAGAGAGACAGAGAGACAGAGAGAGAGAGAGAGACAGAGAGACAGAGAGACAGAGAGACAGAGAGAGACAGAGAGAGCAATTGGTTATGTGTCTGTGCGGCGGTTAAGGTACTCGCTCCGACCAAGGTCAATGTGAATGCATCTGTTGGCCGAGGTCGTGGGCTCGAGCCCCGTAGCAAATGTGATGCGCCTGAATAGTGATTAAGTTCTAGTAGTGTATTATACAAATGAATTACATAAATATATATATATGTGTGTGTGTGTGTGTGTGTGTGTGTGTGTGTGTGTGTGTGTGTGTGTGTGTGTGTGCACGCGCGCGTGTGAGAGAGAAGGGATCAGAAAAAGTCTTGACACGGAACTCTGGAAGTGGCAATAACCTCGGCAAAATGTCCATCTTTCCGGCTGTCGTAATAAAAAAAACTGTCACCTTTCGCCGTTCAGACGCGGTCTTCGCGAACGCATCTCCACCTTTCCCCGCAATGCCATTGCGGGGACTCTTCCGATCGTGACACTGTCGTTCGCGCGCTCGAAGGTCGCCAACTGAAATACATTGGCCCCGCCGCGAGGCTTGTCAATTCGCCATCCTCGAACCCGCGGCGGCGGTGCGGTGCCCCACTTTGTTATGTCGTTAGCCAGCCAATTGCCTTACTCTCTCACACTTGCCGCCGGCCATTCCCGCGACGAAAGTGGGCTGCCCTCGCGCAGCGTAACGCAAGCCGCCGAAAGCTGCGCAGGCGCAGCAATGCCGGAATTCGCTTGCGCCTCCTCGGGACGCTCGGGAGAAGCGGCACGCGAAGCCGCCGCCGCTCGGGCTAATTTAGCGCGAGCGGCGCCCCCGCCCCCCCCCCCCCCCCGTTTAGCCGGCTGCTATTGCTCGAGGCCACCGCTGACTCGAAAGAGTCGGCCGTCGTGGAGCTGCCAGCGTCCGAATGCGACGCGCCCGACGTCGCCGTCCGACTTACCGAGAGTCGCGGCACGCAAAACAAGGCTTGAGATAAGAAAAAAGGCGTTCGGCTAAGACGGCTCGATCTTAGGAGAATAAGGAACGAAAACAGTAGCCGATAAATCGTGCAACGGGAAAGTCTGCGTGTGCACTTCGTCCAAGGCAGATATATCTGCACGCAACCGCCCGACGCCTGCACTCTTCCTCCGGTGGGGGGCGCCAGAGGGCCCAGACAACTCACGAGAGGGCGCTATAGTCCTCAGGACTGTCTGCCAAGCATTTAATGCGCTACATAATAAGCCCTGCTCGGGTTGAGCGACGTGTAAGACTAGTAGAGACAGCTCGCGAGCACCCTTTCAGCGAGCCCATTATTACTGGTAGACAATACGAGGCGCGTCTTAAACGGGCGCCGCGAGGAGCCACGTCTATAGCAGCCACAGGCGAGATGGCGACGGGAGATCGAGCAGTACGCGAGCGCCGCCGCGCCAGCACTAAAGCTACGAAAATGGCTACTCACCTGCCCACTCGATCGTTACGAGTAGGACGCTCGTAAAAGCGTAATCAGGCCGTCGACCGCTCGAGCCAAAAGTGCCATCCAAGGTTTGCTTCGCGCTAACTTTGAGAAGCGCATTTGTCAACGGAGTATTCGGAAATGTACCCGTCTTCATTAAATCTATCTCAAAGTGACTCTGCTTGGACCGCCACTTCTCATTGCACAAGGAGCACTAACCAGTCAAGTGCCATATTTTGACTGCACCTCGGAGATTATTACAGCTGCACTGATATTTCACGCGCTTGTTCTCGAAACGTTTGCTCCTCCTTGCTCCCGTATAGTGTGTGTATTCGAAGCTGAACCGGCGGCGCATGCATCTACAGTCGTTGCGGATTGAAGAGTTATTATCGCGTGTTTTTAACGGACTTGAGAGAACCAAATCTATATCCAACCTCTTTAAAATTTACTGCAAGCGAAGCAATAACAAAAGAGCTAGTAAAAAGAAAGGTATCGCGCTTGGGCAACAATGCAAAAGCACGTTAACAGACACTCGCGGATGCTGGTAAGTAGAACCCCTGCTTAGTAACTGTACTGAGTCTTGCACACGTAAGCAGGCAAAGCACATGCGAACACAAAAAGACAAGTTCGCTGGGGCGCAGGCAAAGCTGACCGGAACTGCTACGTCATTAGATGAGGCTTACATGATGCAACAGTCAACGCAGGTAGAGGCTGAAGGCAGAAGCGAGTTCCAGGATGCAATGCGAAGGCTCTATTACCGATGCATTTCAATTTAGAGCGAGGAACGGCGAGACGACGACTAGACGCCGAGGAGCTGGCGGTGCGAGAGCAGACTGAAGGAGCAAGGAGGTCAAGGGTAGGTCAAGGCTGGCAAGCGAGCGTGCGACGAGACCCGTAAGCCAGAATGGGATCTACGAATCGATTCGATGCTAGACAGGGAGATAATGGAGCTCAGACAGAAGTGATGCGATCTGGCAGCCAAGGGCCCTTGACGACAGATCAGGAGAGCTGCCGCTGAATTTTGCACCAGCTGCAGCCGATCGAGGGCGTAGGCTGGCACCCAGAATTAAGGGAATAGCAGGAATCTCGACGCGAAGTCACAAAGGCGAGAGTAAATAAGCATACATTTGCTATAAGTGACCTCAGCGAATCCAATCTCTAGGCACTTTACATTATCTGCAAAGGAAGCACGTCGGTTTTCGGAAGAATTCTGCAACGGACAGGGAAACGCGTGTTGAGTTGAGTTGAGCGAGCTCGATACTAGCGAGGTTGCCTCTCCTGGATATTAGATTTAAGAGCTGCATATCTTCGCCGGTTGTGTACGTAGCGATAGTTCTTTCGGCTCTTCCATTTCGGAGGCAGCGACAGACTTTTGTGGCGGATGTGCATATCAATCGATCTCCTCCCTCCTCCCTTTTCCCTCCTCCCTCCTCTCCTCCCTCCTCTCTCCCTCCTCTCTCCTCCCTCTCCTCTCTCCTTTCTCCTCTCACCTCCCTCCTCTCCTCCCTCCTCTCTCCTCTCTCTTCCCTTCTCTCTCCTCCCTCCTCCTCCCTCCTCTCTCCTCCCTCCTCTCTCCTCTCTTCCCTCCTCTCTCCTCCCTCCTCTCTCCTCCCTCCTCTCTCCTCTCTCCTCCCTCCTCGCTGAGAGGAAACCCTGTCTTCTGCAGCTCTGCTGATGCTCGGTTGGCGGGTGCAAATACACGAACTAGTCAAACTGCAGGGCTCGCTCGGTGTGCACCACTCTGCCTTCAGAATGTCGCAGCACCCCACCATTCTCATCGCGTCTGCTCAGCCGCAACGCAGCGTAGCGTGTACAAAGACTGCCCTCCTGGCGCTTGGCCTCCCGCCAACTGCGTAACGGTAGCGGAATCGGACGTACTCACCTCCGTTGATATCCCATACACCATTCCTCGGAGTCTCCGCCGCATTTCTGCCACATTTTTTCTGTTTTCACCACGGCCTGCACGCACGGCTCTTGCGTA